>JAPZDY010000004.1:6576378-6599376 GCA_029783645.1 Ctenochaetus hawaiiensis | reverse complement strand
GGCCAGTTTATTTCTCCCCTTTTTTACATTCTGATTAAAAATGAGTGTTTCAAATAAAATTTACTCCTCAGATAATTTCACCTTGTTTATTAAATTCCTAAATTTCTTTAAAAACAACATAAAATTCAACAGTGGGTATAATATTTGGTACATTTTAAATGACTGGACATGAATTATTATTTTTCAGTTAAAATAATGTTTTGTAATGACACAATATTTCAGATTTAAGCATCCTGGTGGTGGAGCGACTCTCTGCGTTGCAGGCCACCGACTTTACCCCACTGACCGACTGTCACACTGACACAGTGGCTGTCAGGGCCTCACCGGCATGTTTCACACCGCAGGGCTGACCCAAGTTCACCTCAAACACACCCACTCCATCCTTCAGCAGCTCTAATTAGCTTAGCGCAATAACCCACTGGCACACACGGCTCCAGGCTTTACACTGTGACCTCCAGCATTCAGTCCTCATTAGACAGCACGCATAGCAAGAAATGTACACATCAGCATTCACAAAGAAATTAAGTTTCTCTCTCATACACATCTCAAGGCTCTCTGTGCTTATAATGAATTTTTCCTATTAATCTGCTCAGTGCTGTAGTTGTATCTGTTCCTTCATTAGCAAATTCCCAGGATCCAAAGCAGGCGCATTAGCAATATTTAAATTCAGTTTGTTCTGAAACAAGTCCAAGTTCTTATCGATTTGTCTTCTTTCTTGTTCTTTTATTTAAAATGTTCTTGGATATATTGAAAATTTGAACTTTTGAATGTTAACTTTCAGTGTTTCCCCTGGGTGACAGCTTTAGTGTGGTGGGGAGCATAAATTAGGTCCACCACACTACACAAGAACAGTAAGGAACCCCAAGAGGAAAGCCAGGAAAAAATGTCAGGAGCTCAGTTTTTCTGTTTAAATAAAACCACGACTGGCTTGTAAGCTGCATGCAAGCTAATCAGAGCACTGGGGGCCAAATATCCACCTAAATTGAGATAAATCTGGTTGTTGACAAACAATGAAGCAACTGCTGCAGTGCTTGTACCCTATGAAAAGCATTGAGAATACAGTACCACATCACTTAAAACAAACTTCATGAAGAGCAGTGGGGGCAGAACTGCAGCATCAATCTGACTTATATAAATAATCTCTGGTCTGGTCCAGCTTAAAAAAACACCCAATGGCACATTATAGCATGTCATTCACTGTGGAGCCTGTTTGTAAGTGCTACTGATGCTGTTGGTTGCAGAGCAGAGACAGGTGTAAAACTTTTGCTTTGTGTGTGTGTGTGTGTGTGTGTGTGTGTGTGGAAGGGCATAGCCCTCAGTGAAATAGGAGAGTGTAATGTAATGTAATGTAGTATGCAAAATCTCAGCAAAACTATTTTGGCTTTTAAATTTTAGGCATTGGTAGAAAGAATATAGGAGAAACACTGATGTTTTTGACTCATAAATACAAAACAAAAGCAAACTAACTAATCTTCCATATGAAATCACTTTGAATGAATCTCAATCTCTTATTCTCACCAGTGCCTGCAGATGATCATAGATGGTCTCCATCGATTGAATTATAAGAATTTAATCTTTCAATAATGCATCATATGAGTACTGTTTACATGCTTTTATGTGATATCAACACAAAAAAACAATGAAACATCAGTTTGAGTGTATTATTTTAAACTAAATTTTTAAGCTTGAACTACATATTTTACTGGATTGTATCCTGTGTGCATTTGACAGTGTTATGTGACTCTTTCTGTCTAATGAGCTGTCTTTTTTGTCTTTCTTCCTGTCTTACCAATCAATAAACAACTGAGGCTTTACTGGTGCTAAAACAGGTTGTTTCTGCTTCGGCAGATCACTGATTGTATCTCCTACTTCTATTGCATCTTAAAATTGTTTTTATGAGAAGAAACATGGGAATGAAAACTAAAAGCTGTTGGCACCTAAAGCAGTTGTTTGGATCCATTAAGGGAAACATTAAAAAGACTAAGCTAGCAGCCCACAAGCCGCCATCATAATCATGTGAAAGGGCATTTCCAGAAAAGCACTGGCCTCTTGTCCTTTTGCCTTGTGACCCTTTAAAACCCAGCAATCTTTACTCCTTGTCTGTCATCAGTTCAAGCAAAGAGGGATTTTGTCTTTTCAATTTTCTTATTTTCAGTTTCCTGAGTTCTAGAGACTGAAAATCTCAAAATAAGACAAACATTTTAGAAAAACCTGAAAAAATGAACTGAGCTGTCAAGTAGCAAAAAAAAATCCTCCTTTTTTATTAAAATATGTAAAATAAGATCTATAATACAAAGATTTCAAACTTTTTAAAAACCATAGCAACTCATGGCAACACTTTCATGCCCTCTGAAGCTCACAAAATGCCCATAAACATAAACGCTGACTAAATACTATCATCTTATTTTCAGCCTTAGCACTGGCAAACAGCACATTTGCCAGTTTAATTTGACAGGGTGATTATAGTGTTTTATGCTTTGTTTTGTTATAATTTAAAAGGAAGGCAAAAATTAAAAAATGTGTTGTATCTGGTAAGACTATGAATGGAAAAATGGCCACCTGTGCCTTTTATTAAGACACCCACTTTGGGGATTATTATACTGTATTTAAACTGCCATCCAACAGCTTTATAGTTTGCGAGGAAGGGTAATAGAGTCTTATGATTGTAGTATATTCATGCAAGTCATGTCCATGTTGGTCTCTCTGTATGTGGGTGTAAAAAAGGCAGTGCTGTGATATTTTCTATCTTGCAGCTGGATAATGACAATTTCCCTTGAGGTCACCCATTCTGAGCCCGACATAGACACCAGGTGACAGTCTCTTACCGAATGAGATCCAGCAGAGCGTCAGCAGAGCTGGTCATTGGCTTCTTGCTGTCCTCAGAGTCCTCCTTCTGAGCAGCTCCACCCGGGTGGATGATGTATACCATGACAATACCCACTACCACAGCAACAAAGGTTGTCCACAGGTAGTAGGAGATGGTCATGATGCCCAGGCGGCTGGAGCACTTGGCATCCAAGGCAGCTAAGCCTGACATCAAACTTCAGTATAGAAAAACAAAGAGGCAGAGACAGAAGAAGCAAGGAGAGGAAAAGAGAAACAGAGACAGAGAATAATGTTAGAAATTGAGAAGGACTCTAACAAACGGCTGCAATAACTGCTTTTGTTCTGTCTCAATTTTCAGAAGTGGATACTTTGAAAAATGAATGTCAGTGTCCCTGCAGAGGCAGGCTGAATAAATTTAGCTCAATGGCAAGATGCTGCAGATATATTCACCAAACTAGTAGCCACTTACATTCCAAAAACGTGGCAATAAAGTGTACAACCAAGCTGCAGCTTCATGAAAATGTTAGTTATAGATTCTCACAGTTTGATGCAACTTCATAACTCTTAGTTTTGTCAATTTAGGAGAAAATTCCTGTTGTGAGCATGTTAAATATTATAACAACATTGTCACAAGTGCATTACAAGACAAACCCAATAAGATGTGAAAAAGCTCAGACTGTTCTCACTCTCAGCATGTATATGTATGTGATACCCTCAGCACACACATGTAATGCAGAGGGCTTTCACCTCACTCTACTGTAAACTTGCAGCAGTATTAGACACTGAAAAGTCTGTGTGTAGGTGATTATTGTGGATGGATAGTAAAACACAGGCTTATTTTAATTTATGTTCTTGTAAGGTCGATGTGGAGGACAAAATAATGAAAACACACTATTCTTGTTTTACAGTGATGATGCACCAATGAAAACATAGTTATGAATGTAATATTCCAATTCCATCATGTTTCACAAATAGATTTTCTTAAACTCACGCATGAATTTACTTATTTAAATTCTAAACATGATCTTTTTTCGTACACTTTTTTTTATGCCTAAACCTGAAAAACCTGTGATCGCTTCACACATTAAGCATGTGTTTGAAAGGCTTTCTGGCAGGTGTGCTTACAGATACCTTGCCCATTCGTCTTAGAAGCAGAGGTATGTAAAATAGCACATTGACATTGAATGTCCTGGAAAAGAGAACGAGTTGAAATCTGAGTGAAACATCATAAAAGATGTTCTGGCAGGTTTAATGTTCAACATTCATCCTAATAACATCCTTAATGTCAGAAAATCAGCCATTAATACTTCGAGGCAGTGACCTGATTGCACAACTTGACATGATGGCACACTAAACCAAACTCAGTGAGCCATATTCAAGCTAGAGAAGCCTTTTAATGAGAAACTGCCTCTGCAATCTCAGATAAGGCGGTGTGTGACACTGGGAAAATGTCATAGAGAAGAAAGCATCAGATCTCTCTGTCTTTGTCAATTTGTCATTTGCTCATCTTCTTATACATGTGAAATTTAAACCTAGCCATGCAGAGCTTTGTACCCCTCTCTTTTCTATAACAAAAAAAGCCTGGGGGAGGGGGATAAATAACTGTAATCATAGGCATTATAAACATGAGAGAATAATTTGCATTTAAATGGGCTGCTTTGAAAAGCCCAGCTCAGTTATGGTTACATTCACTGTAAAATTTTAAATGAAAAAAAGAGCACTCATTCAACACAGTTTGCTTCATATTTGGTACTGAAAAACTGTATAAAAAATTGGAGGCAGATCTCAATGGGAAGTGTGAGAAGATGTTGAAATGGTTGCACTGCTGGAGGATGGAGTCAGTACGAGCGAGAGAGAGAGAGAGAGGGAGGGTGAGATCTCTTGAGCTGGGGTGACAAGATTTTCTCCTTGTCCAAAATGTAATCTGGTTGGACTTGGCAGGCATTTGGATGGAGCTGTTGAGTCTTTCCGTGTCTGTGCTCAACCTCATCCTGCCATCCGTCCTATTATCGTCTCTGAAATGTACAACAGAGAGTCTCCATCTACTTTCTCTCACGGTCACCATGAAGATGAGTGTGTTCAGTGTTCCTGTGCAAAAAAATCTTTATAAAGTTATTTACAGGCAGTCTGTGACTATTTATGCAGTTCTGAAAGGTTCAAAAGCAGGATGCAGTATTTATTTCAGTGTGTGTGATAGCTGATCAACCATTTATGTGTAACTGAGTTTGCTTAATCATTTAAAAAAAATCGATTTTTAACTGGTTAAGAGCAGAAACTGTCATTTTTTAAGTATAGAGGCTGCAGGACTTTTTAAAAAAAATTCAGATTCACACTATCCGTTTTTTCACTGTAACACAGCTTCTTAATATTTCTACAGCCCTAAAAACAATTCAGTGATGATAAACTTGCACAAGAGAAAAGTCTGTGTTCGGTTTAGACAGCAGCCTGAGATCAAAATGATCTCACAGAAATATTCATACAAATGAGAAAAAAGCCCTGACTTGAAGCAGGTGTAATCACAATCAAATGAATAGGAAATGAGTTATACAGCTCTCATTCCATGCACGCACAGTTAAACCTTATGAGTGATTATGCAGACAGCTTGATGACTTTTGTGGAATTTCTGTTTCATATGACTGAAGATTTGCGAGTCAAGCAGTCATCAGCTGCGTTTGTCTCAAGGGCTCATCCGAGAAAGTACACAACCACATAAAATCAACAGCAGGGAGCGGGTGGTGATGGTCTTGGTGTTGGTGTTGGTGGTGGTGGGTGCGTCTTTTTACAGCCTGGTGAGAAAGTACAATACTGTATTCAAACATGGCAGAAAGAGACTGACTGCACAATACTGATCTTGTCAATTTTCTGAGAGAATTAGTTACATTTAAAATTTCAAAATACCATGAAATTTATTTAACTTAAAATTTTGTGCATTATCACTCAAATGGTTGAGCTGCATACACATGAAGAGAGCAGTAAAATTCAAAATTCATATTTTTCTACCCTTGGCCACAACCTTATCAATCACTCCTTTAGCCCCTACAATGCCAGAATATTAAGTATGAAGCTGGAAAATTACTTTAGCTGATCAATAAAAGGTCAAGAAGGCACAACGATCACACAACCTGCAGTATTTATACCTCTGTTTTTGCATAAATGAAAGAAACTAAGTATTAGAAATGCTGGCAGGTAAATTTTTACCTTGGACTGACCAATGCTACCCATTTGTGACTTCTACTTTATTAAAACAAGGAAACTTTCTTTTGGCTATCTTTTGTATTTAGTGTATGGACACAAGAGTAGTCTCAATTTTACTATTTTGGTCTAGTTGAGAAAGCTCATGTTATATCCTAACTTTATCTTGAAATTCAGCCACTCAGCAGTGAGGTGAATAAACATGGCTCCAAGTTTCCCTCATGTACACAGGCTGTTAATGTGCATGTGAATATTCAATTGTTCATGTGTTCATATGCGAATATAAACATGCATAACAACCAACATTTATGCTAAATCATTCTTTTTGACCAGCTTGTAGGGATCAGTGGAAAACACAATAATTCACATAAAAATCTTGATTCTTTAACTCTTCAATGCGAAAATGCTAAAAAAAAAACTGTATCTAAATGTTTGTTAATAACATAAGGTGAAAATCAAAGATGAGGGCCACACAACACTGGTGCAGTCACAGCACACACACACACACTAAAGTTATTCAATAAATTCTGAAACATAGTGACTCTAACTGCAGGCCCACAAATAAAGTGGACAAAGAAGTGCATGGCTCCCCGTCCACCTCTCTGGTTCAATAGAGCTAAAACCTTTCCAGAAAAATCATTTACTTTCTTCTGTAATTCAACTGGGCTTAGAAAGAAACATCACGCCTGTAAAATCAGCTCTCTATTCATGGATTTTGACCACCTCTTCTTACTTCCCTCCTCACCTACAGTGATGCCTTTTCTTATTTCCTTCGGTTAGTAAGCTCAACCTTTTGCTTCCCAAAAGCACTCCAGGGAGATATTGTATTTTGAAATCAAGGAAAATTTGACCTAAAACACCCCTTCAGTTAAGTTGCACCTTTTGCCTTGCTAACATCTTTCACACAGACCTAAAAAGAATCATGGTCCTTCTTGATGAAAACATTTCTCTTGCTGCTGTTGCTGCCTTCTTAACACATTCCTTTTATTTCTGTCATGGCCTCCCATGAATGACCCCAAGGTATGAAGGTCATTTGAATGCAATTATCAGCAGTCGGTGTCTACAGCAGGAGCCATAAAGTATTAATTTAAGTGTGCTTGATTAGCCAGGCTGTAATCTTCATTCATTATTATTCAAATCTACTTAATAGATTTTACAGATTGAAGCAAATGGGCTGAAATACAATTATAATCGTTCCTTCCACTATCTGAAGTATTTAACAGCTCTTGATAAGGCCAAAGGTGCTCCTTTGTGTTCTGTTGTTTTTGTTGCTTTAAATAAATGTGTTGTGCTGTGACTGGAATAACAATGGCAGAAAGATGCACAGCTTTAGTGAATAAACCTATCTCTCTTTGGTACATTGGACAACAAGCGCAGCTGCAACAGTGATAACTAAGGGGCTTGACCTGCACTGGTCAGGGATTAAGTGACCTTTGGCAGGGAAATCAGAGCAAGTAGAAAGGAAAGCTGAGGTGGATTGACTTCACAACAGCAACAACAACAACAAAAATGGTTTAGTACATGAAGAACAATATCCAAGCCCGCCAGGACCTTCACAAGTTTGCCCTCAGACCCAACAGATCAACAGAGGATGCCACCTCCATTACTCTTCACCCAGTCTTCTTAAACCCTTTAGGTAACAACACCTACATCAGACTGGCATTTGTTGATTTCAGCTCAGGATTCAGCACCCTCTCTCACACACAGCTCATTGGATAATATAAAACTCTGACCTCCACACCACACTTAACTGAATATTGGGCTTCCTCATAAACAGAGGCCAGATAGTGCAGACTAGTGGTCACACCGGAGCCCCCCAGGGCTGTGTGCTCAGCCCCCTCTTGTTCACTTTCTACACTCATGACTGGAACCTCAGACATGGGTAAAACTCCACTGTAAAGTATGTGGCCGACATCACCATCATCGGCCAGACAATGATGAGAGTTCATATCAGGAGGAAATCAACAATCTTGCTAGGTGGTGCACAGAAAACAACCCACGGCTCAATGTCAGTGAAACCAAAGACCTTATTATTGATTTCAGTAAAATGGAGGCAAAGACTCCAGAAACGACTTAATATTTTAAGAAAGCTGGAGAAAGTAACATTCCTGTGCCAAGTCTCTGTCAACTTTTACAGAGGAGAGATAAAAAGCATTATAACCAGAAACATCACAAACTGGCATGAGATGTGCACAACCTAGGATAGAAAAGCTCTGCTGCAGGTGATCAAATCTTCCCAGAACATCAGTTGTACCCCTTTACCGAGCAAGTAATATCTGCAAGCTGAGGTTCCTACGCAGAGCCCACAGGATATTAAAAGATAATAACCAGCCCGCCACAGCCTGTTCAACCTGCTACTGGCAGGAGAGAGATAGTAGTATGTGCTGCTTAAACACCAGGCTAAAGGACAGCTGTCATCTTTAAACTGTGAGATTTCTTAACCTGTCCTAAGCACTCAAATATGTTTTTTTTAAATTTTATAACCTTAAATTAAATAGACATTGATGTAATTTTATGTTTTAGTACTAGCATAAGGAAACTACAGCTCTATTCTATCAGCTTGTGTTGCAAAATGACCAATAAATAATCTTAAACCTTAAAAAACAAAATCAACATTCCTCTGGGAAATAGGAGAAAAACTGTTGGACTAAACTGTGCAGGACTGTATGTCCAGATGTTTGATGCAGAGTTGACATGACTGTTTTTTTTCTGTAGCAGCTCCCTGGGAAACCAGAAACTGCAGCCAGGAGATCAAAATGAGAAAAAAAATTACATTTGCTATTCCAGGGATTTACCTCATGACCTCCTCCTTCCAACTCTGTGCATTTAATTTTTATATTAATGTCTCAGTCCAGCGTCGTATTTTTGATGGA
Organism: Ctenochaetus hawaiiensis; assembly: GCA_029783645.1. NCBI lineage: Eukaryota > Metazoa > Chordata > Actinopteri > Acanthuriformes > Acanthuridae > Ctenochaetus > Ctenochaetus hawaiiensis. Next base: position 6,590,485 of record JAPZDY010000004.1, on the reverse strand, counting down.
TTTAGTCCACACATCCAGTTTTAAGTTGTTGATGTGCAGCTGTCTTGTTGCAGCACTGATAAAAACTTCAGAGTGACTGACTGATGTGAATAAAATGAAAATAACTGAAATGTGAAAGATGCTTATTTTAATCCATTTAAAATTTATCTATTTAACTAATGAAGTTTTATTTTTTGTCCTCGTCATTTTTATTCAAAGAAGTTTCTGGTTTAGGGGACGATTGTACAGGAGTTTTAACATTTAATTTGTGTTACCACTTTGTGTAGATAGGCACTCTTTGTCATTTTTAATGTTATCAATATTTTATTCACCTGCATGGGATAAATGGAGGTGATGGTAACAGAAGAGGTGACCACCTTCAAGTGTTTTATTTTGAATCACACCTTCTGACTAATGAGGACTCGTATTCACACATGTCCTTATGAATTGGAAACTAGACAATGTACTTCATAATGTAACTTAAAAATATTGTGTCATTCCATAACAGGCCCTGGGGGATATTTCTAAATATAACTGCACTTTCTATTATGATGTGTATGGGTTTGAGAAATACTTTGCGAAACTGTTAAACCAACTGTACTTTAAATGTAGCAGCTATGTAACTGTGTAGCAAGTGATAGCAAACATTTTTTTGTTTGTGACTCCCTCAACCTGCAGCGACTGTTGTTTAAGCCACTTCGGGACTGCAGAAACAGGCTGTAAACTCAACAGTGACACATTATCACCTTTTTGTTAAAAGAAATTAAATTTAAGTGCTTCGGTACAAAGACATGAAAATGATCCACAGAGCTGAGATGAACTGCATATTTGGGTGATAATATGGTATGTGTGGGTGCTACACCACGAGTTTTCCCCCTTTAAGATACACAGCCACTGTCACATACAAAATAATGCCTATAGAATCAAAAGAAGCCATATCTACTGGTGAACCATCATCAAATGTTATGGCCAGTGAGAGAAATCCTCTTTGTATTATTCCCTGAAATATGTGGGTATCCTTAGTGGCTCTCTAACTCTGGGCTGCACACAGATATATACGCTGTAAGTGTGGGCACATCTGAAGAAGGCCTTAACCTTGAATGTATGAGATATGTAAGAAGGGAAAGAGTGGGGGTTAATGCTACTGAAAAAGAAATGGCTTTTAAACTGATGCCAAAGAAGCAGAAAAATACTCAACATTATGCGGAATGAAAATTAAAGCCTCCTCTACTAAATGGGGTTTTCTTCTGTTTATGTACAAAAAAAATCAGACCTTGACTAGAGTGATTTGTATTTGTGAAGAGTTTGTCATGAGAAGGATGGTTTTACGATACTCTACTTTGTGGAGATGTCTGTGCAGTTCCCTTACAAGCCTAATTTTAACACGTGACAAGCTAAATTTAGTACGTCACAAATCTTAAAGCCAATTGTAGGCAAAGAAATCTGAAAACTTCAGTCAATGTTGATATTCAGAGAATAGGAGTTGCTATAAACAAAATGCTAACTAACTAAATAACGCTGCGCTAGCCACTCCCGGTTACAAGCTAGCAAGCTAAAAACCATAATAAACAAAAGATGCTTTCAACACTTGCTATTCTAGCATGTCTGCTAGTGGCCAGTGGCACAACAGAGTCTTCATCTGTGCCCTGAACATGTCTGAGTTTCAGTCTGAGTTTCAAACATCGAATCTATAGCAGAATTTTCTAAAATATTTCCTCAAACTAGTCATTTGATGCTAACAGCTCTCCTAGTGATCAACCTACCACAGGCAGTGGTGGTGGGTGAAACTCAAATGTGCTTCCAAACACTTTTCAGAGCTTTTATAAAAATTATTCATATTATCTTTTTAAAGAAAAACTATTTCAAACAAACATTAATCATATCATGGTATTTTTTTTTACATAATATAAAACTTTTCTGGGGAGGAACCTTTGACATAACAAATTAAGAATACACGCACCCTTTTGAGCATTGTAAATCTTGTCAAATACTTTTAGTGCACTTGAGCTGAAGCTTCTCTGCTTCTTAATGGCAGGACATTGAATCATGGATTCTTAATACTGAACAAAGCGTATATCCAGAGATCTTAAAATCTGAGTCAAGGTGGGATTACAGTATGTCACCTGCCATGTGTAGCTGCCTCAATCGTGAGATTTCCAGCACACGAACAGCAGATCTGCCAGAAGATTTTTGGACCATATGGGGCTTATAGTCCTCCCTGCTGCACCTTCGTTGAGCAAGAGCTTTACAGTAATCCTTGGTCCAGATGAAAAAAGCAAGGCGGAGGCTCCTTGGAGAGGGGTTATCCATGACATCCATGACATGGTAGTTAAACTGTGGCCTTCGCTCTCAGCAGCTCAGGTTATTATATGCCACATTATTGTTCCTCTTTATAACTGTTTCAAGGTTCCAGAGTTATCTATAGTCTCTAGATGTCAAACTTATAAAAAGAAAATGTGAAAAAAGGAGGAAGGAGGATATTCAGTCACTTGATGCCACTAAATCCTTCAAACTGGACTTTTAATAGGCAAAAAATTTGGAAAAGGTCTGCTGTTGCTCTTCTGGCTTAATTGCCAAAATAAATAGTTGGCAATATAGTGTGACAGCCAGGTGAGGCAGATGCCAAACAGTGGACCAATGTTGTACCTGAACCTAACCAGACCTTTACCACAGTGTTATCACAATGTAAAATTTAAAACATGAAGTTTCAGTGCAAAGAAATGCAAAGTTTTAACATATCTTGCAGAAACATACAATGTCAACATTACTTCTTGCAAATGAGTTGACTCTTCTGAGAGATAAGGTGAAGTCTACTGGTTAGCATCATTTACAAGCAGTTCCTAATAATACACTTGTCAACCTGCTGACAAGAACAATAAACAGTTACAAGGGTCAATAGTCAATACATGTCAGTTACTTTGAAATAGCGTGACAGTTCAAATTAAGGTCAGGGCTGGTCAGTGGCAGTACATGTGTTATTGATCTAATCTTATGAGGATGTGGGGAAACAATATATACTTAAGATGGAGCAGAGATAAGCTTTTCATCACTGCTTAGAGAAAACTACAGAAGCAAAAAAACAAACAGCATGACTGTGATGATTTCTCAGAAGAGTTTTCTTCTAGTTTGGGTTACTGTGGTTTGAGGCAATCAGGGGAAATCCTCACTGCCCTGCTGCAGGATGCTTTGTGTTTATCTGTCTCTGTGTGCTGAGATTAAGAAAAACCAATTCACTGTAAACCTCTTGTTCATCTAACTCTGCCTGACCTGCTGAGCTGACCAATAATGTCAGGCAGACATCACTGTCAGATGCTAGCTTTCTGCTTCCCTGACTATTAATGACACTTCAGTTCATCTTTATTCTGTATTTATTGTTTTGTTTTCTTGTGTTTTTCTGTCAATACTCTTAATTTTGAATTATTTTGATAAAGTTTAATTTGCTTAATATGCTACTACACATATAAAACAGAAGATATTGTCAGTCATAATTTTTCTCTTTCTTTCTCTTTCATGTGTGTGTGGGGGGTACATTTAAGTTGCAAACTATCAAGGCTAGAGATTAACTAGTTAGACAAGCCTATTATTAAGTGAATAAAGCTGTCCTTTTTATTTTTCCTTTATTTTTAAGCAAAAAGGAAAAAAAGAAAAGTGGCTTAATTGGATTGTGTGATCCCATCCATCTTCTGGCACAATTGTGACCCCTAAATTATTTTTAAATTATTCTGTCAAATTAATAAAATATGATGAATTACAGTCCTATGATAGTATTCATTTATTTATTTGTAACATAAATTAAAAATTATACATAGGAAATTTAAAAAAAAATACTTTTAGGCAGATCTTAAGTGATTATCTGGCTGGAAAACAACAAACCATCTCCCAACATTCTGGTGATGTCTGTGGTGTGATGAGGTTGATCCAACCTAGCAAAATAAAACTTTGTGGTTTCTCATGTTATTTCTCCCTTTTATTTTGTTCTCTGGTAAATTTGTACACCCTGACAGAAGAAGGTGAAGTAAGTGATGCAACAAAGCTAACGAGCTATAATAGCTTCCTCTATTTTTAACCTAAAGGGCCAAGTTCACTTCAGTTTTTCTAGACACTAAATGGGATCTAAATGCAAATGTTTGATGAGGTGTAGACATGAATAATTCTTACGCCTGTTGTAATTACAAGATCTTCTTATGAAATTTTATGCTTTTCTGTGTAATACTGCAGTATGTGTATTGTACTTAATAATTGTGCTCTTGAAATTGTTCTTGAAAGGTGCCATAGAGGAGGTACTTAATTAAAATTTTTAAAATAGTACAGTAATTTCAGATGAAGGTCCTTTTGCAGTAAAATCAAAAAACCTAATTGGGCTACATTACGCTGAAGATACTCTCACTTGGAGTCTTACAAGTAACCATCACAAGTAACATAATGAGCAATTTTAATCTCACTGAGTCGCCCTGACATTTGTAAGGGTACATTTACTTTAATTTGAATCATAATCAGAGTCCTTTACAATATTCACTCCTGCATTAGCATTGTCTGAAGAAAATTACACTAGCTCATTTCATCCCTATTTCTTCGCTTTGTCAGAAAAGTATTCACAGGAAATCATCTAACGTCCAAGCCTGTCAGGGGCATCTATCACCCTGCTCCTGTGTGAGGTAAGAAATTAGGAAGCAGCAAGATAAATCTGGCTGTGAAAGGAAAATATCCATCCATACAAACAACATGATTAAAACAGTTTCTTTCTACAGGTTTTATAAAAATGTAAACAAGGTACCCAAAAATGAACTTATGTGACATATGTGTTGCTTTTTCAAGACCAAAAAAGACTTGCACATATTTACATGCATGTTTAAGATGCACAACTCACTTTTTTTTCATTAGAAGATGTTGTGTACTATACCCAAGGTTGTCAAAAGCATTTTTGATTTTCAGTCTGTTTTCAAGATTGCTAAGGTTAACCAAAGAACTTGCAAATGACATCCATGGCTTTTGGATTTTCCATCAGTTTTCTGAAAGAAAGCACCTACATTGGATTCACAATCAGACAAAGCATGAAGCCAGGTTATATGTGATTCATATTTCTCAAAACCTCGTGAACAACCTGCAGAATACACCCACTCACATCTGTTCATCTCCTATGCAATTATTTCTCATTCTCTGTGTGTGATTGAGCATTTAGCTTAAGGCTGCATGTAAACAAAAACCAAGAAAACGCTGAGGAAAAACTGTCAAATACAAAAAAGGACCAAGTATAATACAACTCTGGATGTACGTGGGCGCTCATGTCACATCATTGAAATTAATTTACACCCCAATGAGAGATTTCACACAGGGTCAGATGCATCTCTGCATACGGTGTGGATCAGCCATATGTTTGTGCTAATGCTGCATATCATTAAACTCCTCTTCACCTTTGACCCTCAGATCTCAGCCAAAGCAATGGTAAATAAGAGCTTCCAAGGGCTTTATCAAATGTTAAGGCTATCTTAAACTCACAACCACAAAATAAAACTGAGTCAAAATTTAATTAATAAATATAGATCTTTAAAAATCTAATTATTAAACCAGCTCTATTTAACACTTAATTAAACTAACATCTTAAAAGTTAAGAGTGCACGTAACATAAGGAGGCTGTAAGTGAAGTGGCCATTGATTGTGCATGACGCGTTCATGGGATAATCTGGTTTCTGCTTTGGCTGTTGCGCAGATGGTGCTGGGAGGGAAAAAATGGGGACAGGCAGGCTATAGGGCCGGGCTGGATATTCACCCCTGGATAAGCCCTACTGTACCATGCACCATGTACTGAGTTAACCAGCCGGTCTTTGCATCCTGGTCTAGATACACTCTGCTGTCACCAGTGGGAATGGCAAAAAGGGAGAGGCAGAGAGAAAGACAAGCAGGATATCAAACAAGACTGTGTTTGCAGCTGTGGCTGGACTGAGGGGGTGTCTGCTGGGGGTTGCAAAGATATGCAGATATGCTGCAGATCACCTCAGAGTAGATGGGAGTGCATGGATAGTTATTAGTCCAAACACAGCAGCAAACAAGCCACGTCATCCATCTTCATTACTCATTATTTCCTCAATCGAGTTGCAGGCAGGCACCCAGAACATTGAGTGGTTAGCAGACTCAATAGGGGCTCCAGCAGCATGAGCCCATGCTCAGAATGCTGAATCTTTGTCCTAATTGCTTTTATGTTACCGTTTGCTCAAGTGGTGTGTTGAACTTGGCTGAGTCGGGCCCCCTGCCTGCATCTACTGTTTCAGATTAGTTGTAATTAACGTCTCTTGCCCTCACGTGCCTCACGTTTGGCAGGAAACCTGCACTGAAGTGATCTCCTGCTCTAGGTCTCTGTAATACTGGGAAAGTATCATGAGCATGCATAAACAAACATACTCTCTTTGCTTCTCTGTGAAACAACATCAAAAAAGACAGAAAGAGAAATATACAAGAGACAGACACAGAGGCAGAGAGAGACAGAGACAGACAGACAGAAAGAGACACAGTGAGGGAGGGAGGATTAACTTCTCATCCAGTCTTTGCTGTTGCATAGATTGTAAGTAGCTTATTGCACAAAGCACCCTGCATGTAACCGGTGTGTTTGAATGATTTGTTTTGGGATGTTTTTTTTGTGTATGTTTTTTGGACATCACTGACCTCATGCAGGCAATAAGAGCTTTGAGCCTAAAATAGTCAAAAAGGAGAATCTGGCAGGCTGTGAGCCTTTAAGATTGCACCCAAAGCTTTAAAAGGCCAACAGGTTTACTTCCATATAAACATTACTCTTTAATCCCTGATGTTGTAATTGAGTGCAATAAAAATCTAGGTTGTACTCTTCATCTACAATATTACCACATAGCCAGGTCCAGACAGAAAACCAAAACTTATGGGCTATTCATAAAAAAGCTTGATGACACTATTGAAAAATCATGATTTTATTTTTTGTTGTTGTTATTAAAGAGAAGCATCCATCTTTAGATATTCTATTATTGATCTGTCATTGGTGTATTTGTTAAGTTTTGGTTCCTGACTGGTTCACAGATTATATTAACACTGCCAACCCCTTCATAGTCCATCTTTATGCAGATGATACTGTTCTGTATTGCCAGCTACTAGAACTAGAACTAGAACAACTTGCTCTGATGTATGGCAAGGTTCACTCTTAAGTTTAAAACTAGTCCGAAGGCAAACAAGACCTAATATATTCTGTTCTCTAGAGCCAGAAACATTGTGGACAATGGTTTGTATTTTACCACTCTGAATGGACAGATAGTTGAGAGAGGCTCAGAGTATAAATATCTTAGTTCAATTTCTTCAACTAACTCACTTTTCAGGAAGCTCTTAAACAAAAAACTAGAAAAATTTGATATTTGTAAAAAAAAACAGAACTGTAACTATGTCAGCTATGTTCACTTGGATGCTGATAAATAAGACAGTCTTCCTGATTTTGATTATGATGATGATACCCTGAAGAAACAATGCTGTCTCTATTCTTATTCTCTTAAATTAAGTTTATAACTCCTCTGTGAGATTTATTACTGACGAAAATTATTGTGAATATCATTGCATGGAAGAATCTAGCTATCTCTTATAGTGAGGCAAGACAGGTACTGGTTTCTAGTAATTTACAAGGCCCTTACATCATGCATCACTTCCTTGATAAAAAGGTTCCATAGTCATGATTATTTAACTGTATATTTGCATCATATTCACACAGGCAACTTAAGGTGTTTGAAAAGTAACTGCACCTTTTACTCAAACGCACAATTGTGATATGCGCTTTCTTTTTCCAGCTGCTTTAGATCAGCCAAACAGGTGTTTGGGTTAAAATGCCAAATGAAATAAGGTAATATAAAATGGAAGATGCAGCCATAACAAACAACAACCATAATTATCCACACTTGTGAGAAATACTACTAGCCAATGGCAACAAAAAACACTTTTCACTCCTTATAAATGAGATGCAAAATTTTAATGAACAATGAATTTTAATGAACAATAAATAATGAATTTTATCCTTTGTTTCATTTAAGGTCTCACAATGGAACCTGTCCATATGTAAGAATATTCATAGATAATTCTCTCTGAAGCCACTACAAAGTAATTTCAAGCACTGTATTCTCAGTCTCAGTGTTTTCAGAGGAAATTCAATGACCCCCAAGCTTCGTAAAATTTAATGTTTTATCTCAATTAGAAAAACAGGTGGAGAGGCAAGTTGAGTCAACAGACCTGATTTTTCACAGTGATATTCAACAACATCAGAGGAAAGTGTGTTCAGCATATGGCGTCAAACATCTCTATGAGGGAGGAGAGTGATTTTTGTGACATACTCCCCCATTGACTGCAAACATCTTTTTCAGTTCATTATAGTTCAGTTTGATTCAGCTTACTTCAGCATAAGCAATGCAGTTCAACAGAACCAGAGAACATTAGTGCAACAAGTGATAGTAAAGTAAATTGGAAATCAAAACAATGTAATGTTTTTTGCATTTTATGTTGCTCCTTTTTCCAGTTCTTTAAAACCAAGCACATTCCTGCAGAGAAAATCAACATCAACCCAATAATTATGCAACACTTTTGTCACATTTGGCACACAAAGCATGAAAGTGCTCGTGTCTGTTTATGTGTTAGAATGTGTGGGCAGGTGTGTTGCTCTTACCTAGATACAACGAGGGGCAAAATGAGCATTTTCAGCATCCTCATTAGCAGCTCTCCAGGAAACTGAAAGTACTTCACCTCCTGCAAGAGGCAAAGAAAAAACACGTTAAAATGTGTTTTTGACACCAAGTTATACAACATTTGCAAAATATGTTATGTAAGTATTTTGCTCACCATGGTGACCTGCATTATTCCTATTTGTGTGACCAGAATCTATAGTGTAATGTGCTAATTGCTGTGGAGCTTTTTAACTGTCTAGGCCAAAGTTTCCTTAACCAAGCATTTAGTTTTATTGTTTGGCATAGTGTTACACTTATGTAATACCAATTTGAATGACTAGATATTCTCACTGGAAGCAAGCAGTTCATGCATGGAGCTCCACAGGAATCACTCCTTGGCAACCATGCGTTTGACATGTAATCAGCAGCTGAATGACCCTTATCCCATCAATTCAGTTAATGATGCACTGAGAACAGTATGCTAGTCATTGCCCTTCAACATTTTACTGTGTACAAGAGAGAGGCTGGTATTTATGCTAAAGAAAGAAAAGGCAAAGGTTCAAAGGTTATAATTTTTTAAATTTATTTAAAATGTTTTCTTCAATATTTTTTCTCTCTTTATGTTAAAGAATTGCTTGGCACTTTAAGAAATACACATCTGATTTATCACCAAGAATTAGTCAAAAAAATACATTTAATCTTTTTGTCTCAATGCTAACTTTGAGGTCATATCAAAAAGGTGATTAGCTTATGCTGAGATCAGACTACAAGATATTTTTGTCTGTCACGATGGTCACCATGTCAGATTAAGCAATCACAGAGACTTAAATTGAGAAAGGTAGACAAGAAAATTGCCCAAAGGAGGCAGCGATGCAACCGTCAATCAGGAAATTAAGGCTGCAGCATTGTTGCCACAGCTCAACGAACTGCTTTTCTGTTTCAGGGCTCCACCTGACAGCCTATCCTTCTTCCTGTTCGCCATGTTTACATACTGTGTACGTGTCAGAACTCTTTCATCCTATTGGTCAATGCCAATTGAACATGTTGTAGGTGATGTCACATTTCGCAGGAAATTCCGAAAAATTCTAACATGCTAGATTTCTCGTCGTCTGCAGTCATCTTACACTACACGTTTGTTCGTTGTTCCCATTCTTAATAACTGGGCCTGACACTGGGAATTTGTGGGCCATGACAAAATTGTGTGATAATTGGTGTGACTTTGTGTAGTCTGATCCTGGTGTTAGCCTAGCTCAGAGATGCCAGAGAAAATAGCTTCCTTGGTGCTCTGTCCTAAAGTAAGGGGAAAAAACAGCAACTACAAAAAAAGATGAATTAATAAATACAAAAAAAAAAAAAAAACCCTCCCAAAAACAAATGAGCTTACAAATTGCACCGTTAATCATATTGGGCTATGTTTACCGTGTACATGATCTTAGTTCAGTGTATTAGCAAGCTAATTTAAAACTTTTGTTAAATAATATAAACATCATGTCAAAATTTCATTGTCTTTATTCATTCAGTAGCTTTAAAAAAATACAATTTAGACCACAACTTTAGAAAAACAATAGTTAACTGACTGTCCTGTTGGATTATTGGCTTGATGGTATTTTAAAGGAACACTTTCCTGTTTTCTTTTTATTATAACCAAAACTCTTAAGTTTGTTTTTGTAAGACAAACTCAAGTTATAGTATAAATGGCATTCTAAGTCTGAGTTAGTACAGAGTGAATAAAAACGAACACAGCAGGGGTGTTTTTTTTACAACTTGCTAGCATGTAATAAAATTATGTGTTTCCTACATTTGTCCTCTCATCTCTGACTATCAAAGAACACAGTATTATGCTGCATTATGCTTGTCTGTGCCTCAGTGAAACTTAATGTTCAGGATGTGAGCAGTTGTTAGAGGCAAGTTAAACATCTAATGTAGTTAATCAGTAATGAGAATAAAAGATTGTAAAGACATAATCAAGGAGCCATCTGCACATACAGTCTATTTCAATGCCCTGTAATTATAGATGGAATAACAATCTGCCACAGTGCCCTTGACTGGGCACAATGTCAAACATTATTTCACTCCTTTGTTATTTAATAACTGTGCATTATTGTAATGTGGTTAAAAATAAGAGCCCTAAGCTGCAAAGTGTATTAAGATGATATTATAAATGCATTTACATAACTCCTTATAAAGGCAGTCATACAATTAGATGCACAGAAACATATTTGATTAGAAACAACGAACATCACCTTCATAGATGTTTTGATTTATAATAAAAAAAAAAAACTATGAAAAGAAATTAAGCAATTATATAAAGACTATAGAGCCATCTGTGTTGTAGAGCGCAGTGAACATCCAGCCAAAATACAAAAATGTTACTGCAGGTGCAACTAATTTTGATCCCAAATCAAATGCAGACATTTTGTTATACCATTTGGTATCTATTATAGACAAGGTACCCTTTGGCTTCAATGTGCAAAACCTTCCTGCTAACATTCCTTTGTAAACGTGTAATTATAGTCACAGTTGTGCAATGATCAGTGTCGATAAGCTACTTGGTTTTTGATTCCACACTTTAGGTCAATGTTAAAGGTTTTCACATGTGTCTGAAACCGTAAAAGTAAGAGGTTAAGAGGGTAAAAGGGTAAAAGTCCTGTGTGTTACCCCATCTCTACCCTGACCTCCACTGCTCTGGATATTTTTGTACGAGGTTGGGTTGCCACAAACATCCATTGAAGAGGCAAATGGGTTTATACTGGAGTCTGTTTCAGGAAATATTTGGCTAAAAAGTAGAAATGTCATCTTGGTAACATCAAACTCGGATAACTTAAAACTGAAATGGCACAGACCTTACTGAGAAACCCTTTACGAGGGGCAAAATTAGCATTTTCAACCCTTTCCAAACCCTTTCTGGCTGTGTGTTTACAATGGATCAGATAATTATTAGTTAGCTAAATGTTGATTGTAGTAATGAGCACACAGATAATTATCACCTGACTCTGTGGGGCTTTTTAATGTTTTTTAGCTCTTTGTTCTGGTTCTGTTGCCTGCAGCTTTTCTGTTTTGGTTCAGTCCACCTGATCTAAACTCATCGACATCATCAACATTCACAACTGGCAGCTGCTTTTAGCTCTGATGAGTTATAATTGGGCAACCAAATAACAAAAAAATAGAGACAAAATTTGCAACTGAACATAGTAGGGGGCATCTAGATACGAAAAAGAGCTAAAAAGAAAATGAATGAACATTGTCTCATAGCCAAAAAAACAGCAACAAAAAAACACAATGTAATTGAAATGACCTTTACTGTTGTTGTGTTTTAGTTGGATATTTAAATAGGCAACTTTTTGCTAACTGAACCTTAAAAATGATCAAATGTTAAGAAGGGGGAAAGTTCCAGGAGAAAAACAAAACAAAGGTGAAGAGTTGAGCATGGAAAAAAATGAAATTTAAGTACAGCACATTTATGCAAGGATAAAATGGAGCAATAAAAGCTTTTGGAATCTGTTTTTGGAGTGAGTAAGCTTTTAGGCCAAATGGCTGACTGAGTGTGTGTGCAGAGGCGGTGGGGTGGGGGCAAATTTGTATGTTTTGTGTCTGTCTGTGAATAGTGTTTAGTGTGTATTTGTGTGTGTGTTTTTTTTTTTCATGTGAGCAGGAAGGACAAGCTGTCACTGACTCCGGACATCTGTTGACAGAGGAACAAACGCACTGTCTGTTTTTGCTGAACGATTGATGCACGCGTACACGCAGTGATTCCACCGCGCACGGCTCTGTGACCTTGCATCTGTGATAACCCATCACAGCATTTCAGGAGCAGTGCCTTTTTTTCTTAACTCTGTGGACTTGCTTAGATTTTGTTGATTTAGTCTTTTTATTATGTTTTTACTACTGAAAATCTGCACATGGTATTTAATCTAGAAAATTGATCAGCTGCATTTTACTGTAACTGCATCTTACTACCTGTCTATTCCTGTTTGTTTTTATTTCCTGTATAAATCTGCTCTGGGCAGCTTGATGCAGGAACAAAATGTAGAGTTGCTCCTAATGTGATTCCCAGGGTCTTTTTGGCCAAATTGGGTGTTGTAAATAGCCCTGAGGGTTTGAATGGGCCTATTTGCAGATGTATCTGTACTTGTTCAGGGTTGTCCTTTCACAACGTGACGTCAAATTGTGTTTCGACAAAAGTTGACTTAAGGAAGCTTCAACCTTCAGCTGCAGGGCAACTTTTTTTTTCTTCAGAAACCCTGATGCCCACACAGCTGCAGCCTCATCGGACTGCCCACATTATGATGAATGGGAGAACTTTTCACTGACAACACCTGATTTGATCTGAATAAGGCCTAAAATGTGCATCTGATGGGATCACATACATTGGACTGGCTACAGTCAGCTGCGGTGGACATGTTGCAGTGGGACTCATTGCAGCAGTGCTCAGTCAAGCTAATAGGCACAAACAAACCCACAGAGACACACACACATACACATATAAGCTCCATGAGCTTGCATATGCACATGCAGTGCTTGCACAAATAGACAATTACAATACATGAAACATGTCTTTACATGTGTGCATACAGTTTTAATTACATCCTTGTCTGAGACACTAATTGTGTTTTGACCTGTAGATGTTTCATATTGTAGATGCAGCTCAGCGGCAGAGTCAATCAATTTGTTTCACCTAAGAAAAGTGAAAAAAGCAATTACAGACTGGACTGTGATAGCTTTTTAGAAACTAGTTAAAAGTCATTTTGAGCCGAAGGGACAATGCAGGCATACCGTGTACCTACTCTTTAATTGTTAAATAGATGATGTTTTTTAATTAGTGCTGAAATTTACTTTTTGAAATATCAGTTTTTAACAATACCATTGCTTTTTACTAAACTTTTTGTTCTTACACTTTTTATGGTGATTGATTTTCAGAGCTTTTGTGCTGATTTCTCATTCAATCATCATTTTCTTTTATTCTGTGGTCCAAACAATTTGTAAAGGATGGTTAAATTTACCTGTTTTTAAAGCGTGTAATTAAAATAAAATTCATTTGGCTGTTATAATGTAGACATTTTATCTTTGTCATTGCTTTTATTTACAAAGAAAGGCCACAAAAGGAGGAAGATTTCTGTAATGAGCCAGAATTTTTAATAAACAATCAATTTTAGCTTTCTAAATATCTGCTCAGCTGCACTGATTCCAAATCATTATATCCCAATCTGTTTGTGTTAATAAAACTACGAAAAAAACTTTGCTAGAAAAAAACAATACTTTTATCCACTTTCTCAAGAAAATAGACTTTTTGCTTGTCTCCTCATATAAAGCATAATAAGTGCCCCAAGGCCATAACATCTCATTAATACTAATTATGCCAGCATGCATAACACCATAACACACACACACAAGCACACACACACACACACACACACACACACACACACACACACACACACACACACACACAAATGATATATATCTGTATATAA
>JAPZDY010000004.1:6558308-6570419 GCA_029783645.1 Ctenochaetus hawaiiensis | reverse complement strand
AGCTCTCTGAACAATTGGACAGCGGATTGTTCCAGATCACAAAAAAGGAAAAAAAACAGAAAAAAGATAAAAAATTGCAGTGTGACATGAGGTAAATAACAGGGCAAAACAAAAACAATGTTTTGTGCCTCGTAAAGGTACAGCACTCATGAATGTAATGTTGATGGCAGCTCTGAGAGTATATTGTGTGAGTCCTCATAGAAATCAGCACATAAACGCAAAATCAGTCCGTGTCCTCAGATGATTTCTCACAGATAATAATTTAAGTGCTTTCGAAAAGGCACAAAGCAACACATTCACATTGCAAGCAATTTATACATCTGACACACACTGAGGGTCATGAATATTTATATAAGTGTGTGCGCATGTGCATTATACAAACAGTGCTACAAGTTGAGTGTGCTCAGGTGATGTGGATGTACATAGGTGTTTCTTGCATGAATTTATGTCTATGTTTTTTATTTCATGACTACCATTAGCAAGTAACCAGTAACAAAAGTTACATAAAAAAATTACAAATGAAATTAAATGTTATCAGTTTCAGTAAGATAAAATCTGTCATTAAATAATCACAAACTTGACAATAACAATGTTTAAATATTTCTAATTAAATTACACAAACACTAAAACATTCTTTTCTTGCCTTTTTTTAACTTATATCTGAGTCATCAAAGCTGTTTTGGCAAATTTTAATGAAACACCATCAAGTATAAGATGGCTTATAAAGAGCTGTCTCTGCACCTGCATTGGCTCTGTCCAATGGACATGTGTCCTCAGATTTTCAGCGTTGTTTTTGATCAGCTCTCTTGTTTGATTTTGCATCACCTCTAGTCTCCACATCAAATCAGAGCATATTGCTCGAGGAAAACTGTCTCCAACATGCTTGTTACCAACCATGTCAATGCAGGTAGCAGACAAGAACATCTTTTATTGGTAGAAATTCATCCATTTATTTTTGTGAAATAAAAAAAAGTCCAGCTTCCTTGGCAGTGATTTAACTGCAATATTTTGCAGCATGGAGGTATTGTTCTTAAAAACAGGTATGAAAATCCACTCTTACAAAGACATGCATCCTCCATGCTGCCTGCTCATAGTGAAAAAAACTGAATGCTATAATATATGTACAACATGCTGGTTAAGAGACTTAGCTGGCTGCTGCCCTGTTAGCTTAACTTAGCCTTGCCTACCAGTTACCACAACCCAAGATTAGCCTGTGCTAATGCAATGCTGTATAAAGAAAACTGAAATAATTTGGGAAAAAATGAGCACTTAGAGCAGTAATATCAGAAAATTACTGCAACAAAGAAGGCATTAATGTGTGCACACAATAAATATTTGTGTATATGCATGTATGCAAGCAGTCAGGGCTAATTTAAAATAAAATCATCCGCTTAATAAGTCCAGAGGTTTCACACAGTAACTGAAGGCGATACTTATTTGAGAAACAGTATTCAGAGCATGTCCTGCAGTAAGAATAAGATGGGACAGTCCAGCCATCACCCTGCGCAGTCTCCCTTAACTGCCTTTATTCCTCACAGCCAATTAAAATTTTCATATCCTTTGAAATCATCACCCACGGTGACACTTATAAACTGTCTATGAAAAAAAAAAGCTTAATTGAATCTGCTGTAAAGCTCTCCAGGAAGTAAGGAAATCAATGTTCAGTGTTTAGAGTGAACACACTGGCATCTGACCCATCAGAGAAGCAGCACTCTGTGGGACTGAATCCAGTGAGCTCTATTTAAAAAATGTCACAAGCTGTCAATACTATATGCAGCAGGCTGCCACTACGAGGACAGAAGGTGGTCAGAGTAAGCTGCCTCTAATTTGTCTGCAAATCACTGTCAGACCGGGGGAACAGTCTGGTTTGACCTTTCTCCTGGTTTTTTATTTTGAAGTTTAAAATATTCGTGATTTCCCTTTTCTTATTTTATTTTATTATTTCCCTTAGGAAATTCTGCATTTAATGGGAAAGTTTGGTCTGTTTGTTACTCTTACATTAAGCAGAAACATGGCAAATTGATTGTCTTTTAACAAGCAGCATGCATCTGTCATTACATGCGGCCCAAATATTCAACATGTGATGGGAAACAGTCATTTACTGAGTTTATTGCTGATGCACATCTCCTTTTTTATGCTTTTAAGATGAGAGGAATCAAACTGCTAAGTAGCTCAATGGTTGAATTATGAATAAAGAATGATTTCAGACAGAGATGGACAAAAATTAGGCTAAAATGGAGTTAACAAATTATCACCTGGACATGTTTTGTGTTGACAGTCAAATCACAGAAAGCTCTGTTAATGCCTCTAAAAGAGACAGAACAGGAAACAAAGACAAAGGTGGAGATAAATGGAAGGCAAACTCATTAAAGCAGATAAACTAAGGATGTCAGGCACTATTCATGTTTTATTAACTAATGTTTTACACTTTTAGTTTTGTTCATTTTGAGTTTTATTCTATGCTCTCTTCCAGTGTTTTGTTACCCTTCCTGTCTTTTTTGCTTTTGTTTTCTTCATTGATGACTCTCACCTGTCCCTTGTTTGTTTTCTCTCCCTAGTCTATTATGGTATGTGTTTCTTTTTCTTTGAGTTCTTAGCTTGTCTGCTTCTGTTCCTCAGTCCCGTGTCCATTCCTTGTGTCATCCCAGTTTGTTTTCATCTCTGTTTTGTATTTTGGGTTTTGGATATGCACTCTGTTTTTGTTATTTTATCATCTTAAATCAGCTCTCTTATCAAAGCTTGTTTTCTGCCTCCTCATCATGCTGTCATTGTATTTCGCTTTTGTGTCCTTTTTTGAACCCTAAATCTTGACAGGGACTAGGGCAGAAAAAATGTCAGGAAAGAAAAAGTAAGCCCAAAGTAGATTTTTTTAAACTTAAAGGAAGAAGATAAAAAAGTACAGGGAACAATGGAGCCCCTGTGCATTCACACATGACCTCAGACCTCCATCACCTTGATTACATCAGAGTCCTGCACAATGAAAACAGCTTATTTCATCTCCATTAACAACAGTCTCCCACGTGTGACACATGGGGGGAACCAGAGGCTCTCCTGTTATGTTAACATAACAAGCTTTCACATGATGGGTGATATTACTCTAATTGTAATCCCAGATGCCACATCTGCTGTGAGGCTGCCGTGTAATCCCTGACTGGACTTCAGGATGTGCTGTTGTCTTTGGCTGCAGCCGCTGCCGTCGGGCTCCTGCAAGCTGAATGTCTGAAAGGAAAAAATCTGTGGTGATTTCTGTGGAATGCAGGAAATGTCAAGAGGAATAAGAAGAGTGCACTCAGTATCAGAGTGCAGATCTCCAGCAGGTGTTTCTGGCTGCAGGGCATGATGTTTTTTTCAAGAGTAATTCATTTGATGAACACCAAGACTTACACTTTAGCTTTGACATCTTGCAAGCTAAGGAAAAAAAATAATGCAATGCCAACTTTCTCATTGACTTGAATAGCTTCAGACTTGGTTGTTCTAACTGTGGCTAGCTAGCAAACATCAGCTAAGAGCTAGCTAACTTAAGGAGTTACCTGCAAATCAGTGCAGCAAAAATTAACACTGATAAGAAAACACTTTAGCACGCACACACACACACACTAGCACATTCACACTTCCGCTTCAAAAAAAGTTGTTATTTAGAACATTTTATCATTAATTCAAAACATTTTGTTGTAACAGACCACACAAAATAAAACACTCCCCTACCACCTTCTGTTCACCCAACAAAAAAGACATAATCTTACTAGCTAAAATTATTTCTCCTGGCTCCCTTATGTTCAAGTCAGTGGCAACAAATTACAAAAGGAGGGATTTATTCATCCTGGATCAGGCCTAATTTTAATGGATCATAACCATCAGTTACAAATTTATTTGTACTTGCTCTGTTTCAAAATGAAAATGGATTTTTTTTAAAAATTAATGATAGTTTTTGAGCCATGATGGAGGGCAAAATGTGGCCAGCAGGAGGACTAGCTAAACCTTTCAGCCAAGCTGATTGCAATTTTTTTTTTTTTTTTTACAGTGTTGCTGAAACAAGATTCCAAACTGAAGAAGATGTTAATCACTTGTAAATCACATCACCTGGTTATGAGCAGTAAAGAGTCATTGTGATGGTTATGAACCAAGTAGTCAATAATACAGATTTTTCTACACTGTGATTCACCACAATCATAACAGCTCCTCACTTATGGTTGGACATGCACAAATATGCACAAAAAGGCTGATATGTCCAGTAGTATGTGAGATTAGATGCAGATAGATGGACAGCATGATTTTCTCCAGGCTCCAGGCCACTTTAGTCATTGCTCAGAAATGGGCCATTCAACATCTCTGCTTTCAGCTCTGCTCCTTGTGGAAAATGGAGCCTCTGCAGCTGTAACATCACAGTTTTCACAGCAGTGTCTGTAATAAGCAAAGGGACAGAGAGAGCTCATTCAAAATCAAAATGCTCTTACAAGAGTTGTCAAGGCACAAACAGGCACAAAGGATAGTGGGATGAATATTGATCTATGGATCCCATACGCTCGCCCTTCAGCTCCCTGTGCCAGAAAATGCAATTCCAGTGAGGCACAATAGAGATCAGCCTCAGTAGTTGCTGCTGTAATAGTTTAACAAAATGTCATAGACTCTGAGAGGATGGATGAAGATCTACTTTAACTAGAAATAAGAGTTTTAAAAAAACATCCTCAAAAGTAGTCATGGGAGGGTTTTACCAGATGGCTGCAATTTAGAGATCTTATTATCTTAAGAAAATGAACAGGATATTGGAGGAAATTACCACAAAGGAAACTCGTTCTCATTTTTTTCCTGAGGTCTAAAACATGCATGTAATGTTTAAATGTATGAGCAGTACAGTTTATGATGGATGTACTCATTAAGTAGAATATTTATGGAAATCAAAATGTAAGTATACGGGCAGGCAGGTTGAACATGTCTGATTTATTCCCCAAACTCAAATTTTATGACAGAATGTCAACTCAGAAAAGACCATATGTCATTTTATAGATACAATAAACTTATTTTTAGTTTTGTTACAATGCATGTTAAGCTATTTCATCAAAAACATACATTGCAACTTTGTATTGACATATTATCACCTTTTATGTTATGAAATTTATACCTTTAGCCTTACAGAGCAACATTATTATTCATCTGAAATCATGTTTTCAGCCAACTAGTGAATCTAAGTTCAATACTCACCCTGATATTTGGTCTCTACCAGCTCCTGAGGGAATAATCCAGCTTTTAGACAAATAAATGCTCCACATTATTCACCAGCTGGTTGCTAACTGTTTCTCTTAGCAGTTTAGTGTTGAGCACAAAGTGTATTGTGGATTTATTTGGGTTTTTATTGCTGAAAAAAGTCACTTCTGAGGCCAAAAAAACCCCACTATGAGACTGATGAGCTGACACTCTCAGCTACATAAAGCAAAGAGAAGCTGCAGATTCAGGTGATTCCTCTCTGTAGTTCAGCTGTTAGGGACCCCTTTCACATTTTTTATCACATTTCTTTTTGAAAAGTTGCTGGCATTACTATATTGATTATAGTTGTTTTAATTTTTTTTTTTCTAAAAAAGGTCAGATAAACAAACCTACTGTAACGGATATGATCAGAACAAAGATGATTCTTTCAAAGCAGCCAACCTTGAAGTGAGTGGTTATAAACAAGGAATCTTTTCAAATACATAATGAAGAATTTATGTAGCAACTTAAAGTATAAAAATTAATATTTTACAGTTCCAACATAAAATATATACATAACAGTATTTCAATTCAGATCACATAATTGGAAAATAGTTACATAGGAAGAGGTGAAAATTTGACTTTTATTTGAAAATCGTTCCCGTTGATGGACTATGAGATAATGATAATAATAGATAATAATAGAAAATATAAGAATATCACAAACTAGTGTTTTTGTTGTGATGCTGTGGGAGAAATATACCTCTCACAATGCAACTGCACTGTTCTGACTTTTAATCATTGTTTTAGCTTTCTTTACAGAGAATAATGCTTTATTCTCTGGAAAAAATTAAATTAATTTTTGGCATTAAATTAATGCCATACAGGCAGTATCAGAGAGGATGTTAGCTGGGATATGAGGAGCCCAGAGATTTCATCACAGTTCAAACTGACACATTATTTTCGGTTAATCTGGAGAGGAAATAATACTGCTAAAGGCAATTCATGTTTGATTGTAGGAACAAGCTCATAAATTAAATACCAATTAGAGTTATAAGAGGTGCAGCAGGGATTTGCAGTGTTGAGGGGCTTGTTATTGTGCAGCCTGCAGTGTGCATAGGCGTGGTTAGCATTAGCTGTTATGTGGCAGAGGGCAGTGATGGAGGATGTTTACTGGTGTTTCTCTGCAGGATGACAGGGGAGGAGAGATAGATGGGAGGAAAGGGTAGGGGAGGGAGGGGGGGATGAAGAGTCAATCGGGTGGGGTGTGGGGCAAAGGGGCACGTCACTGCTGTGATCATTTGCTTCCTGCATTGTCTTGAATGGACAAGTGATGAGAGGGTGAACATCAGTGTGGATTGGAAGCTGCATTTATGCTCATATTTGTGTTTATGATCTGTGAAATTCTGTCTTGCCGTTTATGATGGTGTTAGTGAGAGTGTGTGAATGTGAGCGATGTTTATGAACAAGTATGTGTGTGTCCTAACCGTCATGTCCCTCCACAATCCCCCACCACCACCGTCAAATAATCCCCTTTCTTCTGCCAATTTTTTCCCTGTTGCTGGATTGGACTGGCAGAGATAATCTGGGATTAGAGCGAGCAGTCAGGCCTGGTGTTCTCCTCATTCATTTAGACGGGCAGACATGTTCAACATCCACAGGTCATCTGCTTTGGGCCACAACATATTCCATTACATATCATCTCAGGGCACAATTTAGCAGATTTGGGCATTTTGGAAGCTGAACTGAGGGCGAGAATGAAAGTGCTTGCTGCCTGTTGGCTGCCTGCTCTGGACTTTGAATCCGCCAACTCCACAAGTTCATCTGACGTACCCTTCAGAGGATGGAAAACAGTGTAAACAGCTGACAATTTTTATGGGCTTTTAGTTCAGTTATTTCCTGTTTTTATGTTGCAATTTCTCTCCTCTCTGTGCATGCTTTTCTGCACTTGACTGAAAATTAGTGTCACAGAGTAAATTTAGGCCCAGTGTGTATGACAACAGCTTTGCAAAAAATGGAAACGATTTTTCTTTGTGTTTCAAAAAGTGCAATTTGACAACAATGTAAAAACAATCCTCATTCACACAGATCAGAGACAATTGACAAAGCTGTAATGTGTATGTCAGGCCAGTAGTAGGCGATCTAACTTTGCAAATCAACGCCCCAGAATAACACCATGTAAATACCTGTGCCCACCTGAATACAAATGCTTATTAAACAAGATGAGAATAAACAAACAAGAAAAGGATGGCAAGTGCAAGGGTCACAGCTTTTTATGAGGATTGTATTTTTTTGTTTACACACTTACTTAGTCTGGCATTTTCAAAAGAAACCACTCTTGAATCTGATTTTCAGAAGTCTTAGTTTTCAGGTTCTTTGTTGTGTGAACAAAAGGCCAAACTCCAACAAACGTTAACCATTTTATGCAAAACCACATTCGTGTAATCAGCCTCCTGGTCTCTGCTCCCCTCATTTCTTCTATGTCTGTTTCCCATCCTGTCTGTGCTCCTCATGTCATCCCAAAAGGCAGTTTGGTTCAAATTTGTTGTCTGCTTTGTTCTTGGATGCTTTACCCCTTTAGTTTTTGTTTCTCATTATAAGTTTTTCTTACTAAAGCTCACTTTTTGTTTCCTTTACCTGCCATGTTGGTGTTTTGCTTTTGGGTCCCTTTTTTAAAATCCATGCAGATAAACGCCTATGAGCCTGCTTTCAATGATCTGATCCCTCTGTCTTTCTAATCTTTTTTTTTTTAACATTTTAAAATTTATGTTTGGATACACTGATTATTCCAGAGCTGCTCTTCAATGTTCCTGTAAAAAAACAGTTTGTGCATTTTGACAGAAACAATTGTCTTGGATGACAGGAAAGATTTTTCTCTGACTCTGCTCTGTCTCTTTGCCTTTTTTGCTCGTGAATCCAGCAAAGTTAAATAACAGGACTCCTGTTATCCATCTCTGCTTTCTGTCACCTCCTTTGTAAAGATTCGACAGTTTGTGCCAGTGTTTTTTTGGTAGATCTGTTGCAAGCAAGAGAAAAGAGAAAAATCTGTTATATTTCTGGAAATGTTTGTAGCTCTTCAATTGAAATTCATTGTTGACGCCTTTTGTTTGTCTCGTAAGCAACAACCTACATTCCTCTGTTTCCTCTGATGTTATTTTTTGGGTTCATTGTTTTATTGTTATGACGTCTATTCCTGTATTTCTTCATTTCAGAGGATTACATTGTTAACTTTGTGCTTGTTGAGACGCCTTCACATAAAGCTTATATGACATCAATCACATACCATTCATTCAGATGCCTGCTCGTTGGAGTGTAGATAAAAGCTCTTTACTTAGGAACATAAGGGATATGAGTAATCGGCATTGTCTTCAAGGTAATGAAATGACTAAACTGAAATGAAAAGACTGGAAATGCGATCTTTCATTATCAGTCTTTTCACACCAGGGGATGTTCATTTTTGCCTTGTTACTGTGACGGGAACCCCTGATCCTGGAGCTCAGTGGTCTCATTAAAAGTCCCCATGTGCATTAATTTACCTTTTACTGTCCATCTAAGAGATAATTATATATTTCACACCGGCAACATAACTCAACCAGAATAACTATGTGTCGGTTTTACTTTGATGCTTTACACTATTTCTTTCTTTGTTTAAACCGTACATGTATTCTTAACCTTAGAGTGGCCAAAGTAATGAAATCAAGAGCTTAAGGTTAATGTTTGGTAATACTCACACAATAAACCCTGGGTCTAAATGATTTGCATACAATTTTAGTTTACTTTTTTTTTTTCCTTCATCCTGTCTTTCTGTCACCATTTCAGCCGTGCTTGTTATTGTTCTGGGGATGGATGACATTTATCATAAATGGCATGTAATTACTAATATTTGACATTCACAGTGACTTCCACTCTAATTTCATTTGTTAATAGTTGTAATTATATGACAGACTGGATGATGTTTTTGTGCTACATAAGAAATGTAAAAATCAAACAGATCCTCCAGCTATGGTGGAGACACATTCATGTTGTTTCCACTTCCTTTTTCATTTTTTAAATAGTAAAAAAATATTAAAAGTGCATTTGAGATTTCTTTATGTGGTTTCTGATTGACTAAGTTTTGCTTCTTGGCTTCTTAACAAAACTGAGATTTGAGCAGCTTTAGAGCCATATGATATGTATTAGTGGAGACCAACACAGGACCATTGATACTGAAGCTACATTCATCAGGTGGACACAAACATGGCTCAAAATGAACATTGTTGCTTCATGTCAACTGAATATGTAAATCAGCAGCAGTTCACTAACATGTTAGTCATACAGATAATATAAAGCTGATTTTATGTAAGTGATTTGTGCATGCATGTTATGTAAGTGTTTATGGAGGCATGAAATAAATGGTTAAACTTGTGGCAACTAGTCTTTAGGTCCCCAAACTGGAAGAAGCACTCAAAATGTGACTGTGTAAATGCACTTTTGTCAGCACAATTTGAGCAACACCAAGTTTGTCCTGAAAACTTAGTATTGAATTAGATCTTCAATAAAGGAATCTTTCAAAATTTTGGCTCTTGTAAACAATTGATGCTGTCTTGATCAACCAAATATACTGCAGTGTTGCGTGTTTGGGGCTTTAGTACACTCTAAAGCAGCATTAATCTCTGTTTTTTCAAAGCAAACCTTTACATATGTTTTCCTCACTTTACTGTAGCTTCACATTTGCCAGAGAGAGTTAATGTGCAGGGCTTGGACAGATAATTGTGTGTGGGCAGAACTGCTATTGGCCTTCTTATAGAGCAGTGGATAACATATAGGTGCAAAAACATTACAGGAAATAATGACATGGTTCCTCACAGCATTCTCTGTCAACTCAGTAGTTAATGTAGATATTAAGACATATAAGTCATAAAATACAGAAATATCTAACTTATATTGTTGGTGTGATTAAATCCTTGTGAAACACAGTTAGACATTTTGATCTGAAAAGCCAACAGACACTCATGGGGGAGGCAAAAGCAGACATGAGTCAGCAGTTTTTATTGCATCACAGATGATATGAATTAGATGCCCAGGTGCTACAAATTAAACCAGTGTTACTTAATACATGAGACTGTTCACTTCGTCTGTCATCAACAAAGACAGTTGCTGGATTGCAGAGTTAGTCACGTGAGGGTTAAAAATACCATAAAATGACAACAAAGCAGTTTAATGGGTTTAATTACCTTGAATGGTGAACTTGTTTGGTCTTCAAAACCTGTATAATTAAGCACAAACACAGATATGTCGGAGCTTTTAGACAAATCAAGCCTCCCAGTTGAAGGTAATTAAATTATGATGTGTTGACGTGGATGCTTTTTTCAAGTCATAGACTGGTAAATACAGCACTGAGGCACAACTTTGGAGTTTCAGTCACAAGGAAGGGAAATAAATAAACAACAGAAAGAATAACTTGTTAAAGAGGTTTCAAGGTGAACAAAGTGAAAAAGCAAATAAATCTATTGAACAGGATTTTCTTTTACAGTTGAGTCTTATGTAACAGGCATGTCATCTCTAGTGGTGGTTTTAGTTGAGAGACCTGCCATGTTCAAGGTTGTTCTTTGACGAAAGCATGTCTACCAGAGCACCAATGGAGGCAAGAGGCCATGAGTGTTTGTGACAGAGCTGCCAGAAAAACCTGCCAGATACATGTTGGAGCAGACAGAAGCATCTTTCATAACAGGCTTGTTGGATTGAGCTGCTGTGTTATCACCACACTCAAATTCTTCAAGCAGAGTTGAGTCCATTCCTGAAAGATACATATTTTAATTCATGATTTATACGTATATTTATCATCAGCTAACATCATTTTTAAGCTAATCTTTGTCTCAACACTGTAAATAAATAAATGAAGTTTAGTGAAAGTGTTCTTTTACAATCAACATCTAAGCTTAAAAAAACAGAGTGCTACTGAAATGCTGATAAAAGCGTTGCTCTTTTATACAGGCATTTTTTTTCAATTTACCTTCCTGATTTGACCCTTTGCCAAGGTTTTCCCCTCATACACAGACACAACTGAGAGGTGTGCTTTATTTATCACAGCACTGTTAAATCCTGATAAACAGAAGTCCACAGACATCATTTTTGTCTGCTCACTGTGTTCTGTATGGAAGATTTGTTTACACAGTGCTTCCACTAAGATTAAAGTAGATCATTTGAAAAATGTGTTTAAGAAATGTAATGTATCAGATAAGCACACATCTTGTCAGAGCTGAGGACAAATACTAATGCTGACTGATGAGACATTGATAATAAATTGTGATGAGACTGTGCAGTTCTAGTTCTGTGCCCGCATTATTGTTTTAACTGGAATAGTGGGATAAAAACAAAAAAAAGCAAAACAAAACACAAACATGCACACACAGGCGCGCGCACACACACGTGCCTGTTCTTGTCTCCCATAGGCGCAGCTCATCACGACCCACGCGTCAGTCAAATCAAGCGTGCAGCATCATTTCTTACTCTTTCTTAAGCCTTATCATGACCATGACACGTAACAACCAAAAAATTGCATTAGCGCCCTCTGTCGACGTAAATGTAACTATCTTGAAATAAGGAAACAAATAAACAAATATACGTAACAAAATAAGACACCGAAGAGAGAAGGATTTAAGAAACCAAATGGAGACCTTTGTGTGATTCTCCTGAAGGTAACAGATGAACGATCGGCCCATAGTTTGTCACGCATGGATGTTAGCCTGTGCTGATGTGGGCCTACTCAGGTAGCCGGAAGAAAGTCCCTCAATTCCCTCCTTTTAACTCCTATACAGGACAGAGCGTTTTGATGTAATTAAAAAGTAAATAAATATGATGTAAGTGGTCTTTTTTCTATCAGTGGACACAGTGACAGGTTAATGGTGTAAGAGGCTAATGAACAGTTTGGCCTACATGACTAAAACTGTG
>JAPZDY010000004.1:6540863-6557163 GCA_029783645.1 Ctenochaetus hawaiiensis | reverse complement strand
GTTACCGAACAATACAAATATTACTGAAAAAATGATGCAAAGACACTTGCCAATGTATTTAATTTAGTGGTAAGATGAAATACATTTTCTACGCAAAACCATAATGTATGGGGTAGAGGGTTAAGACTCTAAACGGTAAAGTGTTAAAAAAGAAAAAAATGCGCGCGTTTTCAATTAAATTAAGTGAAGTTGTAAAACACTTTAATGTTATCTAAAAACTTAAGCAGATTAAGTAAGTAAAGTGATGCCCCGTGTGTGTGTGTGTGTGGTGAGAGAGAGAGGGAGAGAGAGAGAGAGATGCAGTTTTCTTCACAATCAAAATGTTCCACCTCCGTTTCTTCTTTGCCTTGTTCATTTCACCGGGAAACACACAGCTGATGAAGAAACACTGTCTGCCACCGGTCTGACCGCAGATCTCACACACACACACGCGCTCGGGATGCAGACATCTTCTTCTTTTTCTTCTTCTACACTTTGATCTTCGGACAACAAGTGTTTTTTTCTTTCTTCTCTCCATCATTTCCCCGCTGCAGCATGAGCGCTGAATGCAGCAGTTACTACAGCGCTGACGGTGCGTTTGTGGACGGATTCTCCTGCCCAAGAACTGGAAACGCCGCTACTGCTGTTTACTGCTGCGGGTTTAACGATATCAAGTATTGCTGCGATGATCCTAACAGTTTTTTCCCGTATGAGTATGGATATATGTGGTGGTTGAGGTAATGGAAATTTCCATAACATGTGGCAATTTTTCCTTTTGTTGTTATTTTTTAATCTTTGTATTTTTTAAAATAATTCCTAAATACCCTAAACATGCTGCAGGCTATGCAGTCACAATCTGGGATATGGACTGTGATATGGCTTTTGCTTTACATTTTGAACTAGTCAAGAGTGTAGGCAGCAGGATCTGTTTTGAACCTTGAATAACTTGTTCGATAAATTCTACTCGACTTTAGACAAAATCTCTTAAAAAGTTAATTGCTCGGGCAGCTGGAGCCCTCATTAGACTTTTAAT
The DNA here is from genome assembly GCA_029783645.1 of Ctenochaetus hawaiiensis. Taxonomy (NCBI): domain Eukaryota; kingdom Metazoa; phylum Chordata; class Actinopteri; order Acanthuriformes; family Acanthuridae; genus Ctenochaetus; species Ctenochaetus hawaiiensis. Next base: position 6,556,151 of record JAPZDY010000004.1, on the reverse strand, counting down.
CATCCCTCCACTCAAATTAGCAAGAAGTAAGGGTATTAATCCACAGGAGAGTTAAACCTGCCCCATGCACATTTTTATTTAATGCAGTTGTTGATAAAGAAAAAATATATAATTTATGTATTTATATATTATTTATATATTTTTTCAAGGCTTTAACATCATTATGAGGTGTCTAATTCTTTTTTCTTTTTGCTTAAAGCAGTGTCTCTAACTTTGGCCTTTACTGTGTTAATTATCTTATTATTTATCTTCATATTTGATCCTCCTTATTTCAGCATTCTCCTTTCTATCCTATGCATCATCCTGCTTTTCCCTAATGACCTTTTCTCTCCTCTCCTCTTCTTTCCTCATTTCCTTTCCTCTCCTCTCCTCTCCTTTCCTCCTCTTCTCCTGGTCTCTCCTCTCCTCTCTTCAGTATCGGCGCTCTGGTTGGTCTTTCCATTGCAGCTGTGGTCCTTCTTGCCTTTCTCATCACCGTATGTGTCCTCTGCTACCTCTTCATAGCCACCAAACCCAGTCGCCGTGACAACGGCCTACCCCTGAGTGCACCCGGTAAGTGTGTGTATAGGCTTTTGTAAGTATCCTAAAGTAAAAGTAATATTTCATTCTGGTGTGCTGGAGGCTTTCAATTCAGGACAATAAGTTTCCCATTAACAGCAATTGTCAGCTTCTGTGTAACTGTGTGCTTCTCAGCAGGAGATCCCAGTGAGGGATCAAGTCACATGAGAGCCACCACTGGTCCACAGGGATTCAGGAAACACTTCATGAGCAGAAAGTTGGACTGTGACAACCAGCCGCCAGACCCAGAGCTCCTGTTCCAGAGGTGTTTCACAGCAAACGTCACCGGTGTAAAAGTGGAGAGTCCTTCATAGGCGTCCGAGAGACTTCCTGTTTAAAGTAAGGACCAGCAGTCCAGCAATCAAGAGAGCCAGTGAATCTGGAGGCAGACTCTGCACTGCCGGGGGGGGGGGGCTGCTCCAGTACCTGACATATTGGCTGTGCAGGGGAGTCGCAGTGGTTGAGTGCAGTGTATGTTACATAGTGCTAACATCTGGTGAAAATAACAACCAGTCTAAGCACTATAGACCAAACTCAGCAAGGGCACATAATGAAGGCTTTGTAAAGCCTTTAGGTGTTCGTTTGTATTTTTTTAACGTGAAATTGTATGAGGTACTTATTCGTACTCAGTATATGACCTACAGGAGATGGTGGTCGGCACAGCCTCAGTTTGCGTTAATGAGAGCAGTATAACAAATGCTGGCCATCTGAAACTAGTCCCACCCAAAAAAAACCCTATCTGTGAATGTGTAGGCTATATTTGGAATATTTTTACCACTTCACCCCACCATCAGACACCTCTTTCTGGTGGAGAACTGAAGCCATTATATCCTGGCAGGCACACAGCTTTTTTATCCAGGTACTCAAATGAGTCACAGGAGACAGTCATGTCGAGCTCTTATCCCATTCATTACTTGGTGTTATAGATGTAATCCCCCCCGTCTTCAGCTTTCTGTATGGAAAATGTTGATTGAAGATGCTCCAGCCCCTCATTGGCTGCCTCCAGCTGTTACTGCGGTCATCTTTGACAGGTGAATGTTGGCTGAATAGCAATTATGTTGGGTGTAACAATGCCAGGATGATTGTATTTACTCTTTGAAACAAGTCATACAAAGGTAATGCTGCCTTGCATTTTCCTGCTCTCCTGCACATACATTCTCTCACAGTGAGGGAGACTTTGTTAAGTATCAAGATGGTATTTGTGATGTCCTCTGGTCCATCAAAGAGCAGCTCCTAAGAGTGCAACTCTGCCTGCAACCCTCACTGACAGTTTTTGCAATGCTTAGCATCATTGATGTGAACTCTTCACATCAGTGATGTGTGCCTTCATTCATTTCATACCTAGGTGTATTTTTGAATAATGGGTGATCGAAATTCTTTTAGTCTGTGTAAAACCCACCATTTTTTCTGCTGGTAGTGAATGTGAAGGGCATACCTTTCACCCTTGCATCATTTTTTAATGCCTCTTCAGTCTTCAGATGGTTGAACACCTGAGAAACCAATTAATGTCTGCTTTTTTTTTTGGAAATCTCTCACAGTCGACCACTTCACTGGGTCAAATGTGTCGACAAAAAATTTGTGTGTAGAGGAGAAATGTGAATTGATGGCTTATGACAGTTGCTGCCTGGTACACAAAGCCACCAGACTCTTTTGAAAAAAACAATGATCTGACATCACAGAACACCTGCATTGTGTTTCCACTGCTGCCTCTTTTGGTCGCATAGTTTGTTTTGTTATTGTGTTTCTTTGGTGATTTCCAATTAATCCTTTAAAACACAGAATTCACACCACAACACCACAAACTAATCAAAAGAGGCAGCGGTAGACCAGCAACAGCCACATTCTGTGAGGTACAATTGTTGCTCTTTAGTCTGGTGACTGTGAATAAAAAGCTTAGATGAATGTAATGGCTTCAGTTCCCTGCTGGAAAACGACTGTCTCAAGAAAAGGTTATGTGCTTAAAACACTCTAAATGCACCCCCTGGGACAGTGATTTTTTACAGTGGACCTTTTTATGTGACTAAAATACACTTTTCAGCTACTCTCATCGACAGCAGGTCATTGCTGCACCAGCGCTCCTGCTGCTTCTCCAAACTGCGGTTGTGCCGACTGCCACCTACTGTGGCTAATACAATGAATAAAGACAAGTACCTTATGCAATCGCTCTTCAAAAAAAATTGGAACTAACGGTTTAATGAATTTCTTCATGCACTAATTTTCCTTATGACTGTGTAAGTGTTTTAGCACAATGCAGCGATGACTGAAAGTGTACGCATGGAAATATACCAACTTCTTGTACTTGTTGTAAGATAATGTTTTTAACCGGCATCAAGAAAGCCAAAGACTCATCATTAAGGCAAACATACATCAAGTGTTGGTGGTCTAGGTTACATCAAGGATGTGCAATTTCACGTGCATCTAGGAAAGATGGTGAAGATGTGGCTTACAGAAGGAGAAAGAGCCTTAAACACCGAGACAACAGCTGGGTCCAGACAGCTGTAAACTGTAGTTTTTGTAGCCACGTCTGCAACATTTTACTCAGGGACTGACAGATGTGGTGGAGCGAATCTACAGCAATGATGAGACACAAAATGACAGCACTTGTTTTTTAATTTAAATGCTTAAAAAAGACCTATGTGTTTATGTCCAATGAAGGGGAATCATTGTAATCATGCAGCTATCGTATTTAGGTGGGGATGGACGGTGTAGTGTGTCTGAGATGTGTCCCCTTGTTAAATGACCATGATGTTTCTCTTAATGTAACTATTTTCAGTCAGACATCTCTATGACCTGCTGTTTTTATGGTTTATTTTCGGAGCACTTTTGCATTTCATTGATAGCAAACGGTAAAAGACATCATGAGTTGACTGTTTATGGCAAACTGTATGACACCTAAATTTGCTCCTAAGCATCTGAGCAGCAACAAGGGCTTCGCTGAGAGAACAAACTCCTTATCAAACACATGCATAAACATTTTTCTTTCCCAGCAAATTTCTATGTAGCTGCTGCTCCTTAATAGCATGGCAGACATTACCATTACTAACATGCACAGTATACTTTGTGTGCAGGTATACAGATGGAGGTTTTCAAGACAAACACAAAGCTTTCTGACCACTGTGCCATTTTCAGTGTCTTTTGTTCAAGGAATCCATCCAACTAAACGAACACTAACACATAAACAACGATACTCAGACGTCCTCGTAAGTACATTTAATATGATGCTCCAGAAGCCTGAAATAGAAAAATCAAGCAATCATTCGAAGCTACGGACTTTTGAGGATGAAATTCTCTCTGTTTTCACAGAAAGTGTCACTTCACTGAGATGAACGATGAAGAGAAAAGTAGCATAAGGGAGAATTTGGCATTTTAAATACTTCAGATGAGTCCCGTGTGATTAGTCTCTTTCAGACTGCTGTAGCTTTAACTGCTGCCGACTGTAGATTTTGTCCTGTCTGTTACACCGAAATGGCATTAGGAATGAATCACTTAAAAACTGACAGGAGAAGAAAACTGTGACCAAAACCAGAGCACATGTTGTTTTATTCTTAATACATTTAAGTGTGTCATTGTGGTTTAGAAAAACTTCTCATCTGTCTTATCAAAGTTCCAAAACACTGCTAAGTTGTGTGTCATTAAATGTATAAAAAGGCATTATGACGAGATCACAAAGCTGTTTGGTGTTAAACCACAAAACACACTATGCTCTGTATATACTAGATAGTAGATTCCTTCTAAAAACTATGAAGTGTCCTTGGTTTTTGCAACTCAGAATGGTAGCTTAAAAGTGTACTATGCAGGATTTGTCAATTGTGAAAAAAAGAGAAAGACAAGAGAGCTGGAGGATGAATGAGCAGAGGGAACAGCATTATAGAAAACAAAGCAGCCAATTACAGAATTTTTTCCCCCCAATTGTTTCATGGTGGTTAAGTTCAAAAGCACAAAAAAATATGGCCATACATCTGCATAACCCTGTGTGAAGGTCAGGTTTTGTTTGAATTCCAACAAACTCTTCATCCGGTCTGCTGCAGCCCCTCCACTCTGTCTGTGTTTGTGCAGCTCAGCCCTATTGTCAGTAAGAACAGACAAAGTCCTGTGAATCTTTTTCTCCATTCAGGACATGGGCAGAGACAGAGAGCAGAGGAGAGGGAGATGGTGAACAGAACATAACCACCACAATATTAAAAAAAAAAAAACAGAGAGCAGGATCCCTGTAGAAACAGACAGACACTCTCGTAAGTTAGAATTGACGATCAAGAGGGGCTAATTTTGTATAAATCAATACATTGTTTTTTTTTATTATTAGGAAAATCCTGCATCAGTATAACTTTACAAATTTGCAAAAATGTCTTGTCTTTTATTCACTTGACAGTGTTCTTAAATGTGTGTGAAGTTATTTCATAAAAAGTTACAAACTATCAACAGCTTCCTCAGATCTTTCTTTTCTGAATGAGTGTCGAACATGTTTATCTGTGCATGTGGACACAAGAGCATGCATAATCTGCTGCAGCAAACGTGGCCTTGGGGGATTCAATTTATTTTCATATCATGTCCCAGCATTTATATGCAGTGTTTTCTTAGAAACACAGTTTGAGAGCAGATAGTGATTTTATGCTCACATTTCTTGAAATAACTTTAATAAAACTGACCCAAAGGATGAAACCTGATTGTTATGCAGTGATGCAGCCATTTCACTGGTCAACTGAGATGACCAGATGTCATGTGGTGGAAAAACAACAGCAGTTACAGCTCATATAGTTTACTCTGTGAGGCCCCACAAAAAGAGAATTTTAATGCATGCCCAGATATAAATTAGCTTCAAAAGAATACCAAAATAAAACCTACCAATGGCTATTAAATCCTTAAAAGATATATAATGACTTTCATTGTATTTTGAAGCTATTGGAACAGTTTTTGTGACTGGCATTATCCTTGAAGGGTTTTTTTTTCCTTTTTTTATTCATATAGCTTAAGGCGCCTTAGCAGAGTTTCATCGAAACTTTTTGACAAGTATCTCCACTGCCAAGCTGACAGGTATATTGAAGGCAGAAAAAAGGAGTACAAAAAATGTGTACAGAGAATCATACAAGATGCTCGTTAGTGCAGAGGTGATAAACTGTGAAGCTGAAAAGGAGAATAATCAAGAAACTCCTGCTGAAAAGCAATTAAAAAGCTTTTATGACTGTGGCTAATGCTTGGCCAAAATATGTACTGCAGCACACAGGCCTTCATCTGATCAATTAACCAGAAGCAGGGTGATGATACACCTGGATCTTATTAAGGAAACTGATAATGCTCCTTTCTTAATACTTGTCTTATGGGGATACCTACCTGCTCATTGTGTTTCTCTTCATGTGATGTGCTCTGAATTTTGTTTGCTGTAGCCTCATGAAGTCTTGTGCCGTGGTGCAGTGCAGCCTAAATTACTATCTAAATGGGATAATTTCCTCTGATTTAAATCACCTGCTCTCTCCACTGTGTGATAAATTGCTGGTGTCATTTCCTTATTATCTCAGAGCCCTACATAAGTCTTGTGTGCCACTTCCTTCTGGTTAGTCTATCTGATGAAGGCCTGTGTGCTGCAATGACAAAGTGCTTTTTTTCATATTTTTGCAATGCATACGCCACATCAATAAAGCCTTTTTAATTGCTTTTTATCACGAGTGCCTCTGTTTTACTGACATTTCTATTGTTTGAGGTAAATGCAGTCAGCTGAGAAACTCTAATGATGTTTGCTGTCAGTGTCCCTCTATCTCTTTGCCTCAAAGCCACAATCCTAGCTGAAGAGTATCGGAGAAAAGGTTCAGATGGGTCAGGGAGAAAGTAAGTCTGGTCAGATTTTGTGCTTTGGATTCTTTGTCTCTCTCTGTGCAGAGGCTGAGCCTTGAAAAGCCAACAGAAGCATTTCTGAAAATGTTCGCGGTAAGTACACTCAGTGAAGAGGCAGATGGAGACAAAAAAATTGCTTTGATCATTGTAATAAGCATTGGATTTTTTTCATAGCCTTATTTTCTTCAGTAAGATAAAAGCTTTAATACATTTCTAACATGAATAATCCAATGAAGGGTGTTAGCACTCTGCAGGTTTATAAGCCTTACAGACATTTTTGCTCAGCTGCAGGTCTGACAGTGTGCTTAATGATAAAGGCTAAGATGGATTAAAAAAATGTTGTTTCCTTAAGGAATTTTTAAGTTGATGGGCTGTCATATACATATTAATGCATTATTCTGTTCTAATAAACAGCAACATCTTTATTACTGTTCTTACATCAGATTCAGTAAATAGAAAGCAGGACATTAAGGGACTGTCCACAAATGATTTTAAGCAGAGTGGAGGCTTAGGCAGTTGTTTTTGCAGCAAGAGGGTAGTGTGACTGTTTTGGAAGGGTGGAGAGGTCTCTAAAAGTCAAAAGCACACAAACTTTATATTTTAGAACTGCCTTGTAGAATTAATTAAAAATGGATTTGAATAATATTAAATAATGCTACCAGTGTGTACAGCGAGTTTTAAAGGTATGTTTGCCAATATACAAAATCCTGTCTCAATTTGTAAATCGAAAGCTGGTCATGTGACTCAGCTTTGTCCAGTACAACACCAGCACTACTGCCTGTCCCTCCTAGGCTCTATTTTACTGTTTTTTTCATGGACATGATCAGAATTAATTAATGTCCTTCTCCTGGGACAAAAGCTTATTCCTAATCCAGGAGGAACAATTTAAGTTTTCCCATAGAGAACCACAACTGCAGACTAGCAGGTGTTGACTCTCATCCAACTGCATAACACTCATCTTCTAATGTCCAGGTGTGAAGAAGCAAACAGAACAACATCACCTGTAAAACTTGGAGATGCTATTCTGTCTATGAAAATGACAAACAGGCTCAGAGACACAAGGTCCAACATGGACTGAACACATACTTGAACTCGTACAAATAAAGATAAAGATCTCACATTTGTTTATTAGAAACAGGAGCATGTTGATGCTGGATGCCGATAACCAACTTGCAAAAAAATAAATATAAATACAAAGACAGCACTGATTTTTAAAACAGAAATGACAATTCCCCTCACACCAGTAATTTTCATTCAGTCCCCCAATGAGACTGTATTCTGTTGAAGCTGATAAAAAATAGAGAAGAGCTCTGAGGAAAATGGCCTCTTTCATTCAAGATGAAAGGACTTCAAAACTGAAGCTGATAAAGGAACTGATGCCAATTAAAAAAATTAACGTGCACTTTCGCTACGTCACTTTGAAGTCACTTGCATAAAAATATCCTCACAGGCTTTGTGCATAAATAGCATCAGGTGATGAGGGGATGGTAGTGAAAAACTGGTGACAGAAAAATCAATAAAATCTCTTTCATTTCTTGGTCCTTTAATTTATGTGTTGTTCCTGAGCAAAAGTCACCTCATACAGAGACCACACCCAGTCAACCAGAAAAACACAGTAAAGCAACAATGTGAATGACTTGCCATTCTATATTAATATTACTTAATGAAAATGAACAACTGTGCTCTGAGTAATTTATTTACCTCATACTTTTTTCTTTTACACAAGTGTTCTGGTAATGTAGAGGTAACTTTTGTCTATCATTCGGGAGAATCTGTACTTTCACTTGAGCATAAATTGCAAAATGTATCATCATCATCATTGAAAAGGTTTTTTAAGACAACAATAAATTAAGGTAAGTAAATCACAGGAGCAAACACTGGTATTTTCCCCTATATTTTACCTTGGTGATTGTTTATAAATGAGTCTCGGTTGAGGGTCAGAACTCTTAAAGACACTTAAAGCTCTTCTGTGGACTAATTTCCCATCATTACTGGCAGAGAAGTTATTATTGAATGTGCATCTGTAACAAATGAGTGCAAGGCCACATAGAATCATTTTAATGAGCTTCAGTGTGCCCGACTCGAAGCATCACCTATTGAACCTGAAGACCTTGTTCAAGGTTCTTTTATAAAGGAAATAAGAGAGAAGCAACATGAATTCAGAGGTTTTATATATGCATACATACAGCCTGTGCCTTCTGTGGGTGTCTTATGTGGTTACAGTGCCACTGTCTGGCCTCAGAGCACACACACAACAATGAACAGTTAAGAATTACCCACATGCTGCGCTAACCCCTTACTAAATATTCATCACTTTTATTTGTACCTTTAATTATACGTAATTTCTGTTTTAAAAGAGTAAATGATGGAAATACCATGTTTCTCCTAAGTTAATACTCTGAAATAAAATACAAACATCTTAACATTCACTTGTGATTGAAAGAGTGAGTTATAAAGAAATTAGGAGGAAAAAGCTAAATAAAGTTACTCATTAACATCTCGATCTTCAGGGCCTGTGGGTGCAGGAAGGCTGACATTATATCGTGCAACCTTTGCCCAGCAAGTCTTTATTGTTTTAGAAGGCGCTGAAGAGGAAGACAGAGACAGCAGTTCAGTGTCAGATCGAGGAGACAAACTCCTGCTTTGTCAAAAACCCTACTTTGTATTGGTGAGTCGTTTTAGATTTTTTTGTTGTATTGTGTATGTAGGTTTTATTATAGGTTGTGTAAACTGACAGGTGTGTAACTATGCTTTGGTAATGTAGCTGAAACAGTACATGTTGCGGTTGTACAACTGCTGCTGGCCTGCATCACCGAATACACACGTTTTTTACATATTACAGATCTACATCTGCTTTTTACACGACGTCAGTCTAAATATACTTTACTAAAACTCTATATATCTCTAGATAAAGGATCATTACCTGTATAATGTGTGTGTTCTTGCTATGTTTGAAGTTAATTAGTAAGCAGTTCTTGACTGCAGAAAGAATATTGCTCAAGACCTGTTGCAGGTCAATTCTCTCATGTCATGTGACATTTCTGTAATCCAAAAAAAAGTGTGTTGAAAAGTGTTTTTGTCTTTACCATTTTTTGTGTTAGTTTGTCATTTCTAGAGTCACATGAGAGGTGTTTATTTGCTGGTTGAAGGCACCTCTTACCTGATGGATAACAGGCTCATTATCATTTCTAATTTGGAATAAAAGATCAACAGATTATACCTGGATGTTCAGAGCTCATTAAATTCTGTTCTGAAGGAGGTTTATTGCTGACATTTCAGGGTTGTGATTTCCCCAAACAACAGCTGAAGATCATGTTGACGATACACTGATCATTTTAATCAGGGAGATTGCAAAAATCTAAGCAAATATTTGACACTGGATGTGTACATAAAGGCCAAACTAAAATAGAAAGGATCTTAACATCTTTGATCATTCATTTAATGTTAACAGTGTCAGTTTTAAAACCTACTGACAGTCACAAGACCCTGGTTAATAGTTTATTGGTCATAAAAGCTGATGTCTCATTGGTCAAACACTAAAGGATGGAATTTCATTTTCTCAAAATAATACTTTGAATCCCATGTGAACATTGGAAGAGTTTGAGGTTGCTGTAAATGTTTCTTTTCTCCACTTTGGCTGCAAAAAGACCCTTTTCCAAATGCAATACATGAGATACAGGAGCCTATAGTCTTTGACTGCTAACTTTGTGTTTTAGCCTCAAGATGTTTTTTTCTTTGTATGCTTCTGCAAACCATGAATATCTAGAGTTTGTTCATTTCAAAGTTTGTTTACAGCAAAACTTTTGATGTCAAAATATAATCTTACCAAATAGTTTTTATACCTATGCCTATCCAAACCTTCACATTTACGTTGTCACAACAATAATAAAGCTCTATCAACTGAATCAAAAGTTGTGATTGTACACATCTAAAGCACAATGCATCAGTTATTCTGGTACTGGATTGAAATGTTCCTCTCCTGCATAGCATTTTATTTCTTAACTGAGAGACAGAAGCACACTGTATCCTCAAATGACCTAAATATTAATATGGTGTGCCCTTCCTGTTACCCTCTTGTGATCCTTGGTAGATGTAATCAGCTGTTGCTTTCATTTCTTTGTTTTCAGCCTCAGGACACAGAGATGGGTCGGTGGACCTGCAGCCTCTCTGTGGTGCTTTTATTTTGTGGAGCTGTTATCAGAGAAGCGCATACAGCTCCTATATCTGATGATGGGGAACACAAAGCGGCTCAGAGACACCTTCTGATTGAAGGAAATTACCCGCTTGGTAACTCCACTGAAATTCACAGTAAGTAGCAAAAGGCAAACTGTTTTTTTGAGGTTTTACTGTCATCTGACTATTTACAAGCAGGTGTGTTTGAGGAACTTTGAACTTTTTAACACACTTTTACAAGAGACACTCTTTTGTCCTGTTCTCTTTTCAGAGTCATCTGACTCAGAAGAGAAACCAAAGTCTCTGCAGTGGTCCTATCTGGCTGCTGGACTTGGCGCGGCCCTCAGCATCTCACTGCTAATCGTGATGGCCGTCAAGTTGCGCCTCTTCCATCGCTTCCTGGCCAGCTACAGACACTCCCTGCTCCGGGAGACCGACGGGGTCAGCCAGTATGGCCAAGAGGACGGCTCCTTCCCTAATGGTGGGATTGGTAACATGGCAGTGGTAGGAGGAACTCCAAGAGACCTGGATGAGGATGATGACGGCTTCATTGAGGATAACTATATCCAGGCCAGTGAGAAAAACAGGGCTGACAGAGAGCGAGAGGTGGAGGACGATGATATGGAAGACAGCGACGATGAGCTTGAGTTCACTATTGGGTGACAGATAAAGGAAGACTTGATAAAGAGAGATTTTTTTTGATTCTGAACCTTTTCTGGCTTGTAGAATGAATCAGTGTCTACTTGCAAACCTCTTGTCACACTTGTTAATGTTTATGAACTATAAGTGTTTCCACTAAAGACTGGGTCACTGTCCGGAAAACTCATAATGTTTCATTTATACTTGTTATGAACCAGAACAAAACAAAACTACATATATTACATAATATAACTTCTTTTTCTACTCTACTTAATCATTTTGGACCCTTTAAAATTGTCTTTAAAGGGGTCTCAACTCAAAGTTTGGGAACCATTGAAAGTGCACCACAGATTAATGTAAAATTCTGAATGAGCCACAGTTTTCTCAAAGACGGACTTGCATTCAAATGAGCAAATTTAAAAAGTATGATAAGATGAAAGTAATAACAAAATATCATATATGCGTGAGTGTGTGTGTTTGTGTTTGTTTCTGTGTGTTTGTCTGTTTCTGATAAGCTTGTTGAAGCTGCGTACAGAAGATGCCCCTGCCATCACTGTATGAATGTGTGTAAATGGGTGAATGTTCACATGTCTTATAAAATGTTTAAAGTGCTCAATAAACTAGAAAAAAACTCATGTTACTGCCATACCTTTACCATTCAGCATTTATTTGAACTCCTGGTCGTCAGCACGTCCCTTATCTACTATCCACTTAGGCGGGGTGCATGATAGCAGATTAAATGATGGGAAAAGAAGAGATTATCTGCACATTGGTTTATAGACCCTAAAACTTTACTAGAACGAGAACAGGAATGTTTTTGACCTCTTTTGGTCTTCAGGTTCAAAGGTGGCTGCACTTAGTTGATGTCATGTTGTGAAGTATAATTTACAACCTGACTTTGCAGTGGTAGTTATTTCCCCAGAAGTTCAGGTGATCTCTTCTTTTTCCTTTTATGTAGCGTTAAAATGATTTCATTAAAGCTGAAATCTGTAGTATTTCTTAAATGAATATATTATGTTTAGGCCTTTGCACATCTCTACATTGTTGCTAATGAGAAATTTAAACAGCACCTGTCACTCAGTTAAGTCACTGAAGAAATCACATTCAACTTACGATTGATTACATTTTAATCAATGAGGTAAAACAAACTGACATATCACCATCTTTGTTATAGTCAGTGTGCAGAAAATTATAGATTTCAGCTTAAAAGTGTCCATGTATGAAAAGGAACATTGTAGCTCATTAAAGATCATTTAAAAAATTCGAATGCATTTTTACTTGTATTTTGCAATCACTTTTTTTCAGTTTTTTCAATTGATTCATTCTTTTTTAATTTTAAAATTATTTTGCCAGCCTTGATCTCTGGGTTGGTGGTTAATGAACACAAAAAACACTTATGTTCTCCTTTGATTAACACTTCTAAAGTTTCAACAAATACTATTCAAATGTATGAAAATGCTGCCTACAGCCAGTAATAACATGCAGAGGGTGTGTTTGATGGATTGCTGAGCTATTGTTGAAAGTGTGTGGTGCAGCAATTTGTTCTGTTCCAAACTATTTCCAGGTATTCTTTTGATGATGTTCACTAACAGTCCGTTTCATGCTAATGGCATTAAAAAACACAAAAACTTAAAAAATCCCGAACAACAAAGACTAAGGCTGTTGATTCATGACTTTCTTTTTAACTCCCACATTTGTTTCACAAAGTTCATCTTTGATCTTCTTTCTCTGATTGGTTTTGCTTTTTTAGTCCATTTAGATCAGGCTAGTCCTGCTGGAGTATGTGTCTCTCCTGGCCTGGCTCATCTGTCCTCCAGAGACACTGAACACTCTGACTGCTCGACTGCCAAGCCTCCTCGCTCTGCTCATTCTCATCATCATCCTCCTCCTCTCCTCCCTTCTCTTTTTGAGATAGATAAGCACTCCATAGCCAACCACAGCTAGAGCCATGCCTGCCCCGCCACCTATCAGTACCAGACCAGACACCAACATTTCCTTGCTGTCGTGACTCTGGTTGCCGATTGTGGCCATGCAGAGAAGCACCGTCCCGCAGAGCATCACTGCCAATCCCACAGCTAAGATCAGTGCAGGGTCGGCCCTCCCGCCGCTCTTCAGCTGGTCGATCCGACGCCGGCTGTGCACACAGTTCATGTCCTGGATGGCAGAGCTGAGAAGCTGCTTGAGCAGAACAGCTAAGGCTAAGAGGCAGAGCATGGTGCCCACCCCGAGACGCCACTCTCCAGACAGGCTGGTGGTGGTGGAGAGGAGGCCTACGCCACCGAGGCCCAGCCCCAGTATGAGAGCCACAGAGGCACAGTAGCACAGCAGGGAGTGGCGTGGCTCCCTGAACCACCACAGCTCCACCTGATCTTCAATGACACGTCGCTGCATCAAGGTGGGGTCCAGGTAGAGGCCTGGGGGGTGACGAATGATGTGGCGGGGCTGGTAGAAGGTCTGCATCTCATGCATGAAGGTAATCTCAGCTCAGTCAACTCAAAACCAGACTGACAACCTGAAAGATTGTGCAGAATTTAAATGGATAATTAAAATATGACCCTACAGCAGGCTTTAAACTAAGCTTCAAAAACCATTTGAAACAGTTACTTAGTAGTAAGTAAAACAACAATGCTAACTGTACTATTAGCAATGATACTAGGTGTTCTATCTCCGTTTTTTTTTTTTTAACAGTTACTCACTTGGTGTTAGATGAGTATCAGGGGATGCTATCAATCCATCCACATTCCATCACACAGCCTTAGTCAAAGCATTTGGAGGATCCTAGTCGTTTCTTCTTGTTTCCATCCTGCAGAAGAGATGGTGTCTCATGTAAAATAATCCAACTTCAAAGAATATTTTCCAGTGGTCAAACTGTAAATATCCAATTCCTCATGATGCTATCAACTCTTATTGGTCTGGAAGTATTTTTACTTCTCATTTGGGAGCAGAAACACAGCAAGAACCCAATCATGGAGAAGTAGAGACTTCCACCATGTGATTCTCACCGTCAGTATGACGACGCTTGAATCCCAGCAGCGTGTTGTTCACATAGCTCGTCCATGTCCGCTCATGATCACCACAGTGACCATACTGGCGTCACACATTGATAATCTTTGCCCTGTTCACATTCTCTCTACCCCAGTGCCCCAGTGCCAGGCAGAACAGAGGATCCCCCCTCCCACAACACACACACACACACTCTTCCACATCTCATCACACAGGAACACCATCTTGTCTGGATAAGTGGGAAAAAAAGACGGGTCACAATAGCAGTGTTGGATCATGGTTTGGACACATATTGGCGACATTGTCCACTGTGCCCCCAGACAGACAATGGGCTACCCGGCGAACACAATGACTGTGCTACAGGAGGCGGGCGGTGCTGTGTGTGAGCAGTGGAGGGGTGTTGCGTTGCTGTTGTGGAGGGCTGAGTGATGTCAGTGTTGACTGATAATGGGGTTTCTGTGATCCTGAGGATAGCGTCATTCACACACTATGCTGAGCCTCTCAGGGAGGCCACAGTGAATGCTGTATCTCCTCAGGGAGAAGCTCACTGTCCCAGGCCTGCTGATCTGTTACATCCAGTAATGCATCTGCCAGCTGAGGATATGTCTTTTAACATTTTGTCTAGAGTTTTGAGAGTAATTTTGGAAAATACTCTTTTCTCTTTCTAGTGGAGATTCAGATGTAAGCATTGCTACAACTCTCATATCTGTACATTAAATATGAAGCTTTAAACAGGCAGCAGTTAGCAAAACTTAATATAAAGAAAGAAATCACATTAAATACATAAATTCACCTGGTGAATATTCAGACAATCAAGGTTAATGATCAGTTCAGTTATCTGTGATTTTTATTTAGTTAATTATTTACTGTGTTCTAGAGATATTTAAATCAAGCATGAGGCTAATAAACATTTATGTGTTATTACTCCAAAAGGAATCCAGAATATAATAGTGTATAGAGCTTTCAAAACAAGGAGACAGGGCCATAGATATGTCAGTGCTTTATGAATGCAAACTACCAGTATATTAAAAGAGAAGCCTAGTAAGGGAGGATAGATTGGAAAGCTGTAAATAATGGTACAACAACAAC
>JAPZDY010000004.1:6525116-6540763 GCA_029783645.1 Ctenochaetus hawaiiensis | reverse complement strand
CGCGACCGCCGCGCGGAGGACTGAGCCTCGCGTACATGGGCCGCGCACGCTAACCACTGAGCTAAACGGCGGCCCCAACTACCAGTATATTAAAAGAGAAGCCTAGTAAGGGAGGATAGATTGGAAAGCTGTAAATAATGGTACAACAACAACCTGATAAAAACCAGAAGGTGCATTGACAGGAGTACACTTTGATCTAAGGCCAACAAAAGATGGAGTGTGTAAATGATATAAAAGCAAATACTTGACCGAGATGGTTCAGTGGCTCCCTGCACCAACACAGTTTACGTGCTCTGTGTAATAAAGCTCACTCACATCAGACTCATAAGGGCGTCTGGTGTTTATTTTGAGACTCAACTGTGTTCATTTAAAGACTTAACAGTACTTATAAAGAGTTATGAAGTGTGGATGAAGAGCTCACTTCATCTGGCCCTGAACAAGATGGTCAACCAAAGTACCAACAACAAGAAGCAAGGATGTTATTCTGCTGAAACAAGAAATAACTAGAGTAGTCCTACATGTTAATTGGAGAGCCTTAAAAATTCTTAACCTTTAGACAAAGCCGAGTTCCGCCCCCTCCAAACACACACACACACACACACACACACACACACACACACACACACAGACTTGACACTGAGCATGCTGCTTTATCTAAATTTCTTCCTCAAAGTTGTGTAATCTGTAATTTAGACTGTAAGACAACAATGCTTATGAGCAATAACTGATAACAGTAATCAATAAAGTAGTAGTGGTATTAAACTAATGCGTCCTGCCTTTTATGTCTTGATTTCAATGACTGCACAGTTTATTGTCCATAGAGTAACATGGTTATTTGTTGCCACCTTGTGGTTGAATCAGATGAATATGAAATGGACCAATGACTGAAATCTCATTTTCTGTTCTCTATAAAGGAACCAGACACTCTGATTTAAATAAAACAATTGACCAGGTAGATCAACTCTGCACCTGCCAAAGCAACTGCATCTCAGCACTTAACCCAAATTCTGGTGTATTAATTAAAATACTTTGAGGGCCAAGGACCAAGCTTTTACAGGGGAAATTCATATATTTCTTGCTGCTTTATATCCGCCCATGACACAAAACACAAAGTGGTGTTAAAAAAACAATCTGGATGAAATCATACACTGCAGAAAAAAACAGGTTTAAGTCCTTATTCTCCAATGACAAAATCCATAATGTGTCGAAACAGACAAAATGAGGTTAAAACACACAAATTACAGAGCCACCTCTGATCATGTATGATGTCAAGGACCAACTGCAGGTAGTGGACAGCATCAGTATTTTCTGCAAAATCTATGGATATATAATAAACTGTAAGCAGATAAAAAAAAAGTGTGTATCCACTATCCGCCCATCAAGCAATCAGCTAACCTCTTGTTCTGCTTCTTTTACTTACAATATTAAAGGAACATTGAAGCTACACTCATTTATTGAGGATCATAGTTTGAAATTTGACTTTGGTTAATATTACAAGGCTGAACTGTGCAATAGCCTTTATCGTCCACTAGGGGGAGACTGTGCATTTTTAAGTCCTGCTTGATTTTGTTTGAATGGAGGCCTTTACTGAACAATACCATAGTATTTGCAAAATAGGTAAAAGTTGTCACTGAGGCTCAGCATTAGCAAGTCATCAGTGTTAGGAAGTAGTTAAGTTGCACAGCAGTTTATCTACTGCAACATTATGGAGACACCACAAAGTGTCTGAATTATTATTTCCTGTCCATAAATCATGACTCTGCACTCGTCTTGTTCTTTCTTTCTTTCTTTCTTTCTTTCTTTCTTTCTTTCTTTCTTTCTTTCTTTGTACTGGAAATCACAAACCAAATTTTTTAGTTGAATCACTTTGTTTGGTTCAAGTCAGAGATTTGTTCCAAAAAGAACTCATCGATGTTAAGACAGTGTGTCAGTAGTAACTTTACTCTGTTGGTGGTTTGCAAAGTTTTGTTGAGCTCAGTATGAAACCGGTTTCATACAAGCTCACCTGTCTATTATATAAACATGTATTATAACAGGATTAGCTGTGGCTAGGCAACTGACTAAGGTAAGATAAGCTTTATTGTCCTGGAGGAAATTTGTCTTGGGCACAAAGTGCTGGACACGTTACTAGAGCCAGCTGAGCAGTGTCACCAGAAGCGTTTCTTGACTGCTAACATGTGAGCAATAACAGATTAATAAAGAGGTAATTTGTCAAAGTTTTGTTTACATGTCATTATTTGCCCTCGTGTGATCAAAGAGTGATTAACAGCTGATCCGCAAAGCATCAGCTCACATGTCTGACAACCAGTGAAATACAGAACTAAATTTAAGAGTCCTTTGAATGCTTTTGACAGTGTAAACAGTTGAACTGTTAACCCTTTACTTAAGCTAGCACTCACAATTAAATACCTTCAGTTCAAAATAACAAATGTGACATACAGAAAAACACATGCTTCAAATTATTTCATTTAATTACAGAAGACCTAATTTTATCACTGCCTGCAAAAAGTAAAGACGGTAAAAGCAGTAATGTGAGAAATGCATCTGAAATGTCAAACTTTCAGTGATTTCCTTTATTCTTCAGACCCTAACCAACAGTAATGGCTCTGTTGGCAGGCTTTCTCTGGGACATAAAACACAGTAAAATGACATTTTGTGTTTTTAGATGTTCAGTTCCTTAAAATATGTTTGTCATTCTATTTTAACAATGTGTCAGCATTATATAAACTGCTTATTTAAAAATCTGCTTTTTTCTCTCAGTGTTGATGTTAGTGTGAAGTGGTTTTGCTGAGAATATTCCAGCTGAATAATAGAAATGAGAATCAAAGATGAGGACAAGTCTCTGATGGAGGTCACAGATTTCATGGCCAATCTGGAAGTCTAAGCCATCCTCTCATTTTACTGATGGAGGATGCCTTTATGAAGGACTGCTTCCTCTAAAACACCGAAGTACCACAAATAGCTAATTGTTACTGAAAAAACCTTTAATGTTTCGGCTTTACTAGTAAGTGGAATAAATCATGTTTAAACAGCTCAATACCTAACAACAAGGTTACAAACAGAAAACTGCCACTCCAGTCCGCTTTCATATTTAACTTCCATGTGGAGTAAGAGCTTAAGCACTGAGGCTCAATAAACTGCTTTGAACTGATTGATAAAAAGGATATGAAATGTAGTGATGTGTGTGTCCTCCTACATTGTGTCTACAAAATAACACCTTTCTTTAAAGGGTATTCTCCATCTTCTTCCAGCCTTTGTGGACTTCATGTACCGGAGAGACAAACTGGTATCGAGCTTCTCTTCTGACTGTAGGTTTGATGGAAAAAAGCTTTTTGTCCAAAGTGTCCTTTAATTGTTCCCTTTGAGGATCATGTCCTATGAAACTTTAATTCATCTATTCATATCAAACATACGGTGGATGTAACAGAAAACATTATCCACTTAGGCCAAAGGCATTTTTTTCAACCCATTCTGTGTACTTATCGTGCATGGCTGCAGCCTGTGTGAAATGAAGTGCCACACAGCTCAGAGTGATTCAGTTCACATGATGATCAACATGAAGCAGCTGGAGTTTTTGGTCCATGGAATGAAACTGATCTCTGAAGCCAGGTGTAAATGTAGACACATCAGGGGTTTTAATGGGACACAATTTTTTTTTAAATAAAGCAATTAGCCCAACCACTGAGAAAAATACAACAATATCTGATGAAATTATTGTAAGAGCCTAGTATGTGTTTGGCATCCTTTTGAACAGCTGGTAGATGTGTGTGCTAATCTGTTTGTTTGTGATAGAATAGCCTATCACAAACAATATTTGCCTGTTGGAGTCTCAGAGAGACTCCAGGCTTTCAGGCTCTGACAAAACTGGATGCATCAATTGACAAGTACAGGAAGAAATCTCATATAAATTCTTGAGTATTACAACTGTCATTCTGCTTTTTTATTGCCAAGAGCAAAGCTTGAACTCAACTACATTCATAACCATGGTCTACATTTAGATAATAATATAATATATGTCTCAGTTCAATCAAACTGCACAGATAAATTTAAACTAGACAACTTGCCCTAATGTTACAATACATCAGCAGTGAAGTATCTGTATGGTTGAGCAAAATGTGTGGTGATGTTAGTGCCAAAGCTTAACCTGTAGAGGGCAGCAGCCTCCAAGTTTGGGCTGCAGCAGGTAGGATGCGTGTACAGTAATACTGTGTGGTTGAAATGTAGATGCAGTGGTATAAACACTCAGACCTTAGAACCAATAAAAGTACGATGTAAAAATACTGCAGTGCTGGTGAAATCTCAGTTAGAAATACAGACATAATATAATCTGAAGTTAGTAAAATCAAAAGTAATAGTTGGTTTTATTTTTTAACCTGTTGAGGTAAAGCTAATTTAATTACTTGGTGTCTGGGCAGTTTTTTTAACCTAAGACAGTGAATCACATTTTATTAGCTGATTATATGTTTTGTATGATATATCAAAAAAAGTAGTTCTGTCAAATGTATGTAATTCAAAATATAATGCAGAACATGGCCAAGTACAAGTACTGTAAAACAATACTTAATTATGGTTCCTGAGTAAATGTGTTTTCATTTTAACCCTTGTTGATGGTTTCTGATCAGGGGCAATCAAATGACTTCTTAGGGTCTCATAGCCACTAAGGACCCTCAAAGTCCTCTTTACATTACTGCATAATTTAAGCATTTTATGTAATTATATGTAAGGTTATTATATTTTAATGCTCTTCACTATACACAACCTATATCATATACCGTGCAACATATATACAAAACAAGCTTGAATACAGCAAGCGTATACATATTTAGTTTCAAACTGTGCTGTGTGCGTGGAGGAGGTATAAAATTGTGCTTAAAAAATAGAGTCTTAAAAAAGTAGCTGGTGATGGTTAAGTTTAAAGCAGGGGGCTGCAGAAGTTTTGAGCAGTGACAGCAGCCTCCACAAACCTGCAACAGTATGCTGTCTGACAAGCTGCTGTCCAAGAATGTGCCATAGAGAGATTTGTGTGAACAGTTTCTCATTCTGGCCCAGCACTCCAGCAGCTGATTTCCCCGACAGGTGCAGCATCAACCAGAGAGGATGAACTAATCTCTCGGCTGCAGATCACTGGGTTAGACAAACAGGGCTTGTGACCAGAGCCTCGCTGTTCCGGTTTTCTCTCAACCAGATGGGGAAAGTTGGGAGGAAACTGTGCATGTGTGGCTTTCTCATCTCTCAACAGCTGCTGTTGAGGTGTTCTTGAGCAAGGTACCAAAACCTGGTTATTTAAGCGCCCAGACACCCCAATGGATACACTGCGACTGAACCGTGAAGCTTGCCTCTGCAGCTGCGCAAATGCAGAGAAAACGGTGAAAACACAGCATGCATGCTCAGTAAATGTCCCCTACAGGTTAATTATATAAGAAACATGGCTCTGAGTAGGAGTCATGCTGTTTACTAAAATGCTGTTCACATGCAAGAAAAACCTGCAGATTTCCATGACTACTGTGACTCTATGTGAGGAGGATGGAAGCTCCACTGAATTCCACACTGCTGAGGAAACCTGGCACATCACCATCCAGACTGGCTGCTGTGACAAATGAAAAGGATCTGCTGCCAATTCTGACGCTCATGCAGGTGAGACGCACAGACAAACCTTGGCAATGCTGACTTTTTAGTTCTTTTTACAACTTTCCCCCCAAATTATAAGTCCCCTGCACAGGGGTAGTTTAACCACATGTCCCTCAGGCAGAGACAGAGAGATGTGCCATGAAGTGACTCTGTCTCAGTAGCATTTCAGTCACAGCATTGATCCGAAGGCAGGCTGTCAGAAAGCTTGAGTGGTGTGTGATTTGATGTGGCATATGCTGTGCTCTGCAGAATCAAAGAGTTTTTCAAGTATATCTGCAATGCATGAAGTATATCTGCAGTGTATCAGTTTGTGGGAAAGTGGACACTTGATGCAATACATGTCACAGAAAAGTTTGATCAGCCACAGAATCACCTCTTCAACAGCTGCTGCAAAGAAAGCAAAGTGTTTTGAGTAATGGTGATGGTTAAAAAAAAACCAAAAAAAACTCAGACAGAAGTATATCACCACCTCACAATGGATTGGCATGGAATTTTAAAAGCTCTGACATTCATGGTCCCCAGATGATGTATCCTACTGACTTTAGTGATCCGAATTCCCCCTCATGCCAGGCTACCTATGAGAAACATCTTGGTTACTAGTGTATGAAAAGAGGCACAGACATTCATTCATTCATGATCTCCTCTGGTTTAATTGCAATAACTTTAGTTAGACTTCCAATTTTTACTTAGCACCATCACCAGATCAAAAAAATCATTTATTCAAAGCTAAAACTGTTAATGCCTGCAATCTAAAAAAAAATCCATTAGCTTTAACTCAAGTTTTTGTTAAGTGCTAATTAGCAATGGCTAGCAAATCAACGTGCTAAACAAAGATTTTAAACATGAGAAGCATCACCAGTCTCGCAAAGCTGCTTGAACTTATTCTTTGATCTTATTACATTTTTAACTTAAAATAAATGTAAAGGTCTGTTGTTTTCTGAAATCTTGAATCTTGGTTTCCTTTTATGTCTTTCTTGTACAACTAGGCAGTGTTTGTAACAGTGGTTTGTATGATCACAACATGGGCAAGCAAAGCTACAGCTACTTGGTTTTTGGAGGCATTTGAGTCAATGGATGCTTGACAGCGTAAGAAAGGATGGTAGACAGGGTAGTAAGAGCAGAGCAGGCAAAGTACCATGGTCTGTGTTAAGTATTGCAAAATCTGCTTTCTAGTATTTTCAAATGTCACATGATTGACATTCTGTCTCTCTCTCTCTCTCAGTCTCTCAGATGTACTCTGCCTCCTGCTAAATCCTCAGTGTGCTAAAAGCATTTTCATTTTGTCATGACTCACTCCTCACAGCAAATTGACTGTAAATTCAATTTAGTCTGTGTTATCTCTGATGGGAGCGAAATCAGATTTGCAACTTAACCAAAAACATTTCTTGTGCTACATCAGTATGCATCACTTTAATTTTTACTTGAGCAAGCCAGATGGGCACTAATACTAGCACACACTGCACTTTACATGTTATAATCATCTTTCAAAGTACATTTGTGAGCTGTTTCTATGTGCAGCTGGTTCTGCACATACTTAATAAAAAGGCATTTATTGCACGATGGGGATCATTGAAATAAAATGTATCACTTTGTAATTCATTGTTTTCATTTAACGCACAACTTTCAGCACTGATGGCTCTATATTTGAAGAGAAAATTAGCAACTATTATGTGTTGGGATATTTTCCTGTGAAGCTAAACACCCTGGTCACAGCTCAGAATCTGAATTTGTTACAGGCAGATCTTGATCTTGAAGGAGGTAATATCACATAGACTGATATTGCTCACATACTTACTCTCAGACAATAATTCCTGTAACAGATTCAACAACCTCTTTCAGTCTGCCCCTTCTGCCTCATCCTTGTTGGATGGCTGCCGTGAAACCATGACAACAGGCCCTAACTATCATGATTTTCTCCTCAGTGTCATGACTTTATTGGCTGTGAACACAATTTTATGTGCAGATACAGTCATATGTATGCCAGTGGCTGTTTGTGTATTAACTATATGTTGAGGCTGGGAGGGGGATTAAGTTATCCTTCAGCTTATCTCCCTCAAAATGACTGATTATGCTGTCAGCAATGGTCGTGGCCTAGATTTGAAAGCGAGCCTCTTTTGCTTGGCTGGGAGCCACTAGACCTTGTAAATACTACTGATGCACTTTTATCTGAAGACGAGTATTACCTCATTGTGTTTAGTAAGAGCAATAACGCAGCAGTTTGGTTAATGAAAGAGGTACGAGGGGCCTTTTCCTGTTGCTGCTGCTTGTGAGAAACAGTATAGCCTGCGGTTCACCTCAGCATTCACATAATTTGCATATAGATGAGAATCATATCACATTATTGCAGTGGGTGGATATTAATAATGGGGTTGTTGAAAAGGATAAGGAAGTGTACAAGAGACTTGTGTAGATGCTGAAACAGGTGGAGCATACTGAAGCCAAGTTGAACCACATCACCCACCTGCTCATCATCACACTTTCTTTTGTTTCAGTGCTTGAGAGATTTAAGAGAGGGTTGCCTGTGTGGCAAGCTGGGCTTCATTAGGGTTTTTCTACATGACTCCCACCAATTTGAGCACAAAAACACAACAGAGACACAAAATTGCTTGACCTCTTCATTCCCACAAATCTACTCCTGCTGGTCACCACTGTACCGCCGCTACAGGTCTCTTACGCTCTAAAAATCATTTCACTAGCACAGTGGGTGTGACATGAACAACCAAAGTCCCCTAACACCAACACCCTCCATTTTTCTCACTCTTACATGTATCTGTAAACACAGAATGGATCAGTTCTTCCTCACAATGCATTTCTCCAATGTTGAATTTCTTATTTGGCTCAATCTTGCAGTTTGGTTGCCTGTTATTTTTAATGCAGGCAGCTGCATGAAAAGAGAGCCTTCATAACTGAATGGGTCTTTGTTTTTCCAAATGCATTTCAGAGCTCTGAAATCGATAGCTATGTAATGGTGAGTGACCAAATAAAACAAAAAAGAGCAAATAAAACAGAAAAGAGTGATATAATATGATATAATGTAATATAATATGATACAACATGTGTTGTAAGCTATGTTAGCCAGCTGGTTTTCTCAAAAATATTTTTTACCTGACCTGACACCAGAATATGCTGGATGTCCAAATAAAAGAACAGCGCATTAGAAATACTGAAAAAGACTATTATAGTGATATTTTTATTGAGGTGGTAGACTAAATTAGAGACAAGTGAACTAATTAGAATTAATTAGAGACACTTAGTAGAGCACTAGTCAAAAGACATTTAATGCTAGCAGAAAGTTTTGAAAACAATTCAAGATGGCCAGTGAGGCAGGCAGAAAATGATTTTCACAAAACAGTAAACCCAGGTGCCACCAAAAAAAAAGAAAATTACAGTACGTTTAACGTTTGCTGAAACAAACAAACGAAAGCTGCAAGCGGCATCAAACATGGCCGCCATGCCACACCATTCCACAGGAATGGACCCAAAATTATTCAGGGTTCAAGACTGAGACTGAGATCAAGAAGTTGCCTAGATAACACACATCAAATATGAGACCGATCTTATGAATGTTTGAGGACAAGTTTGAGAATACAACACGTTCAATTTGTCAAAAATAGACACTAAATTCAAAATGGCTATCTTCCTGTTGGGTTTAGGTGATGGGTCCAAGCCATTTGGTCACGCCCATTGTCTAACCCTAACCTGGGAACTGTATCATTTGTAAATTTTCCCTGTGACCCATGTGCATACAAAATTTGGTGAGTTTTCGAGTATGTTAAAGTGAACAAAAAAAACCCCCAAACAATTATTTGGTAGAGACAAAAATAATAACAAATGGAGAAATTTCAATAGGGTCATGCCCTATTTAGCCTCCACTTATGAACACAACAAAGAGAGCACTGGTTTCATTACACCAAACAGGTGCAAAGCTATTTTTTTTTGTTTTGTTATTTTCTCTATATCTGTCACTAAGCAAAACTTCAGATCTTGATGAGATAGAAATAAAGGATTACTAGCAATTTAAACCTTTAAAATACTTTTGTTTTTATAACTTTGTATGAGAGATAAAAGCAATTGTCTCAAGTCATGCTGCTAAAAAGTGCTGTATGGTAGGGGCTGCAAGTGTTTGTCATCAGTAAAGTCCCTTCACACACAACTCACCCAAACAGATTTCTCAGTGTAAAAGTATGGATATGTCACAATAAGACAAAGGTGAAAATATTAAAATTATGATAACTGCATTCATTTAGCTGCATTGGGTTCAGAGTCTTGTTGTTTTGCCTGCAGGCTCACTATTACAGACTGGAGCCATTGTTAATGTTATTGGAAACATGCATTTTTCTTACTGTGAAAAGTTAAAAAGCCTGCTGTGAAAAGGCCAATTAAGACTGTGTGAAGTGTACAAACTCGCTTAGCTAACAGATCCCTCAGTCTACGTTTAGCTTTGTTGCACTTGGTTGCACCTTAATAGTTAGTTTAGTGGCAGACATTCCTAACTTAAGTCTGACCTGAGGTTTAATCAATCAGGCTAATTGAAAGCACTTGTGTGGGTGTACAAGACATCTAAATGCAGATATACCTAGCCACCTTTTTATGTTATGTGTAGTTATGTATGATGTTGCTTTTGCAATCCCAAACTTACAGTGAAATATAGAAAATTTTTTATAGTTTAAGGCTGACTTTATTTATTAATTACAAAGGTCTGATTTTATTTTAATAGTGAATAAAATGAGATGAACAATATGACTTTGCCAGGGTAGTTTAATGCCAAGAGATGGTAACCCTTGCATTAAAATAACTCAGTAAAAATGAATAGGCTTGATTGGAAGTGTGTCATAAGCTGACTTACCTGACCCTTATACTCATTATTATTGTTGTTGTTATTATTATATTTCAGAGATTCAAATCAAGGCCATTTTAGATGCTGTTGCTGTGGTGGTCAAAAGCCTCGGAATCACTTCTTAATGTTAATATGTTTTTATTAACAGTATCAACAATTTTTATCCAATGACAAGAATTTTTCATCTCAAACAGATTAGAGGATGCAAACGGCATTATTGAATGAGAAAGCACACAAACAGGCTACTAAAACGAATTTACTATTTTCTATTTTGTTCCCCCTCCTCTCCCCGCCCCGCGCGCTTGTCGTCACGCTCCGGACAACCATTGAGGCGGAGGGAGGGGGCGCGCGAGGCGGAGGGAGGGGGGTGTTTCACAGCGGAGAGGCAGGCAGCAGCGTCGCAGCGGCGCCAGCGCAACAACTACAGCGGCTCCCGGGCTTTGTTTTGTGGACGTGAATGAGCTCCATCACCTCTTTCGGAAATGTGGACGGATATAAGGACATTGCTACTTTTTCAGTCGTTAGTCCTGAGGCTCCATTTCTCGGCAGGTCAGTGGTGTTGTTTTCCTCGAGAAACGGTAGTAAAATAAAACATAAACCGCGATGCGTGTGTGTGAGTGTGTGAGTGTTTGCGATGGGCTGGAGAGGTGAGAGACTGGGAGCGCTGCCGGGTAGCTTTTGATACCAAGAAAGAAAAAAAGACAGAAAGACAGTTTTTTCTTGTTTAATTTTAAAATGTGACAGCTAGGTTTAGTGTTACAACAGCTCAGTGTGGTAAAAACCTGTGCGTGTCTGTCATGTGTTTCCCGGCTGGGAGCATCCGTACCGCATCAGAGGTAGTAGCTACGGTAGCCCAGACTGAATCTTTGTCTTCATGTTTGTGGAGAATAAGGTCCAGCAGACACACGGGGGGCCTCCTGTAATGCCTTCACCCCAACACTTTTTAATCATCTTGGTTAAAGTAGATCAATAACTGAAAGAAAACACAGACCATGACGCTGCTAGCGCCTCAGCCAATTGACCTGAATGAATGCTGCATATCAATTAGGCATTCAATTGCAAATGACAGTTGAACTACAAGCGGCTACCACTTAACTATATGCGTTTGTTGCTCATCCATCTGGACGCTTTACAACCCCCCTCTTGATTTTTTTTTTCCAGCAACGGATGAGTGTGAGGATGGACAGTTTCAGTGCAACAACAAAAGGTGTATACCGACCATCTGGAGGTGCGACGATGATGACGACTGCTCGGATAACAGTGATGAAGAAAACTGTCGTAAGTGTTTGTATCAGTGGATATTCTGAGGCAAAACAAGATCTGTTTACAGCCAAAGGCGACCTATGATGATCATTATTATTGTAAAACATGTAATAACCTGTGGCAACTATATTGAAATAGCAAAAATAATGAAAACGGGTCACTACAGCTCTTTCCTATATTGTGTAAAAATGTGTTTCATCTATGAAAGCAATCTGATTGTATTATGATCTTAAATAGTCTATTGAGTATTTTTAATCCATAAACAATGCTCCATAAGGTACAAAAAAAACTGATTAGATTTCTGTCATTAATGCCATGAAGTGACAATACCTGGAACTGCTCCCATCAGCTGTCCATTAGAGACTGACTTAATTGCATGTTCATGACTGGACTGTGTGCTGAAGCTCCTCTATCTTAATGAGCTGTAACAGTTATAAACCAGAAAATGCACCCACATCTTCCCTTAGTCTCTTTCCTCTCATAATTTACGTTTATCTTTATGGTGAATTTGCTATTCTTTTAGCATTTTGTTGTTTTTCAGTGCCTTTTTGTCACAGAGACATAAAATCTTCTAGAGTTTATTACATAGAGGCGCAAATAAAATCATGCTCTGAGAGGAGATTAGACGTGTGTATGTGTGGGTGTGTGTGTGTAAGTGTGGGTCTCAAGCCTAGAGCGTGTGCAGGTTATTTCATCCCTACTACACCTAAATATAGAAAGCTCAACAAGCATGTTTTTTTTTTAAAATGACGGTTGATTGGATGGAACCATTTTTCAATCATCTTCAAATAAAAAGCTGTCCAGCTGAGAGACAGATTGTGTGGTGCAGGGCTCTGACAGGTACCCTGGATGTGTTGTTTTGCACGGAAATAATAGAATTCCAGTTTCCTTTCTGACTGCGAGCCAGTGGCCTATATTTTGGAAGAATGCTTGCGCTGAAACCAGTGAAGTTGTGCCAAAGCTGTATCCAAGCTCTGCATGTTTGCCGTGCAGCTATGTTCTTTTGTGTCTGGGTTAATTGTGGCCCAGGAGGAATTCCTGCCCCTCCCCACACATACAGACATACATACTCTGTATCTCTCTTTATACCTTTGTTAACTTCTGCCTCTTTCTCCCACACACACAGACCTGTTGTACACAACCACCTCACAGCTTCTCTGTGTGTGTGTGTGTGTGTTAGTCTGAGGGTGATGCCGTTGTTACTCCGTCTCTGATGCCAGCAGGAAGAGTCCCTCAAGCATGCCAAAGAAAGCCGGTCATTGGGAGCATCTTTGCTCCTAAAACATTAATGTGTCACTGCTTTGCACGCATACACACAAACCTGTGATGTTTGGAAGAAATCATTACTCTGTCAGGCTTTATTTCTGCAATATTTCTTTTATGAATTTAATAGGAAATTGTCTGGGTTCTATTATCTTGTGTGTTTTCCATCACACAGAGTTTCTGACACAATTAGGCTTTGAGTGAAAACACTCCTTCTGAATGCCTTTCTCCTGTCGACCCACCATTCGATGATTATGACGGTCCAGCTTTACTTGCCATTATATTCGAGAGTGGCCTTGACTCTGTGTCCATTTCCTTTTTCTCTTGCGTGGGCAGACAGATGAGGCTGGTTGGCCTGCGCAGAGTCTGCTTTCTCTCTTCATTGGCATCCTCAGTGTGTTGGCTAGAGGTCTTACTTGTTCAAGTCTTACCCTGAAAGAGGAGAAATTTTCTGGCTTGCTGTGCAGCTCTGGCAATATTTAATTAATTTGTTGCTATTAAATCTTTCTCAGGGGTTGCTTCTGTAAACTCCTTTTCCATTTCTACATCCGAGCAGGCTGAAAGGCATAGACAGGCAGTGTCGTGCAGTGAAGTGTAAACCCGTACAACATATGCTGCACAGAGGGAGAGTGCAGTGAGGATTCAGCCTGTACACACAGCAAATCCTGTGCAGGAATTACATGGTCTTGTTGACTATGAAGCTGTTGCATTTTTAAATTAAGTTTCTGAGTGGTTGAATGGATGATCTCAGTTTTCATCCTATTTGTATTCACTGTATATTATTTTACAACACAATGACAAGCCCCAGAATTCAGTGACTGAATGTGTGCAACAGACCACGGATAGGAAATATGCTGATGGGATGAAACCTTTGCCGCAGCTGCTTATTTATCATGTAGGTGTCACCTTATTTCTAACCTGACTGGTGTTTGTAGCTGAACCTCATGGAACAGGTGTAAAGCACTTTAAACACCATTCACACCAGTATCATACCCTTTATTCACCACGATGTTCCTCCATCCTCCACCCTGCTCCTGTTCACCCCATCCCCCACCGGTCCACCCCCAGACTGCGCCTCCCATCCCCATCCCCCATCATCCAAACTCTATTCCCCGCTGACCAGTCCCTCGCTGCATGCACCCATACATTCATACATGCATAAATGCACTTATAAGTATGCATGGACACAAGTATGGCAAAACACATGTATGCATAAATACATACATGCATAAACAGGCACGGATGCCCACCAATGAACTCTGCACTTGTTTTAACAAGTAATTGAAAAGGTGCATGCACATAAACCAGAACAGAAACTTTTTTAGATTGTTTACTGGTTGTGTAACATTTCTGGGGAGAGTGAGCTGCAGAGCCACCCTGCATCTCGCCTCTTTTGGAGTTGACAGCAGTAGAGCCAACAAAAGATTTCTGCCTTGAATTTTTCAAAGTCAGATTTGTGCCAACTCTGATATGGAGCTGCCGTTTAATCCTCATCCTGATTATAGCGGCATATCACCCAGTTTCCATCTATCTGCGCTACCTTCAAAGTTCAGCGTGTCCGCTTGACTTTCTTCATCATCCCTTGATATGATAACGATTTATTTCATCCTTGTTCATGAATTTAACATCTACACCTGCAGGCAGGCATTTCACATCTCCATGTAGAGCTCAAAGTACTCTTTTGTTTTCCTCTGTGATGCAGAGTCAGCAACAAACTGTGAGCCTCCTCGCTTTGTGCTCTTTTACCTAATATATCCGCAAAACTCTGTCTGAGGCAAACTTACTTTTAAATCAGCTGGCGCTCCTCCTCGCCCCCTGTAGTCATAGTTAATTTCTTTATACCAAAGCCTTTCAGTGGATGCCCCCTCCTCTGCTGCAGTGCTGTAACCAAAGTCCTGGCAACACACCGTGTTTTAGAAAAGCAAAAAGCATCCCAGCACCCTGGGTTAATGCTTATTTAATGCCTTATTCAACAGTGTTGAAACCTCAGCTGCTTTTTGCTCAGCTTACATCTGACACCAGTTGAGGACAAAACCACAAGTGTAAATCCAGTGTGCAGATATCTATTATTTATGTTCTTTCAAATGCTGCTCTGCCAGTTTGGATGTTCTCTACTTTTTTGCACAGTCTGAAAATTGATTAGATCATCTATAAGGTTATTTTTGGCTTCTAACAATAATGTTGCTTTACTTTAGAGCTTGTCGTGCCACGTCATGCCTACTGAAAGGCCCCATTGGCTTCCTTAGTACGTTTTCAGCTCCTGACAAAAATCCCAATTGCTCACTGACTTTCCTTTAAATTGCAACCATTTTCTGCTTTAAACTGCTTTTAGTATTGCTTTGGATACAATGACAGAAAATTGAGAATCAAGCTGTTCAATGGTAGCTGAAAGCAAGTGGGCCTCACATTACAGGATTTGTTTTTTTCTGTCTTGCTTGTCTGAAAGAAAAAAGGGTTTTGCAAAAATCTCCTCCAGACCTCTCCAATGCTCACTTAAGGCATGTGTGACTTGCATCTCTGTTTAAACATACCAATTTGGAGCCAATTTGGCCACAGTACAATCTGCACTGTCTATCAGATGTCTCTTCTCTTCTCTTCTCTTCTCTTCTCTTCTCTTCTCTTCTCTTCTCTTCTCTTCTCTTCTCTTCTCTTCTCT
>JAPZDY010000004.1:6507020-6518120 GCA_029783645.1 Ctenochaetus hawaiiensis | reverse complement strand
GCGACAAAAAGGTAAACAATACAAATGAAAGTCTTATTGTAGCCAGACTGCAAAATTGAAACCAGTGGCGCTCATTTGGTTTGAATGAAGACAAGCAGAGCATCTTTATGGGAGGCTGCAGCTCACAGTAGAACATCTGCTCGTCCTATCAGACAGCCAGACTGCTGGGAACACCTGGCGTACGTGCGGCCTTCCTGCTCTACTTACGATGCTGTTTGAAGTACGTTTACTATCAGTCAAAATGGTGAAAAATCAAGCAACATAGTTTGACTGTGTTTGAGGAAATATTAAAGAGCAAGCTGCAGTAAATAAGCAAAATAATCAATTATAACCTTGATTAAACAAGGGCAATTCATTGCAGGATTATTGCACTTGGTTGCACTTCATGATAGGTGATAGTTTTGTTATATCAGCTTCCTTTTATTATTAAGGCTTAAGTTACTCTGAAATCACTAACTCACGGTTGTTTTTCATTTGCTGTGTTCCACATAAACCTGTTATTGTTATTGTATTCACACAGCAGAAACCTCACTTTTGAATATAGCAAATTACCATGGCCTACTTTTAATCTTGACACCACATACGTTATTTAGGGCAGAAATAGCAGCAAAAATGCCCCAGAAAGAAAAAATCTTCATTAAATTGCCTCATGCAACAGGAAGCCGTTATTGCAACTGAAAACTGGAGCCTATTTAACATAGTGTATTGTAAAAATGTCATGATCTCAACTTTAATGTGCAATCTTGCATTTGTTTCATGCCAAAGGCTTGTAAAAAGGTCTTTGTAACTGCAGATATTGTGCTGACAAATACAAGAGGCATAAATGACTTCAATATGCTTTGAAATGACTTTCCAAAGTCTAAATCAACCGGTTATGTTACATTGTCATAGTCATCTCACTCTTTTATAACAAAGAGAGTTAAATGCCTGTGCAGAGGATCACATGATCAGGCTTATTGGTGCTGTTCAATCGGTTTTCTGTTTAGACATTTTGGTTTCAGGAATGTAGAATAATGCTACTGTGATATTCCTCAGCCCATTAAGGCTTGAATAAAATTTTACATAAAAACAGCCAATGAATCACTTTGCCTCTCTCCCATTAGTTTAAGTGAGGCCAACCGAAATACTACACCCCCAATGTGCACCAAATGTACCGTGCTTTTAATGGAGCAGTCTGAACTTTACATGCATGAGAGACAGCCCAGTAAAGAGCATGGCTGCTGTGTCACCTTCAGCATTTCCAGATTCACTCTGAGATGCAGTGCATTTTTTCCATACTGATATAAAATGCAGCTCATGCAGATGTATAGTCTTGCATTTCAAAAGGGAAGACAGACCTCTGTGTGTTTTGACAGGAGTGGTAGTGGTGGTTGGATTTGACTATTAATAATTTATGTGAAGTGTTTACAACCAAGAATCATTTCCTGTACATTCAAACCTCATATACCCTTCTGACCCTCAGGGTGTCCGGATGTATTCACAGTCCTTCAATGGAGTGCTACTCTAAAGCATCAGTAGTAACATCTCATGTGATGTGCCCGCCCTGTGCAGTCTCTTCATTGTGCTACTTTGCCAGCGTTTAGCAGCTCTGGTGATGAGAAGGAAGCCTTTAGTCACGGGCTGAGTTATCTCCCTCTGTGGTGGGCAGCTGGGGACTCTTTCATTGGACAGCAGGCATTTGGTGGGCCCACACTGAAGCCTATCAGTAGCTGTGCTGTTTCTTCTCCTCCTCCTCCTCCTCCTCGTCTGACTCCTGTGTGATGTTTGTGTCTGTGCTAGACGACAAAAAAAAAACTAACATACAAACAAAATGATGCTTAAAACACCTAGAAACAGAAGGTCTACCCTCGCTCGTGTGGAAGTGGGTGTGAAGGTATGAGCGTGTGTGGTGTTTTCATGAAACTGTCGGGTTATGTTCAAAGGCAAACAGCATCAGGGACTAAAGTCTGACTGGGTCTTAATTACGCTACTTCTTTGCTGGGAGCAGATTTTCTAGAACAAGAAATTTGACCTCGGGCAGTATTACAGTTATGCTAATTTTTGTCTGCGGTAGGAAATGGAAAATCCTGCTCTCAGTGCCTTGTCACAGCAATTTGAATGCCTTAGTCTTCAGGCCAGTGAGGGTCTCTCTGAAAATTTGGTCCTCAGATGGCATTGTGTTTCATGTTACTGGAGTCAGGTCTTTGCAGGAAGAATAGAGGGAAGGAGAAGGAAGGAGAGAGAGATGCGGCTCATTCTCTTTGCAGGGTAAAAGGCTAATCTCCCAATTCCCATTACAGTCTCTCAGTTAGTAGACAGACACTATAATCCGGTGTGGCACACATTTCCATATACAGGAGTGAGTATCTCTCTTAATGCATTTGGCTGCTCTTGACTTCAGCGGCAAGGCACATTTTAATTCTTAATTCCAGACCTTTGTAAAGTTAAGATTCATAATAAAAAATGCTCAAAGTAGTGGGAATAGATATCAAACTCTGAGAAGACTTTTAAGAGTATTCGAAACCTGAGAGATTACACTCAAGGCTATCCCTTCTATATGTCATCCATTCACTTTTGTCATCCATTCACTTTTTTTATGGATACTATTAAAGCAAGGGATAATAGGAGAGTATTTCTGTCAGGTTGTAATGTTTTTTAACTTAATTGTCATTTTCAGTTTTTCATTGTTAGGGTGATAATTCATGAGGGTCAAGTTTAATTTAAGTTACATTTTTTTAGTTTTTCCTGAAAGATTTAGCCCAATAATTTCAAATGTGTTTAAAAAGACACTGTGATTATATTCTGGGTTTTCAAATAATTAATTCAGAATCAGGGTATGTATGTATAGAGATGCAAATAATAGATAATAATACAAATACATTCTGTCAGTAGAAATAGTTCTTGTGCCACTGAGCGGTACACAGTACATAGTACAGGTAGACAAAGCAGGTTGTTATTTCTGTGCAGATTTTAAACAGGTGTCAAGCCACAGAGTGAAAACACTGCTGCTCTGTCAGTGTGTGTACTTATTAGTAGTTGCACAGTGACCATGCTTGCAGACACAGATTCCATGAAAGGTCTTTACAGCTGTTACAATTGACTGACGTAATGCTTCAGATGAGAGTGAAAAAAAGACAAGTTAAGGAAATATGGATGCAGTTGAGATGTAGAGAGGATTGAGATGTATCCTGTGTGTGTATGTATGTGTGTGTGAGTGGAGAGTTGGATGCAGTTGCACCTTCAACATCTGGCTCAAATTGGCCTCATTTGGACCTTGGCTTTTTCACAAGATAGTGGTGTAACTCTGGGGATGGAAATACCAATTAGATTGTTGGCTTAATATTGCAATTTGATGGATTGGCCCATGATTTTACACAAGACATTCATGAAACATATGATTTTTGCCACCATGAGGTTGACATTTTTCAGTATGAAGTAAAATGTCTTGACAACCATTGGATGGATTGACATTTAAATTTGTTAATTAGCAGTTGATGGCATGCTAACACGCATGTTAGGGCTGATATCCATGACTATGCTAAAACAAGCAAGCGTTTTCACTATGAGTGCGTTAGCATGCTGAGGATGGTGTCTTGCTCAAACGGCTCTGCCACAAAGAGCTGCATGACTTTATCTCCTTTTATATTTGTCAGCTATCCATGTTGAACAAGACACATGAAGTTTAATGAGGCAAAATCTTACCATCACAAACTCATCTTCAAACGACAGACCCAGCAGCTCTTTCATTGTTGCACACTTGATGGATCGTGTCAGTCAAGTCTCAGTAGGGAGGTCTGGCATTGGTCCTGCAGTCATAATTACCTCTGACAGATGGATAATTATTATTAAAAAGACTTTGTTCTGTTTGCAACTACACTGAAACTGAGGGAAGATTGACCAAGTGAAGGAGGAAATCACGTTGGGATTCTCCTCATGAATTTTTTAGTCATGTGATGATCAGCAGAGCAGACTCATTTCTGAGTCCTACATGTTTTGAAAATGCCGTAAAGGATGGTTAAAGGCAGTTGTATGTCTTTCTTCCAGTTCTGTAATTCTGAATGCGAGTAAATAAAACATTAATTTGTGCACATCATGCAAAATTATGATTTGAATATGTTCAGGGGCGTAGGCACACTTCAGACTGTATTTGTAAGAACAAACATCTGTAAGTCATGATATTTTGTAGGCAGTCTTTTGAACTGTGCTCTCATGTGAGTGAATTTGTGCTCTTAATTAGTCAGAGAACTCGCTCACTGTTTTACTGTAAACTCACAGCTCTGATCATCTCCCCAGAGATCTTCTATGAGGCTTTGAAAGTTCTCTGCTTCTAATCTGTGAACTAGCATGACAGAATGTAAAGTTATCTTTGTAGTGGAAGCTTTTATTTCGAAATTTTCCTTTGTAACTTCAAATCACTTCAAGCCAAATGAAATGTATGTGCAGTGGTAGTCTAAATGTGGTCCTCAGAGACGTGAGGTTGAGCTCTATAATACCCTTCCTTTGAGAATCTGCCTTAAGCAAGGTTCTGAACCTCCAGCTGCGCCCACTGAAACTGACGCAGAAATGACAGCATTGATGCTGAACAACAGTGGGTTTCAGGTTGTGTGAATGGTTGGAATATAAAGCAAAGCATTTCTGAAAAAGGATAATGTGTGTGTGTCAAGCCTCCCTGGATCATTAAATGTTAAGAATGGAGATTCTGATCAATAGGTCCCTGGGGAAAGGTTTAGTAGAACGTGATGAGTAATACAAGACCTCAGGTATCAATAACACACAGCACAACACTAAGCATGAGGTCACACCCTCCACAAAATGTGCAGGTAACATCCAATGGGATGTTGGTTTGAACTCCAGGCTGCAGACTGTGGTGTTTAAGGGCAGGAAGAAGGAGCATCTGGCTGCTGTGTTGATTTGGAATCATTTCCACTGAAGCGTGATGGAGAGGCTCTGGAGGAAAGAGCAGCAGTGCAGGTGAGGGACTCTTCCACAAAT
This sequence comes from Ctenochaetus hawaiiensis, assembly GCA_029783645.1. Lineage (NCBI taxonomy): Eukaryota > Metazoa > Chordata > Actinopteri > Acanthuriformes > Acanthuridae > Ctenochaetus > Ctenochaetus hawaiiensis. Next base: position 6,513,149 of record JAPZDY010000004.1, on the reverse strand, counting down.
TGTATGTCTCCTCGCTTTTTAGACCAGGGAGACTTAACTCCCAAACACAGCAGGGCAGGTGACAGGCTGCACCAACCAGCTTGTCTCCTCTCATTTGGATGACACTTGAGTTGGAAGGTTACCAGCTATAGATGTATGTTTTATTATCATTTATCCAACACTGTATCCGCAAAACTTGCTTAATTTATGCTATTAATTTATTTTGCAAAGCTTGTGATTTTGTGTGTAAACTGTTCAGAAAATCAGGCCTTTATCAAAATAAAGCTTTCAACTATTTATCATACCACCAAAAGGCCTGTCCATCTGTCTAGCAGGATTAGTTTTATTAATATGTTTCCCTTTTTTCTGCTACTTTTTTGTGATAAAAGTAGGATTTGGGGGATGCATGCATTCCGACTGTAGAAAAGCACACATTGTCTGACCTCTGGCATGGATTAAGAAACAGCAGCAGAGGCCAGTTCCTGCAAACACCCGCTATTAAAACCTTGCCTGCTTCCGCCACTGCCCTCCATAATCAGATTCCTCTGCCAAAATGCTTTACTCCACTCCAAGCACAAGTTTCACAATGAATAATTTTATACATTTTCATACCTTTGCTGCACATTGGGTTGTGCTGTTGACTCCTTCCATCATCACACCTTCCTCCAGTGTGTATCCTGTCGTCTGTGTCTGGAGGCGTTTCTCTCGAAGCTTTGTCTTTCATATCACAGTGATATGTGTCTACTCAGCTCTGTTGTGATACCCCTGGGATTCGATTGTGCTCCCCGCTGAAGCACTGCCAGGGCTGCTGGAATTCATGCAGGGAAGAACCCAGAGAGCAGATCCCGCACCACCAAATTTAACTGTGGAGCCACTTGTACAACAATTGTTTTAACTCAGTAATGAGACACACAATTCCTGGCTGAATCTAGGTTAGACTTTCCAGCAGTAATGGTAATTACATAGGGTTGGATGACATTACAGCAAGGTTGCATCAGTGATGCTGCTGTAGAAATACAGTATGTGTTTTGTCTGTTCTCATCTCAGTTCTTACATTCTGTTCCTATATGTTCATATGGTAGAGATAGGTATGTGCACTATTTTTGTATTCACTGGTTGTTCTTTGCGGTTGAACCTGATGCCCCTTTGTTCATATAGATACCGTTCTACACATCACGTCAGCTTAATGCATGACACATTCAATTTCTTATGATGGCTGCAAAGAAGCAAATGATAAGGAAGGAAACTGTAGCTGATTTAAATTTGTTGAGGTATTTTTATCTTAGGTGGGTTGGTTTATTGTCTGAGTACAGTACTCTGAATGAGCAGCCCATCATGAGTCACAGCAACCTACAAGATGTACAAAATGTTCCTACGTTATTAAAAACATGTTATTTTGATCCTGTTTTTAATGTAGTGGACAAATGGTTATGTCTGGTTAATGTACTTTATTTCAATAATCAGTCATTTAAAAATGAGCTCATTTACAACTCTTCAAGGCACTTGAAAGTTAAAATACCTCAGAATTTGGTCAGATTTGGTTACACCTGTGGTCACTTGTGGTTAAAGCAAGTTAATTTAACAACTAGATTTGGATTTATTGTGCAACAGTTAGAGCCACACAATGTTTTGCCAATTTAATACAGCAGCAGTAGAAAATGTTTGATTTTCATTAACAGTGATTTAACACGGTTGTGATGTGGTGTGAGGAAGGAGTGAATGGTAAACAGTGTTTAATATTGATAAAATTACAGTCTCACTGGATCAAACACATGCTTTTTTCCTGTAAATCCTTCTGAGACTAACAGAAAACTAGTAAACAAAACAGTAATTACTGAATATAAGTACACTTAACAGCTATTGGCATGAAATCACCATTATAACATTTATGGATGAGCTGAAGGATTATAAACCAACTAATATAAACTGCTGCATGTAGAGAAAACACAGTGCTACAGTTTTGTGCTGTTTTTGCCATTTACATGTGATATAGTCACTATAAACTTGCTGAACTTTAACTGCTAGAAATTCCTTTCTGCTTTAACTTGACAGCATTTTCAACAGACCTACAAACCAAAGTATGGAGAAAATGTTTGCCACTATTACAAAATCCTGAAATTGATCAGAAATTCAGATTTCCTTTTTCACTCTCGACCAAAGTGGATTCAAACAGTGTTGAGCTTGTTTGACTCGAGTCCCCTGCAGCTTTGGCCTGATCTGTGGTTTCTGTAAAGGAACACTGTGTCTCAGTGAAGTTGCCAGGCTGTAGCATGAAAATGTTGACATATGGCTGTAAATCAACCTCATTCTGCTTTTCTAAATTAGCAAACACAGGAAAAAAAGAGGGTAGCAGAAGGTCAGACACATGGAGCGGGCATCATGCAGTGAGGAGCAGGGATATTTGTGTGTGTGTGGTTGTATATGTGTATATGTTTAGATTTGCTGATAGAGCAGTGGCAACCTTTTCCTGTAAACACTAATGTATGTGTTATCTCAGCAATATTTGTCCGTTTTATTTCCCTGCTCTGGGCTCTGTGCATCTTTTATGTGTGTGTATCTTTTGCCTGTGTGTCCGTTTGCACCTCATTGCATTCTCTATATAAGTGCAAAGCAAAAAGCAAAAGGAAGTTGACTGTCACACTACCATGAAAAAGAGCATTAAAACTTGACAACAGTTTGATATATCAGGACTTGTTCTGGATGTGGATCTGGCTCAGCAGCGTCCTGTCTTCTTCTCACAGACGCCTGTAAACAAACACCAGTGCCTCTGTCTGATATTGCTCTGTTGTACTCCAGGATAAATCTGTTGGGGTTTAGCAAAGCTGAACCAAACGTCTTCAGAATAAATTACACTCATGCTGCCTTGCAGGACCCAAGGAGCTCTGCTAGCTGAGCCTGCATGGTCTCCTCCTTGGTCAGGAGGTTGTTTGTGTCAATGTGACTTGACAAAGGGAGAGAAATATGTCTTTTAGCAGGCTGGGAGCTATAATTAGCACAGTATGTGTCTCTGATCAGTACACAAGGTCAAAAGAAATGCTGGGCAGTGACAATACTGCACAGCCTCCCTTACTCTGGCATCCTAAATGTATGTAAGATGAATACCTGATAGCAGGCTTTCTTACATAAATTTGATTGTTATTTTGCATATTTAGGTGAAGTTGATTAAATGTAATTGACCTGTGGTGGAGCAAGGATATGAGATATCAGGGCCGTTTTTCAATTCAGTTTCATTTAAAACACTTCATTTGTCCATCAGTGGCCTATTTGTGGCAAGTAGATTAGCTAAGGTAGCAACACATACGCATTGCAGCATATGGTAGTGTAGAGAATATGAGAGAGAAACTTAAGATAAATAAAATCTAAAATGACAAAAATGTCATGACAGTTGTCAGTCTACTGGCCATCTAAACATTAAAAAGCACATGAGACAAAAAAGTCAAAAGAAAATAGTGCATTCATCGGTCACAGAGTAAATCAAATGTTTATTAGACAGTGACTGTTAACAAGTCATATTGCTCTTGTCATATGACTCTTGTAGCAAAACTAAACTTCCTTTTTTGCTATACATATACTTGCCAAATGTGAAAAAATAAGGATCATCTACTTTTTAATCTATCAGGAGAAAACACTCTGTCATGCCGGCACATCCTTTGCCAACTAAATCAACAACTGGGACAAGTGTTACTTACTATCCCTTTGACCAGTAGCAGCCTCAGAGATGTTTCATGATGTTGCCAGAAAAAAGAGATACAGGGTGATTTAGACGTCCTTGTGCTACACAATGTTGCACAACAAAATAAGAGTTTTAGTCCTTCATGGCAAACACATACAACATGCACTGATATAGAAATAGAAAAGGCAATTTAAAAACGTATATATGCTTGTGAGACCACTATAAATTTCGGGATGGGACACCAAAACAAGAAACTGGAAGTTGCTGCAGTGATGGATGGACAAAAGTGACTTGTTGACTATAGCACTGCTGGATAAAGCAACCAATATTATATTTATGCCTACTAGGAGATGTCATACAATGTTTATGCTTATTTTGTTTAGTGTCTCTTCTGTCAAATCCAGAGTTTTTGTGACACTTTTCTTCTACCACTATCACTTTGTCTTCTGCTTATCATTCTTTTCAAAAAAGTTTAGTGAGATTTATGTTGTTTAAGGATTCATCACTGCTACTTCAAGTACAACTTATTGTACAAGTAATTTCTATGACTGCGTGCAAGAATAGGAATAGTGAAAAGGACATATTATCAAAAACAATCATACAATAATGCAGACCTCTTGGCCAGTCAGACTGAAGTTAAGTCAGATTTATTTTTAGAGACTTAAATAACTCATCACCATCGATTAGGATTAAGCAAACTTTAACAAAAAACAAGGATTATTTTTAGTATGAAAAAATGACTTGTGGTTAAGTTTGCAGCCCAAATAGGATTTTCCGTAGGAGGGTAAACAGCCTGATGTCATTCCTTTAACTTTATCTTTAACATTTGATTTGCTCAATTTGTCCAAAAGGGAGAAAAGGTAGAGCAAAAAAAGGAGAGAGAGAGAGAGAGAAAGAGAGAGAGAGAAAGAGAGAGAGGGAGATTTAATCTGTGAATGCCACTGCTGTTGCTCTTTATTGCTAGATCGATACTCAATCAACCAGCACTGAGGTGGAGCTCAGCCCCATTTGGCATTATGTCTTCCTGCTGGTTCCAGTGGCTCACCGCATTTCACACAGGCTTGACTGAAAGGAGATAATATATACGGACTTCCTCTATTGACAGACAACAGACAGAAATTACTTTCTCACTCTAAGGACACTTTTGAAGTCAGCTTTGGAGTTTCTGATTGTAAAAAATTCTGCCTGTGCATCTGGCACTTTCAGTAAACCTCAAAACTCAAATTAGCCTAATTAAATCCTATAATCATCCGCAAAAGCAATTTCAAGAGCAGCGTGTCCCATGTCTTGTTGATGCCATGCTGCATTTTGTATGCTACCATGATATCCCATTAATTTTGGAAGGTTTAGTCATTTGCGTGCCGGTTTAAGCCAACAGGATACATTATGTTTCCTGCTTCGACAACAGTCCCCGACTTCCCTCTGAGCTAATGAGGCCATTTGTCTTCTGATGCCCAGGAGAATGTGCTTATCACTGCATTACCTATTAAGCTTCTCATGGCCTCCAAATGGAAAGAGCTGTCATTAATATTCTTCATGGTAAAAAAAAAGGTTCTTCCAGGGGGTTGGTAATTGTGTGTGTTGATGTCAGATGACTGAAGGCTGTCTGTTGCTCCTCTCTTTAACATCACTGAATGATTGAGTGATCTTGGTCTTCTTGGTTGGGAATGACATCCAGCGGCTATGTGCTCATACATACATATGAAGACAAGAGGTTGAGTTTTTAAAGACTTTTTTCTATTTAAAACTTTTGGCTATTTTGATGCAAAAGACTTTCTGTATTCTTGTTACACTGAAAAATGCTCCGAGTTTAGATTACTTAATACCCAAAACAAACTAGACTAATATTTTATCAGGAGTCTACAGCCGTCATAACAATGATAAAAAGCTTGTGTGTAGCAGGTATTATGTTAAACATGTTCATCATCTCAGCTTAGAATGTTAGCATGCTCACTTTTGCTAATTAGCACTTCTAACAAAATACATCTGAGGCTGCTGGGGATGTTGTTAGTTTTGCAGATACAACCTGTGAAATGAGGAGGAGCTATTTTAAAAGTATTATTGCCAGTCATTTTTACTTAAAGAGAGTAGTTTTAACGAATGAAGGATGTTTATGCCCTTCATCAGAGGTGGACGGCCCCCTGGCTCAGACCTGCCCTAAAGTGGTGGTCTTTGAAACTGTACTCTTGCTAAGTAAGACTCAATATTAACTAGAGTCAACACTTTATTTCACCTAACCTCTATCCATTTTTTCAGTTTGGCATAAGGGTGTAAGCTTGTGCTTTTGATGGTTGTAAAAGCCCCAAGGCTGCATATGTCCTCAAGGATGAGCCCGAGATAAACAGCTGGGCAATGGCCACATAATGACTAGGGATGACTCAATCCGATCCATTGGATCGCTATCGGGCCCGATCCAGGCCAAAATGACTGGATCGGGTATCGGATTTTTTTATTAGAACACGTCCGATCCGATCCAT
>JAPZDY010000004.1:6488665-6506920 GCA_029783645.1 Ctenochaetus hawaiiensis | reverse complement strand
TATTATTAACAACTTTTAGAGTGACAAAAAGAATTGGATCGGTATCGGCCGATCCTCAAGGCTGCAGTATCGGTATCAGATCGGTATGTGAAAAAGTGGTATCGAGCCATCCCTAATAATGACACACCACACCCTCGCGGTCACATACATGCTCAGTGACAACAATGGTACCACAGAGAAATCTCAACAAAGGACCTGTCTTGACTGTCTAAGCTCCAGCTGACTCTCCATGTTTCCGGGACATAGAGAGTCTGACAGCAGCTGCTCATGGCTGGTTAGCTCTGACTACCAGCTGTAAAGGGCCACTCCTGCTATACGGAGCATTGATCAGACGACTGTGGTCCTTGTGTTTGTGTCTCCCATGTCACACACTTCATTGCCACAAAGCCACAAACCCTACAGTAGTAGTCTTGGAAAATTTTCTGCTGCATTTTTTAGAAATGCTGGGAGGAGGAAATGAGCAGAATTTGGGTTAAACCTTCATTTTGTGCAAGAGAGTCCTTGTATGTGTCATTGATATATATATATATATATATATATATATATATATATATATATATATATCATTAAAAAAGAAAATTAAAATTGGAAAACAAAAAAGGATAAAACAACACTTAGGGAACAAAGTGGTGGACTTACTGATCTACTAGCCAACCTGCAGACTGATACTGCCAGCACAGAGCTGCTCACTTGGCTCAAAATGTCAGAAGCTGGTTAGCTGCTTCTGCCCTGCAGGATAAGTCAGATTTCATTATAGTTTCTACATTCTTACTTAGCTGCTGAGGAAAGTCATGTTTCAGTGAAATCAGTGGTGAAAAAACTGACGTCTCTGTATGTGATTATCACATCAAGCCCAACATCAACCCAATGCTACGACGAAACCACACCAAACATCCACCATGCACATCCACATGAATTGCGTTCAAGAAAGATGAAAAGAATTAGAAGCAGTGAAATGTTGACAACATCAGCCCTGGAGGAGAAGGCTCCAGGTGGGGTTGTCGGAGCGTGGAGCTCCTTCCCAATGTACCTCCTCCAGGAGACATAACATGGCTGGGTGAGCTCCCCTGTGCAGAGCCCTCATTCTGTCTATGTCACATTCCATTTGTAATGCTCGAGATAGGTGACTCACACAACACTGAATTGCTATTGTTTTTGTTTGTTCTTGGATTTTTCTCAGATGTGCTTCAGCTGCGCCTCCGTGTTGAAGTCTACCATTTATAGTCGAACAGGGAGAGGCCATATGTGTGTGTGTGAGAGTGGGTTTACATTCGTGCAGTTCATGTCTTAGGGATTAATGTTCAGTAAGTGCTATCCCTGCCATCTACTGTAATATTGCCTGTTTTTATTCAGTATCACACTTTCCATTAGGATTCCATAAAGCATTATTACTGTGTATGTCAGTCTCCATCTCTGCTGCTATTACTCACTTCTGTTATTTCCATGTAAAGGTTCGCCTTCTTCTCATTCTCCCGTCACTTTCCCCTTCAGCCCACCCTCACACTTGTACCCCCCCACGAGCCTAACATTTTAAAACCCTCTAATTAAAACAGAAAGTCATTCCAAGCAGATGGCATGAGCTGGCCTAGGTAATTATTGCCAAGTGAACCATGGCCCCTGTAGACCTTCACTGAAATGAGCAGCAAGTTCAGTTGGATTGGGGTTAGAAGCTCAGACTCCCAGAGAGAAAGTGCACAGCGTGGGCACATCTGACCTGCAGAGGCCACACACTGGATCATCAGGAGATTTTCAAGGTCTTTGTCGTGAAATCATATAAAGTCTTTAGCTTTAGGGCGTACTGCTTCGCCTTAGGCTCTAAATTCTGCCTTCACCTCTCTTTTTGTTCTTCTCATAGGAGTCAAATCTGCCATTTAATTAAATAAGAGTTTTACAGATTTGTAGGATGTTTTCCATCTAATTATTCAGTTTCCTTTAAACTTGGGATTATTGCTTAGTTTCTCTTGATTAGTGTTTCTCACTCTCTTCTACCGCCACATCTGCCTACATGAATGATAAATAGGTTTTAAAAGTATTCATATAGTATGTGAATGTGTGTATATTTGTATGAGCTGCAGGAAATACCAGAGATGGTTTTTTTAACATGTGAGAACACCACTAATGAGTTTATACACTTGAGGGAGGTGTTGGTTAAAAGGATGTCACAATCCCTGTTTGCTCCATAATCATCCGTCTTCACCTTTAACAAAGGCCCATATTCCTGCGCTCTAATGGGGACACAAGTGGCACTTAAGCTGCACTCCGGTTAAAACCTACACGCCTTATGTGATTCAAGAATAATAACAAGCAAAAACGTGTTTTTTTTCCTCTGATGGAAAACTTAGAGGTTTGGGGTTTAGAGAGGGGAGAGTCGTGAGGGAACAAAGGGGAGAGAGGGAATGTTTGTCGCAGTAATTTAATGGGGTCAGTTCATTCAGTCTGGCAGAAAAGCTGAGAAAGAATGTTAATTGACATTTTTGAAGAAAAATGAAACAAGAGTCGCTGATTGTAGTTACAGGCTGACAACACATTTACTGCAGAAGCACATGTCCTGCTAGAATGACACTATAAGCCATATAATAATTTTCTTTTGATAGCGTCAACAAGTCAGAATGAGTGGTTATCGCTTTGACTTTGCCACTCTGACACAGGAGATAATTGAGAATGGGGCTATTAAACAAGATTTAGAAATAGAGACAAGCAGTTTTTAATCAGAGTGCTTCTCTGTGGCAGGCTGTCCTGTAATGTAGCTAGACTGCAGTAAGGAGACTTACAATCACACCATAAATGATGCTTAAGTGACCCGTACTGTAAATGTGCTAATTGGATTCCAGTGTCTTTCACTCAGAAGTGAAATACGGCCGGAGAAAATGTTAAAGATGGATGGCACAGACATTGAGTCTGAATAGACACTTTCCCCCTTCACCTTTTAAAAGCCACCTTTGTCCTGACCACATTTACGGGTGCAGTTTAGTGTATTTACTGAAATCTCTCTTAGCAGCACAGTCCTTACAATCCAGTTGTCACAACTGATGTAAAACAAACTCTGTATTAATTAAAATGCTAATACACTCATGTACAGTAATTAGACAGTATTTGGGATAAGACTACTTGTTGAATAATTAAAAAATTGTTCATACAGCAATTGATTTAAATAGAGACACCTATTGTTGTAAAAGTCTGTTGCACAAGCTGAACAGAAGAATGATCTGAAGTTTAAGTGTAAAGTCATTGAAAACATCCATGTTGTCACAGAAAGTGATGAGTGCCACTTCAAACTGGAGATGTAAATGAAGAGAGTTGCAACAGCTCTTTCATTATAACGGAGAAAGTAATGTAAAGTAGCTGTTATGATGTTTGTCATTAATGATGGTCTAAATATGGGAATAAAAGCGTACATGTTCAGATAGTCTTTACCGGCAGACATTCAGTGAGTTGCACTTTGTTCTTTGCATGAAAATAGAAATAGGTAAGAGTGATATTTTGAGAGCTAGTCAACAAAAACAAAGCCTTTTGAAAGAATACTAACAATACAAAACAATATTGTGTGTGCATGTCATCGTCATTAAAAGTAAAGGTGTGTAGTCTTACACAGGAATTAATCCCATGGCTTTAAGAAATATTTCTTTTCCTGCACTTCTTTTGTCATTCTCTACATTTTATAAACTTTTACACCATGACAGCAGTGAACTAGGAATGGCTTACACATGCTTAGTGTGAATTCAAAATTCTGTCTTTATATTCTAACTGACTTGTATGGTGTTAACAAATTTAACTAACTTAAAGTATAACTCTTTTGCAAAGTTCAGTTTGGTACTACATTTAAGCGCTCACTTAGACTGATTTGTCTGTTGAAACTCAGGTCAGGAAGCAGCAGAAGTTGGAGAAGTGAGATCAGAGTTAGTCTGAACTAACTCTGAGACTCAAAGAAAGCATGTTAAAAATCTCTGCCTGCTCTCTTTCCTTTTGGCCCCTTAGCTAAGCTTAAGCTCCCTGCACATCACTTAACGCTCTATCTAATTTGAAGCATCAGAGCTGTGATGGGGCCAGCTTAGCAACAGTTGCAGCTGTGTAGCAACTCCAGAGAGCTCAGCTGAGGGCCTTTTAGCCAGTGATTTATTGGACTGTACTGCAGGTCTTCCTGGAGTAATAGGCTGAGGAAATTAAATGGCTCTGACCTCTGTCTTCTCTCTCTAGCAGAACTTGCAGCTTTGTTGCCACAGGTGCAGAATGTGTTTAATGTGTAGCCTACATGTTCATGTTTTTCTTTGAACACAGCGGGTTAGTAAAAATTGGGTGGCAGCCGTGATGAGCTCTGGGCTGTTACATAAAAGTTTTGATCGCTCTGTGTTTTCTTCTTATTGCTTAAACATGCCTTACCTGACATGTTTTTGATTTCCAATTCTCAGCACGTTTGACATGTTTATCAGCCCGTGGCCTTGCTGGTGTGCAGCTTTCCGCGGTAAACAAGTTTGGGAGGTAAAAGGTTTAACCTCCTCAAGCTTGCAGTGTTCAGTAATCAGCATCCGTTTCACTACTCTGAGATGGAAAACCTGAAGGAGAGATTAGACTTTTGGAGACCAGCAGATGGGGAGGGGGGCGCACAATGAATGAGTGTCAAGAAAAGAGAGAGTGGAGATAATTAGTGAAGGATATCAGGAGACGGAGCACCGGAGAGGGCTGCAAAGGAATGATGTGAGAGATGATGAGCCTGATCTCCTCTGATGAGAGGGATGATTGCTGAGATTCAGATAATGTGACCAGTTTAATGACAGAGATTAAGCTCCTCTGCAGGCCAGCCATTGTATTACCCTGTTGTACTGCCCCTAACACTTCCTTTTCTCTCTTGTCTGTGTTTCTGTGTCTCTGAGCAGCCAGGAAAACATGTGCCCCTGCAGAGTTTGCCTGCTTAAATGGTCAGTGTGTCCCAGGACGTTGGCGTTGTGATGGGGAACCAGAGTGTCCTGATGGCTCTGATGAGGCAGAAGAGACCTGCAGTAAGTAAAAGCATTCAGCAGCTCTTATCACAAGAACCTTTGACAAATAATTCCAAATTGTTTCAACTCAAGAGTCTTGAGTTAAGCCTTTGGTATGACCTCTTTGTTGAGGTGAGGTGATATTTTTGAAAGCTGTATTGCTCTCTTGAAAGTTTTTGCTACAAGAATGTCTGTCAGGACAAAAAACACAAAGTGTTAGATAATCTGCCAGCCTGTAAACAAGCCAACTATTTCAGCTTCATTATCTAAACCAGTGGTCTACAACATGAGGGGCATGATCCCCTCGAGAGGGGTGTTGTGAGATGACCGCTGGGATAAGAAATAGAAAATAGGAAACAATTGATTCTGCTGCATACAATTCTGTTTATTTTATCTAAGATTTCATCATGTGAAATACTGCATCTTTGAATACCTTCGTGTTAAAAAGGGAAACATACAGCCTTAGGTGAGGCAATGTGAGAAGACTTAAGATGTCACAAGCAAAGAAATCCTAACCCTTTGTTTTTTTTAAATGTTTAAATCAAAAGTGAGTGCATTCACAAAGTCATCCACTATTGTTCTTTGTATAGGAATATTCTGCAAATATGGTGAGTAAGAGAGGTGATTTATAAGTGCATGGCTTTAGATTTAAGGATATGAGTAATACAACACTTGCAGCATGCATGTACAGCTCAACTCTTTGAGCAATTCTGCAGAATGTATGTAGTTAAAAGGTCAGCATTGTCTGAGAATAAAAGAACAACTCTGGCCTTTGTACAGCCATCCAGGAATGTAGATTTAAACTCTTCCACATCTGTTCTATTCATTTTGGCAACCTCAGACAACTTTATCTTTCTCAAGATAAATAATAAGCACAGTGGTTGCCATTTTGACAGTGATGAAAACACCCTTGCTTTGACCCAAAGGGAGGAGATCCAAGGCTAAGACGCTAACAAAAGAGGGATCTGTACGCTCCATGACCACTGGTCCAATTGTCTAAATGGGGACTATGTTGAAAAATAAACATGCTAAGCTTTCAAATATTGACTCTTCTACGTTAGGCCATAAATGTGTCAATTACCTCACATACAGTAGCTCAAAGCTGTTCAATAAAGGTATAGATTATGTGAGATGTTTGCAACAGGTGGTTTGGATAATAATCACAATATTTCCATTCACTTTTTCAGTTTCAGAGAGGTTAAACCTGATCTTACTAGATGGTGTCATTAACAAAAAGCATAAAAAACAAACCAAAAAAAAAAGGTTGTCCCTTAAAGTTTTTTTTTTAATTGTTGTCCGTGTTATTTTTGTTTGCTGTTCGTCTCCCAGCTGGAGCATTGAAGAAGCACAGTGAGATTTACTGGTACAATCGATCATATTTTTTCACTGAGAAGGAAAAGAAGCTGTGACTGTTTAAACATGTTGACATTCTGTGCATTGCAACCAGATACTTTGTCATGTCTTCATCTCAGTCGTTTAAGACAAGATTTAATTTGACTCTCCTAGAACCTGCATTCAGGTCGCTAATTTCCCTTGTTGTCTCGGCTCTGGCGGCCGTTCAGCCACCTCGCTTGCCTCCACTCGCCCACGCACTTCAATAGTCAATGCTGTCTGATGGGGAGTGCATAGAAAGGCCTCGATCACCTCTCTGCCAAGCTGTTATAGCCGAGGATCTCTGGCTGGCTTACTTTTTGCCTGTGCCAGTCAGTGCACCCACACACAGGCCCTGATTGGGGGGTTAGGTCAGTTGATGTCTCCACAGCCAAGCAGGGGCTCAAAAGTGAGAGGCTCGAAGCAGTAACTAATTGTTTTCTTTCTTTCTTAAATGCTAATTCTTATTTCCCATGACTCTTTGCTTTTCCTCTTGGGGTTGCAGTTATCAGAAGGAGCTGAAAGCAGTGCTTGGATAAATAATGATGTCTCAGGGAAAAGGAGATAGCTCTCACTGGATTATAGTGCAGAAAACGTGTCACACTGAACAAATGTCTTAAGTCCTTATCAAGATTATATCATCTTCATTGTAATACATTTGAAGTATAATCTAATGTCATACACCACACCTGTATTTGATTTAAGTGCAGCAACATGCGCAAAAATGAAGTGCCACAAGTTAACAGAGGCAGCAATTTTGCACATTAATTGAGCAGCTGAGGAGAAGATTTACCCTTCAGCCAAGTTTTGCAGCAATAAATATTTTGATTTTAACTCTCAGAGGTCATCCATCAAAATAAGTTATATCTCATATTTAAAATGCCTAAGAGCGTCTGTGCCACCAGCAAATAAACCAAAAAGCTTGCTGAAAAGATACTGTTCTGAATGCTAGCACTGTAATCTCGAAACAACCAGTGGGTTTCTTCAGCTCAGTGGAGTCTTTGCCTCTTTACAAGAATGTTCAATCAGGCTTGTTTTAAAATGTAGTTCATATTTGAAATACACACTTAATTTCTTGCCCCCTCAAACTAACTAACTATAACTATTAAAATATTCTATATATATTAAAAAAAAGAAATATTAGTATTTTTTTTATAATACACCTATAATAATATTGTGTACCTAATACAGTGCCTCTTCAATCCTGTTATTGCTATCTGTGTCTTTGTCTTAGCAGGCGACAGTGATGTGCCCTTATTTTAACATGACATGAAAATTAAACATTATAATTCACCTTTTTGTTAGCTTTGAATTATTGTAGAAATTCATTTAAAAATATCAGCCACTTACTTTCAAAAATCAAAAACAAAAAACATCTATAAGAATGCATGGTTACTTGTTGTTTTTAATCTGTACTCTTCTCATTGACTTTTTTTCCCTGATTTATTGAACAAATGTTCAATCCAAATGACAAAAAAAATATTACATAGCCTTTGTTTTATGACTTTTGTGTCACAAATTATCAAGCAGATAAATGGGATTTTTGAATGGAAAAATGCAGCTATCAGTGTTACAGTTGCAAGATGATTAGCCATGCCCAAAAACCAGGGTACATTTAACCAAATAAACCATAAACCAAATCAAATAACTTACAGCAGTTGGACTTTTCAAGAACGGCTCTGATGGAGTGTTAATAAAGGATAGCAGAGGTTGGTGAATGATGATATTGTGTAGCCAGTTTTAGACAGATATTTTGCTTCAACCCCTGATTATCAGACTTTAATCTTTTTTTAAGTTATTGTGTGAGGGAATTGGATTGCGTCAGGCAGAGCAGGAAATGAATCAAGAAAAAGCCAAGTGAATCTTTCAGAGGATATTCGTTCCAGTTTTGTTGCATTTTACTGGCTGCGGATGTGTGTGTTGGTTTGATGAATAATGTAGCAGCCGAGCTTCTAATGTCACCCCCAGAAAGTTGAGTGCAAGGAGGAAGACATAAAGAGACCTCTGAAGGATAACAAGTTTATATTGGAAATCCAATTAAAGGCAAATGAAGGCAGGATTCATCTCTTGGCTGCAGAATAAAGAGATAGAGATCTGGGCTGAGAAGAAAGCCATTTATATGGAAATCCCGTATGTATTCACATGATGTTGTAACCTGAACACCAACACTAAATATTTTTGTTATGGTTTTTATTTCTGTCTACAAAGTTAGGGGAAAAAAACGCTCAGATTTTTTGAATTTGGCAGAAAATTTGTGTTTTTTAAGTATCTTTGTATTCACCAAGCGTTAGGCAGTGTGGAAACATTTGATCCTTAATCTTCTTTCCTGCTAAAACTATAATCCAGGTAGTCCAGTGTGTTACCACCACGTAGCCCCCCTCATTATGTACTGAAATCGAGGCTGTATCCCGAAGTAAGGAAGTGCTAATGAGATCCACTTCATCACAGCTGTCTTTCAATTTTGAGTGGATGCAACAATGCCATAATCACACTGAAAGAAATAGGAGGAAAAAAGACTCAAGGATGGACATGCATGCAGCATCCTAAACAGCTAACAACCTTTCCCGTATTGTCTATTTCATTTACCTCGTTTCACTAGTTAACTACCTGTCTGTGCCTGCCACTTGGTAAGATTACAACGCTATAATGAGAACTGCGCATCTGTCAGGGAAAAGCTCTTGATGTGCTGTATGTTTCTGGTTACATTAAGAATGTTAAAAGTAACCTCTGACATGGAGATTTAACATATCCAGTCTGAAATGCCAGCCGAATTAGCATTTTGCTTCACACCCCATCCTATGCAACACTTCACTCCAAATTCAAAAGCGACCAAGCTTCACATCTATCAATTAAACTTTGCTAAAGCGGGGCTTGTTTCGCTGCTGTAACAGTATAGGAAAGGGGCGGAATTTCACACAGACTGCGTTCAATCTCTAACGTGATTGAGATATGAAATTTTCCATTATGTAAATGGCAGAGACCGTTAAGTGTGCGACTGTTCTACGAGGACTAATTACATGTAGCTCAACATACACCTTAATGCATCATGCTCCAGTTATGCCAGAGCTTGATAAGCCAGGCTGTACTCTCACATGTGATCTCGTTTATCGTTCAATTTGCCCCCTAACTCTCCCGTACTTTGTTTCTATTTTGGTTTCACATGTGCACAAGCATACGATACACACTCTCGTCATTGCACACTCTCTGGGCTAACGCATTTTGGTCCTGCTGCTGCAGACATCTGTGCCACAATCACTCTGGCTCACCGAGTGGATTCCCAATTACACGCTGGAGTAGCGTTACACAGTCGTATTAAGAATTCAGATTCGGGCCACACTGAGGGAGTTACTCTCAAAGCGCTGAAAAATGAATGACTCTTTGGAGAAACACATGAAGTGGCAGAGCTCATAGTTTTTGTATTAGATTAATGTGCAATCAAGGAGGAAGTGGGCCACTGCAGCCAGCTGTGCAGCAGCCAGTCTGCTCCCTGACCGGAGCAGTGACGCTGTCAGTTACTTTTTTGAGACTTTAAAGGATGTAAGCAATACGATTCTTTCTGACAAAACTGCTGAGTTCAGCTCAGTTCTGCATGTCACTTTGTCCTCTCTGCTTTTAAAATTCATTTTTAGGAGTTGACAGGCATAAAGTCAACTTCACAGCATCTCTGCTTTCTTGAGAAGTCTTTGATGATGTGAGGACATAACCCTGAAGTGGTGCATTGAGATTTGTATTTGGGAAATATGGACTACTGAAGCGGATGGAACTTTCCCTTTTTAAGTCCACTGTATTGTGTTTTCAATTGAGTCTTTCAAGTGTTATGTAATTTTTGGTGGATTTTGGATTCTTCTCTGAAAAGGGTTTTTGATGAAAACTCCCCCCTATAAACCTCTTTGTAGATACTGAGCTTCAAAGCCCGTTAAGCTTTTTCTGGGGGGAGTAAATCAAAAATATGAACTTTATAATGCACAGTATTTTTTCTTTGTAAAGATGCTTGGATTGCACATAGAGGATGCTACAGTTCTGTGTGTTTAATCCTTCTGATTCTCTTTCATGTGGAGATATGGATTTTCTCAGCAGGTGATATGAGGGATCTCTTTGTGGGTACGTTTACTGTCGGCTGTTTACGCAGAAACAAATAACAATATAAAGACACGTACACACTAAGCACACTTGTATAAAAGTACATTTGCAATGAGGCTCTAATGCAAAGTCTGTCCTGTCTAAGTCTTTTCTGTTGGCTCTTCTGTTTCCGCTTTGATACTTTCTTCCAAAGTAAATTTTTAATGTGTAAACATAAAAATAGATTTCAGGGTCTTTAAAAAAAAAAAAAAAAATTACTTTGCGTCAAAGCTCAGAACCAGAACTGATCAAAGTCTCATTAATTATAGAGTCCGTCAGTGGTGTGAGACTAATGCTGTAATTCATATTTTAGTTTCTATTTTCCTGATTAATTATTTTTTCTTGAAGACTGTCTTAAAAATGAAAATGTTCATCACAATTTCTTGAAGCCCACACTGACGTCTTTACATTCTTCTTTTATTAACTTAGATTATAATAATTAAAAAAGACAAAGCAATCAATCCCAAGATTTGACAATGAAATATATGACATTTTTAAAAAATGACAAACAGTTCATATGTTTTTAAAATAGCAGCAGGTATCTCCTGTTAAACAACAGTTTGATTAATCAATTTATATTGATCTAGAAGACAGTAATGTTTGAGCAGGGACTCAGAATAATGAAATCATAAATATTAACTATTAATTAAAAAGAAGGGTGGCAGTCTAGCTCAGTCCTGAAGGCTAACAGCAGGAAAATGGCTGGTTTAAATCCTTTAACTCGGCCATCCTGCACTCAGTTTAACACCTGGTAATAAGCAAAGTACATCACTCACAAATGCACTTTGCTGGAATAACGTTTTTTTCATCTTGTAGTTTGCAAGCAGCAAGTGTTCTCCGCTGCACCAGATCTATAATTCAGAGAGGAGGACATGTCCACGCTTACCCGGTTTAATGAAGCAGTGAATCTGACTATGACCGCTCGAGGCAGAGAGGCCGAGTTACCATCGAAATACCCATGCTTGGAACATGCTTAAAGGACGCAGAGCCAAGTAGATCCTTCATCACTACACAGGCATCAAAACCTTTTAACTCAGAATGTTGGAGCATAGTTTTAAAACTACTCAGTGATAAATTTAGGCGTTTAATAGCAACATATCACCAACCTGAACCGGCTATATCGGGCCAACAGGCTGTCACAATGTGTGCCTGTTACATTTGTTATGAAGCCAGTGTTACTCACATCAGATCAGTTTGCCACATCCATGAGCTCTGTAGTGTTTGTTAGGCCCCTCTGTATCACAGTGTTATATTGTGTGCCCTTGTGACAGCTGACAAATTGGTGCGTTTCTTCACCTTTTTATCAAGAGTTAAGTTTAGGGTAAAAGGCTCTCAGCAACAACAAGGTCAACTGTGATGATTCAATTAAAAAAAACAAACTATGTCACATTATTGCAGTCTTGAGATGAACCCTGCTTTGGGTCTGTGAAAGGTGATGAAGTCTAAACAGCTCTCCTGCCAAAACGCCACAGTGGAAATGAGCCCTCATTTTTCACACGGACGGTAAACAACGTCGAGGCAGTCGGTTTGTCTGTGAGTAATTGACTTTTATTAATGCCGCCTCCTTCTCAAGCAAAAATCCATTACCCATGTCTTTATAAAATCTTAGGTTTTATCAATCAATAGCTGTCATGAGGAGTGATGAGGTACCAGCACATTGTCGTAGTAAGTGAAGTTGGTTTTTTTGTTGGATTTTGTTGGACAGAGCTCACGCTTCATTAAAGCATCCTGAGTTAAAAGGACAGGACAGCTCACTCTCTGTTTGTGGATTCAGATTCTGCTCAAGTCTGTGCTCAGCCTGTCTTTCTTCATCCTTCATCTCATTCCACTTGGTATGGATGGTTTTGATTTTGCTGTAGGATACGAATCTGAAAGGTCATGCAGCAGTTTGTCTCTTCATTTCCCCCTTCATACAGTATCTTGCTCTCGGCGCGTCTCCTTTCTCGTGCCTTCTTTTCTCTTGAACTGCCCTCTGTACTCCGCTTTGCTCTGTACTGCTCCATCTTTCACCCTATATTTCATTTTTCTCTGTCTGTTCCTTCCTCTCTGTCATGTCCTCGTTGGACCTGCGTTGGTTCATATTCATTTAGACAGCATGTAATTTCCTCTCCACCTCCTCGTCTCTTTCATCTCAAACTTATCTAAGAAATATTTTCTGTGTTTGACCAGCTAGCCTGTAGTTTGGTTTCCAGACATTACTCGGTAATAATCATTTTTTCTGGCTAATCTTCCCTTCTGTCTTTAGTATCTCCAGTCATTATTGAGTTTGTTCACTCTTCACACTTGATCGTTGTGTCTGAAAAGAAGTAAAAAACAATGATCAGTCAAACTGTCAAATATTTTTTTTTAGTTATACACTTGAAAAATGTTCTTACACTTGAAACAAAAACAGAAGAAATAAAACATCCCTTCTATGGTTAGTTCATGCATAATCCATAAGGAAATGAGAGCCTGGTCTAAGCTAGCAGGTGAAAGAGGTTAACTGCATGATCAGTCACACCAGAAGGACAATGTGCAACACAGCTGAAAAGAACACTAAGCTGTTGTTTACCGACCTAATGCTGCAATTTGTTCAGAACTACAATCTGAGAACTGAAGAATGATTGTTGGCAGATGTCACTACTCAGCAAGCAGAGTTATACAATGTTCTCTGAGCCTGCGGTGCAGAAACAGCCCCTGAGCACTGCAGTGTCCAGCATTTTGTGTGTGTGTGTGTATGTGTGTGTGTGTGTCTGTGTGTGAGGGGTCAGGGCCTGGCTGCATCAGCCATTCTCACTACCTATTCTCTTGAGGCACCATCTGCCTCTCCAGCCTCCTCTCCACTGTCACCTCTCCATGCTGCAGGGACAGTCACACACACACACACAGAAATGAAGGACTTTAAAAACACACTATCATATTCAAAAGACATCTAACAATGGTTGCCTGTGTGTGGTCTGTCTGCAAGTTCAATATATCAGCCAGCATTAGCTTATTTCACGCAGATCTGTCTTCATTGATGTATATGTCTGCAGTTAGTAACAGGAAAAGCAGCACAGACGTGCACACCACTCCTCTTCTACATTTACTACACTGACCCCCTGTTGCTGCTCTCATCCAGTTTACAGGACAGAAGAAGAAACTGCTCTTTTATTCCTCCAAGCTGTGTTCAAACCGGTTCCCGAACTTTGCACTCTTCTGCTTCTGCACGATTGGCCACCCTGTCACTCTGAGGACTCCTTGGTCTCTTTCTCACTTAAGCCTCCTTCCTGTTCCTGTTTCACAGCGGTTGAATGGACTCTCAACTGAAGCCACATATTTTGCTGCAAGTGCAAGCCATTAAAAACACACCTTTATAGACACCACCTCCCACTGCTTCATGTCTTTCAAGCACAACCAAAAAAAGGAACACAGAACTCTAATCGGTCTTAGCTGTTTATTTGGGAGGACTGTGCTTGCAATTTTGGTGACAGCCAGCTCTTGATAATCACTTCTCATAAACGTGTCAAATAAATGTTATGTACAGCATTCTAGTGGCCTAGCAGATATGATGCAAACCATATCTCAGTCCAATTCCAGCTGAAGACTTAAGCACTGTAACTAGCTACTTTATTTTTCCTTCCCATACTTTGTCTATCAGTGAGCACTGACAGGTCTATTTTTCAACTGTAAGGTTCCCCCTTCAGTCTTTAATAACCAACTCTGAGGGACTCTTTAAAAAAAACTGTTTATAGTTTGTTAAAGAATATGACCTGCCAAGGTACAAACAATTTTTTTTTCCGTGCATTTTGGTCGGAAAGCAGCCCATTTAAAAAAATATTTAAAAATGGAAAACAATATCTGCTAAATCATGGCAGCAAATACACTTATTTCACCCAAGGCAAAAGAGAATAATTATTCTGACTTGAAAAAAAGGTTTATTTGCTGTATAACCATAAAAAATTCATGCACCTCATGATTTTTGTATAATATTTTTTAGTGATACGGTAGAATATATTTTTTTTCTGTAACATGCTCAAACACAAGTTGAAATAAAAACCCAGTTAGACACTGTAAAAACTGAAGCTTCCTCTCATTGTTGTGGTAGATATACAATAGCTCATTAAAAAATTAAAATCTACTGCATATTGAATTTACATTAGAGAAGCAGGAATTCAATTTGAGCGTAAGTGCGATGCTCTTACAAATGTATTTCCATACAAACAGATGTGCTTTGTTTAGAAAGATGGCATGGCAGACTGTGTCCCTGTCTGGTCCAATTACTCTCAACAGTTTTAATCTAACATTACTAGTGACAGCGTCATTGATTATGTTATATCGATGAATTATAAATTGTATACATTTGGAGTGTGTCCTCAACGATCACACAACAAGAGATCCTTTTTTTTGTCAGCTGTAACAATGCTGTGTGAGTGAGTTTGCATATAAAAGGAAGCAGAACCACTGAAACATCTCAGATCCAACCCTGATATGTAGCTGCGGAGGACGATGAGTGATTAAGTACTTCTTCTATTGTTACATAAAACAGATGAAAAAAATTGCTAAAAATAATGGATAAATAATTGAAACGTCCATCAATCTTCCAATCTGAAAGATTGATGGACGTAAGTGGTACAAACACAAAACTTGTCAAGACTTACCTAAACATAAACAGTTTCATTGTATGAAATTAATTTTATAAAAGTATCCATTTTTATGTAAAGAATAGCATCAATGTACTTTAAAATTGAAATGACACATCAGTAACATGACAGGTGGTGTTTGATGGGGTGCTTGAGTTCATCTGACAGAGCTGTGGGAGTACGTGTGACCAAAACGGATTTGGAACCAATATTTTGAAATACAATATCAAAATAAAGTCATGAAAAAGTTAAACGATTTGCCTCACAGACTGACCCTTCGATATCATCCTGGGAGGCTTTAGGGTGCACTGTAAGCAAAGATGCATAATTAACAACATGCTTCATATTAAACGCAGTGTAATCTGGATCAAACCCACCCTGTGCCAACTAGAGCAGATTGGCAGGAAAAAGAGGAGGGGGGGGGTTGTGAGTTGTTCTTTTGCTTTACAGCCAACTGTGCATTTGCTGTATTTCATGATCTTTGTGCACGTCTCTTTAGAAGCAGCCCAGACAGTAAAATCAATTGGCCCGAGTGGTGGAGTTTTGGAGGAGTTTTAACTGCGTCGAGGGGGTGATAGAAACCAAGTCCAGCGGTGTCTCGTCCATGTTTTAGCTGCTGCCTTTATGGGGCCATATAACCACTGCAGTAATCTCCCTATCTCTTTTATCTCTGCCCACAGGCAAACAGACTTGCCCCCCAGAGAAATTTGACTGTGGGGGGTCCACCAACAAGTGTGTCTCGTTGTCATGGAGATGTGACGGGGAGAAGGATTGCGAGAACGGGGCGGATGAGGAAGACTGCGCCTCCGGTAAGTTTGTCAGTTCTTTTCCATTATGACATGAAGGAAAAAACCTAATATATAAAATCCATTTGCCATTGTTTCTGCTGGTTTACATACATCTGTACCAGCTAAATGCATTTCAAAGGGGTGTTTTAATTCAAATGCTGGTAATTGCAAACGTGCAGAGGTGACTGACATGTTGAAGCTCACTGTTAGATGTATGAAAATAATACTCGATTTCTCTCTTTTCTCGTATTTTTCTCGGCTTTCATCTTTTCTGATCACACTTATCATCATAGGGATTGAGACATTAAAGCACAGCAGGAAATGCTCTTTGTAATTAGAGGGATTTGAAGTGAGGTTGGAGTTTTAAGCCAACTGCTCTCGACAACAAAGTCCCCTTTGATATGGTGGGACTTTTGGTGTGGAATCAGCAGCTTTCTGTTGATATTGAAGCTTTCTGTCATCACATTTTAGACCTGGAATCTTTAGCCCTTTCCACTGCAGGGCCCTCAGAACCATCAAAAATGACATCACCTCCCATCCAGCCAATCAGACACCTCAACCGTGCGCTGCCCCCACCCCCCACCCCCTGCAGGGACTATCCTTGCCCTACTTCTGAGGCGCCGTGAAGAATCGGCTTCTTCTTTTTCTCTCCCTCTCTCTCTCTCCCTTGCCTCCTCACATCAGAAAAAAATTGATTGAGGTAACAGAGCTGAAGGGGGTGTGGTGTTTAGACTTTGAAGATTGTGCAAAATGACATGTGGTGGCAAACGCACAGAGGGAGCGAAAAAAAACATCTGCTTATTATCTTATATATAAACGCTGTTGTTCGTTTAAACAGGCATCTGCCTCCTGTTTAGTTGTTCGTGTGTGTGTGTGTGTGGGTGGGTGTTCAGATTGAGACTGGCTGGTGTCTAAGCATTTCATGTTTACTTGTTCAGAATACACTTAATTTTTGAGTTTCTATTTAGAGAGGAAGCCAAATTAATTTGGCATAGAATGACAACATAAATCAGAGAAAATGCTTTTTGCAATAGATATCTCCTTCTCCTCCTTGAGCAATAGCTGATGCAAGGGCTTTTAATTTGTTGTTCAATAAAGATATTTTTGTCTAATCAGCCTGCAAGTGGCCTGTCAATGACTCCCCGTCTGAAAATGGCCCCACACACTCACGCCAAGTGGTAGTGATTCCACTGACTTAAGATCTAATGCCTTCCTAGCTTAGATGGCTTTTCACTGCGCTCTCCATTGAGACCAAGTGCAGCCTGTGCTAATCCTTTTTTCATTCTAATGCCTGTATTGATGCGGCAGTCGTAAGCCTCTCAGTGGTGACACGAGGGCAGGCAGCAGGCTGCCGCCCTCCATCCTGAGGTAAACGCAACCCAGTGTGACCAGAAGGGAGATGTTGACTGTGACATTTGTGATAACATCACAAATAATACCTCTGAAGTTTTGCTCAGGCCAGTTTATCTGAAGACTGATTAGACTTAATGTAAGCCTGAATATGACATTTAAATCAAGAGCGAGAGGCTTTCAGTGTTACCTCACTGCAGATCAGTCTAAAGGTATCAGTTCAACCCAGTGACCAAAGTAATGATTATAGTGACAGTGATGCATTACATTTATGTCCAAAATCAATGATCATTCCAATGAAAGGAGTAATCCATTGCATTGAGTAGTCTCAATGCAAAAAGTGAGGATAACTTCTTTGCCCAGTTTTTCACCTTGTCTCATTTTAGAAATTGAAAAACTTTCTTAAAATATTTAACAAAAACATGGAGTTTCCTTTATTTTAAGTGTTTTACTATCTAAACCTAACCAGAACTCACTGCACTGACAATGCATTGCTGTTACTATTAAACAACTGAATGAAAAACACATGCATTGAAATTATTGCCCTAGCAAGTAATCTCGCAGCAAGTGATTGTGTGTTTGAATGGTAAGTGTGTAATTTGTGCCACTAGGGGTCTTTAATCAAACTGCAAAATCAATATATGTTGCTGGATGACGTCATGAAGTAGTATGTGATTGTGGGATTTGTTTATTTCAATGTGAAACAGGCACCATTGCTGATGGAAATATACTTGACTTACTAAGGCAGAAATGTTTGCAGACCAAGCAGGGCGAAGGGGGCAAACTTTCTGCTTGGTGGACAGTCCTCTCCCCCGGGACCAAAGCCACCACATTTACAAAATCAGTGTGAAGCCACAGATCTTTGTTGTCAGCTGGTTCAGCTCAAGTTCTGGTTCGGAGGAGTCACAGCTGTACCGCCTTAGTATTTGCGCACTTGTGTAACAGCAGTAAGTGCAGTATCATATCATACACTGATGAGTAAAACTACTCTTATTACAATATCCTGGAAACTTCTTGACAACGCACAACCTATGTAGTTCTGTATTTCTGACA
>JAPZDY010000004.1:6461963-6481872 GCA_029783645.1 Ctenochaetus hawaiiensis | reverse complement strand
CTGGTTTGCATATTGGTAGCTCAGCAAAAGAGTCAAAGAACTGGTAAAACTCAAATAGCACACATAAAATACAGATAATCCACCGCACAGTATTATATTTTTCACAGCAAGAATTGCAACTCTAACTATTAGCAACTATTAGCTAAAAGTACATATTATTTGGGGAACCTATTTGTTTGTTTGTTAATTTTTCAATCCTCTCTTTACTTCTCCTTGAGGCATTTTTTTGCTTTTCAAATGGATCTGGTGAATCCAAAATTCATAAGCTTTTCCTTATATTTTTGTTTCAGTGTCGAGTGATTGATAGTGAGGGAACCACATGTTCAAGGTCATTGAGTACTCTGCAATTTGACAACCCTATAAAAACTGTTTCACAAACTGTTTGGGGTCCTTACCCTTAGTTTTGGGTCTACCTTGTTACCATAGACAAGCAAAGATGAGCCAGAGAGCAGAAAAAAAAAAAACACTAAAAAAGAAGGATATTTTAAGAGAGGAAGTGCCATGATAGAGAGCTGTCACAGAGAGAGCAGAGGGAACTGCTGATGACAGAGAGAGCTCTATTATCTTTCTCTCCACAGGAGAGGAAGCCTCTTACCATCTCCTTGTGATAACCACCATCATCCCCTCTTCTCCAGTCCAGCACCTCCTGTCTATTCTCTACCCCAGTTATAATACCAACAATAGATTTTCAACCTCAGTGAGAAACTCTATTTCTATCACCGCGTTTGAATTCATTTGAAGCCCAGTTTCTCACCTCTCGCTTTCTCTCATCTACTTACAGCTTAAGCCAATGTGAAGCTTCATGTTTTATTTCACGCACAGCAAGCGAAAAACTAAAAACCCTTGTGTGCAGTTTTCATGTCTTTGAAATTGCTCGTGTTTCTTTTCATTTTAAGCACAGGCCTCTAGACTCATTCATTAAATTCCACTTTTTCAGCAATTCAGGGAGAGGCAGCAACATATTCACAAAGCTGTGAATTAGACATAAACGTCTCACTTTCTGTGCCTTGTGTAAAGTTAAACGGTAAGACAGGGGATGCAGGTTCTCATTTGCTCCCTGTCTAAATTTTATTTCTTTCTGCTGATCTTCCAGATGCCAAAGCCTGCCCCAGCGGAGAGTTCATGTGTGCCAACCGCAAGTGCTTGGCCACCGTCTACGTGTGCGACGGTGACGACGACTGTGGAGATGGCAGCGATGAGCTCAAGTGTACCTCCCCTCTCACCTGTGGACCCAACCATTTCCGCTGTAACACCTCAGAGTGTGTACCGCTCATGTGGAGCTGCGACGGAGACCCCGACTGCTCAGACAGCTCAGATGAGGGGCCTGAGCGCTGCGGCGGCGATGGAGTCCCGTACCTGCCTAACCGCCGGGCAAACTGCACATCCGGCGAGTTTCGCTGTGCAAATGGGGAGTGTGTGCGGCTGACGTGGAAGTGTGATGGAGATCCAGACTGCAAGGACAAATCTGATGAGTCTGACTGCCGTGAGTTTCTTACTTTGTCTCTTTAAGGCTCTTTGTCTTCTGCCTTTAATAAGCCACTTGTACCTTCCTGTGCAATGTTTTTTTTCTCTTCCATGGTCTCTGATTTATCAAGGTATTTCTCTGTTCATAATCTAAAAAGCCGTTCACTCTCACATTGATGCAGGACAAAGATTCTCTGTCTGAAAGAGTTCTGTACATATGGAATATGTAAGTGTGGGTTGAAGTATTGTCTCTGTACAATAGAGATACATATGTAACCATGGTTCTCTGAGTGAGGAAGCTTTTGTTGTGTCTCATTCTCATCCTACAAATGAATACAAAGCAGGTTGTCTGACACTATGTGCACTTAACTTGCTCATTTTTGAGAGAGAAATCAGAAAAAACAGTTATTATAACTGCAAAACAAATGGATTTTCATGCCTCTGAGTTGCAGTTTGATTGCATTCTATTCAGGAGACTTCTTAAATAAATTCCTGTCAGTGAAAAACAGTAAAAATTACTTTATGTTGAGTTTTTGCAAACTGGTTCAAAGACAAAGTGCATGGTACACTCTCTCAGGTTTCATTTGATTATCATTTTACAAAACAAAGTTTGCCAGGCAGCAGCACTGTGTAGAACGAGATTAGTAAGTAGGTTAGTAGGTTCTCACCTTGTTTAAGACTGGTAGCTCATTTAATGTTTGGGTTTGTGTTGGGGTAATTTCTTTTTTTAAGTATTTTTTCAGCATATTTGATTCTCAATATATTGTATTGCTGGTGTGAAAGTCTTTACCAATAGTCCAAGGTGGTTTTTTTTTTGTTTTTTTTTTTAACATTTTTATCCCATCTTGTTCACTGCTTTCTTTAGATATACAGTACAACAGCCATGAACTTTCAGAAGTAATTACTCTGAAGGTCATATTTATTATACATTATCTTTGTGTGGATGGCATGTTAAGATATGTTTGCATTAAGACTGGAGAGTAAAAAAAAATCTTTTCTGAGGTGTTAGTCTGTAATTTAACACATTTTCCCTCTGCTGGGAGTTAAGGCAGGGTTTGATTTTTTTGTTTTTTTCTTCTTGGTGTGTCTGGTGAAGAATGTGTTTCTGTTGATAAACACCATGGGAAGATGGAGCCTTGCGATAAAACAGGATTTCCTATTAAATGGTCATGGATGGGGAAGCCCTGAAGCTCCTGTCTCACTAAGCCAGAGTGTGAAGCCCAGATAGTCCCACTATTCATTATCAAGATGTGCACTGCACACATCAAACCCACCTCTTATACTCTGCGGTGTCATATAAGCAACACTTTACAACAGATTGATGTTTTTCAGCCAGCTGCATCCCTGAATCAGGAAAGAGGACTGGAGATAGTTAGATACACAACCTTGTATTTGTCCAGAGGTTACTGTGTAACCTCTGTATGTTACCTTTGCTTTATTCACTCACTGTAACCCCTATCTGAGGACTGCTTTGCCATAAAAATGAAATTTTCTACCAACATTTCAGCTAAGGATAAATGCTATTGTGACAAATCAATATATACTCATGAATGTACAGTCTGTGCGTGTGTTATCATCCAATCAGGTTATTAGATTGATCTCACAAATACAGAGGAACACAGTATGAAGATTATGCTCATATGTGTTTGTGTATGCGTACATGTGTGCATGTGACCAGGCTGCAGCAATCCTGTCTCCATTACATTGCCTCTCCTCTGCTCATCCTGTGATAACACTAAATCATACCCCCCTCAGTCATATATATTGCTTTTTAGTGTGGTTTAGAGAGGAGTTATATGAGCATACTGGGCAGCGTTGATGAAAAGCTTGTCTGTGCTTGGGATATTAATGAAATGTGGTGTGGCTTCATGCAGCCTCCATCTTTGTGTTACTATATTGAAAGTCGTTCATCACACGCCCACAGGTTGACTGTTCCTGCCCCAGGCAGCACCTAACACAGGCTGTAAGTGGATAGCACAGTCTTGTGAATGCTACTGCACAGCATTTTTTATTTCATACTTGTTCCTACTTTTTTTAATGTGAGTCTGTCTTGCCTTTATAAGACAGAGTAAAGTAGAGATATTTGTGAAAAACTGATGGAGTGACATCCATCTTAAGCTCTCAAGGTCGGTTTTGACCTAAGGATGTTGTGTTCCTCTTGAAGGGATTACAAGGGATTTAAAGTCCAATTTCACGTGTGTTTATGTGTGTGTGTGTGTGTGTGCCTCTTCCAGCCCTGTTGACGTGTCGTCCAGATGAGTTTCAGTGTGGTGACGGCTCGTGCATCCACGGCACCAAGCAGTGTAACAAGGTCCATGACTGTCCTGACCACAGTGATGAATCTGGCTGTGTCAACGGTGGGTACACCTGTCAACGCTGTCTGCATGTCTGACTGCCAGAGTCTGTCCTCCTGTCTGCCTGCTTGTCCTCTTCATCTCCGCATGTGTCAGTTTGAACCTGGCTTTTGATGTATCTCTCTAACTGCTATTTATATTTGATTGAATGTCTCTCTAGTGAAATATATCTGCACTTTGCTTTCACTTTGTGTCTGTTTCTGAAGTGCAGGTGGAACTTTGTACCTGCCATTTCCTTATGAATGTAACTGTTAATGTTGGCATGGAGTTAAAAGCGCTTTGAATTTACTAGAGAAGCACTTTATAAATGTAGTGTATTCACCACTTAAATGTTTTCCAGCTGTTGGTGTTATTTTAAGTATAATATCAGCTTTTCAAATTTAACTGGAATTAAAACATTCTAAAATTGCAAATGTTGATTTTGGTCTTGCTTTCCTCGGCTAAAACTTCTGTCACAGAAGGCTTAACAGGGTAACAACGGTTGCACCCAAACACAGACAGAAGAGGCGGCAGGATGACTCAAGTGATTTATTCAAAGAACAGCTTACTGGCAGGTACAAGTAAGCAGAAAGGCTGGTAGGCAGGTTGTTACATGTTCGGCTAAACAATAAATCAACAACAAACAATAAAGCAACAAAAATGAGACAGACAGAGTGTTAGTAGAAATGGGCATATAATGTGACTGCAGGGCTGATGAGAAAATGAGATGTAGGTGAGGTGTGAGGTGGGGATGGCCAAGCAACTACAGGAGCAGATTAGGGAAGCGGAAACAGGTGTGTAAGTAAGAGGAGCCGTCAGGTGGTGTGGACAGAAATGAAAATCTGAGGGCATTCTGTGAACGGTTGAAAAATGGCAATCAAAGCGCCAAGGGAACAGAGAAACCAGCCAAAGACAAGAGGCAGAGAAATCTTGACAGCTTCTTGAGCAGCAAGTAGGAACTCTGTCAGAATCAGAAGAGCAACAACTACATCTGTATGTCTGCAACTCTTCATCTAACGGCTCAGTATGGCTGCTCCTTCTTGCTCCAACACTCTCTTCAATAATTAAAACTCATCCAGTATCCAAAAATGTGTTTCATGGCTGTTTCAATAAAAGGCACCCCATGTTTTGACAGTTTAAATCTTTTAATGGGAAGCTGGATCAGCAGGAAGTGTTCAATTTGCAGTAACTTGATTCAGCTCTGTTTGGTGTCAAGAGAATAAAAAAGTAAACAGTGTGATCTCAATTAGATAACATAATGCTGGATTATCAGCCGTGTTGTTTCCTGTAGGTGCCTCGTGTGAGAGCAGGTAATCTGTGGTAATGACGGCCCTGCCAATAGCAATTAAAACCACTATAATGAGTGGTACTTACACAAACGCTGACTATTTGAGGAATACTATAGATCAGACTTTAAATTGTATCAAAATTAGGGATTGATTTCATTAAAACCTCATGGATAATAATTTCCTCTAAATAACTTATGAATGATTTGTCTGGACATTAAATGTTGTGAAATTAATGGCTATAATGGTCACAGATGCTGTGCTGTGTGGATCCAGCTCAGTGCTTTTTGTGAGCGCTTCTTATTGATTCTCTCTCTGACTATGATGCATAATTTACCAGGATACAGTGAAACAATTTTGCAGGAAATGAAGCTGCAGCACTGTGAAACTGGACAAAATTAAAGTTTTTTATAACACAATGCTTTTTTATGTGAAATAATAACAATATATGAGTGGGAAGTTTGTTTTTTTGCTGTCACTTGTTTCATGTGAGCCTTCATTTTTTTTGGTGAATGACTGGAGATATCCAACTGGAAATCACAAAATTTCATTTGTATGAGTTTCTGCTGTAGCTTGCACAAATAAAATTTAATACATTTCATCACTAGTTGTTGATCCTGTCTTTTGCTTTTCTGTTGCAGCCACAAAATGTGAGGGTCCCCTGAAGTTTCTGTGTAAGAATGGCGAGTGTATTGATAGCTCCAAGGTGTGTGACTCCATCAAGGACTGTAAGGACCGATCAGATGAGCCTAAGAAAGAGTGTGGTAAGAGGCTTTTTTTTTAACCCACATACTTCATTGTAACCTTGTATCAGCTGTTAACAGAAGCTGTTTTACCTGTGATGCAAATACAATTTATTAATGAAATTTAATTTGGTTTTGCTTAGAGGTAAAAGATTTTATTTCATTTCCAAATAGTGTGAAATGAAAGTTGCTTTGTGTGTGAGTGGAGCTTTTGTCTCTGCCCCATTCAATGAGGGAACATGTACATTATTATTGTAAATAGATACAAGCAGTTTATGTAACTGCATAATCATGTTTGCTATAACAAAATGCAACTACTTCCCTCCTATTACCTTGCATTTCAAAGGCTTTTGAGATGCACACAAATTAGCAGTATACTCCATTGATCCGAACAAAGCCTGCATGTACTAATTATCATCAAATGGTAGATGAAGGCTGCTCTGCTCTGTAATAACCTCTGTGTTGTGTTACTCCCTCCAGAGGCCTTTGTCTTTTTTTTCACTGACCACGAGTAAATGAAAGTGATGTCTTACTTAAGGAAAACAATCCTTTGTGTTGAAAAACTCACAGAGAAAGTTTCTGACATGAGTGAGTGAGAACCAGACAGAACCTCTCATAAAATGATATTTCCTCAGAGGAACATAAGGTTGAGAGGGGAAAAGGTGAGAGTATGCCGACCTCTGCAAGAGACAGAAATTGCATGACCGAACAGGTATTTCAGGGAGTAATTCTCCCTCACCTCCGTCTCTTCCTCCCTCTCTCCCCTCATACCTACCTCCCTCCCTCTCTTCCTCAACACAGGTTTGTTCTCAGCTCATTAAAAGCGTGTCCACACACACCTAGCTCATCGCTCTGCTCGCTCAACCGTTTACCTGCAAGATGTTACCCAAAACAAAAAAAATACTACACATAGAAAAACAATAACACCCACCGCTGCTTTGAAACGCACTTAAACGTAAATGTTCAGTGTGATTGCATCTGCAGTATCAACCTCACATCAGGGGAAAATAAAGACATCACTTCCCTCTCCGCGCTCAAGCAAATGTTTTTCTGTGTATCCCATCTCATTAGAAATAATGGCATATAACCACAGTACCGACTTATTACTTGACACACAATTCATTCTTTAACACAGCACAATAACTTCCAGCTTTGACTGAAAGGAAGGGCTGAAAATAGGTAGTACATAATGTGTTACCATGGTGAGAGAGAGAGCAAGAGAGATGGAGGTGGGAAGGAGAAGGAGAGACATCGTGTTTGTTTGCCCATGGGAAGGGAGAAGTGACCTCTAAATGATGGCTGTCCTTGGAAGCGGCCTGGAAAAAGCTGTTGTCACACTCGGCCTCTCGTGGGACATCTTCGCTACCCACCCTGCCCCCCTCTCAAAGAAACAGGAAAGAGTCGAACATAAATACAGCTATGTTTGAGTCTTTTCTCAGTCTGCAGTTAATTCTGAACTGACATGAAGGGAGTTAGCAGGAGTTACTGTGAGTGGCAGGTTGCTGTCATCCATCCAGCTGAATTAGAGATGGGAATTTAATGCTGGCGCTTAAAGCCGGCTGGCAAGTCCACAAAGCAAAGAGGAAAGTTTTCCCACAAAAGTAACCTTCAATCAACTTTATCTGTCTTTGTTTTTGTACAATAAATAAAGAATAATGTTGTGTAGCTTTGGAGGAAAATCTTTCCTCTCATCCTGGATCCCTGCAGTCAGGTAGTGGGTCTGACTCTTGTGTTTTACAGCCAATGAGGACTGACTTTTAGTATTTCATTGTGAGGACGAGAAAAGGCATCAGCATAGCTTCCATGTGATTGTAAATGCAAGTCTCTCTTGCATAAATGCCATGTTTGCCTGTGTCAGGTTCCCATCAGGTCATGCTTGAATTTTGACATTTTGATTGATTAAACATTGAAAACATTCAAAATAGGTATTAAGGAAACATTGACACTTTAAATGAGAAATTAGACTTTCACTAAGACTCAAATTTTCTTACCAAAATTTATGCAGTGTATTTTAAAAATATTTGATGGATCTGGGATGTGGATGTTCAAATTGGTAAGCAGTTTGTACATTACATACAGTTCTCATGTGAAAAATACCATTAATATGTATGACAGCATCAAAGGCAGTGTTAGCACACAGATTCAAAATAAAAGCCTGAAATGACTGCAATTTATAAAAGTTACTTAGAATTTATGAATAATTTATGGTCCTGTTTATTTAGGGAAATGACATACACACAACAACTGTGGTTCACACACACAAACAAAAGGAATGCTGAAGTGATCATACCTAAAGATGTTATGCGTTTTCAGTGTGCTGCTTATCGGATATATTACTGTAAGAATTTTGTCCAAGGCCAGGAAACATGACGACTTCACCAACCTTGGCTTCCTCACACTGTTTACCAGTTGCTTTCAGAATTGAATTTAAGCTTTTATTGATTACAAACAGAACTCTGAAAGGTCTTGCTCAGAGTTATTTGACAGAGCTTTTATTACCTCATGTAAACTCCTGCTCTCAGGGATCCTCATATGTGTCATTTCCTGT
Organism: Ctenochaetus hawaiiensis; assembly: GCA_029783645.1. NCBI lineage: Eukaryota > Metazoa > Chordata > Actinopteri > Acanthuriformes > Acanthuridae > Ctenochaetus > Ctenochaetus hawaiiensis. Next base: position 6,473,498 of record JAPZDY010000004.1, on the reverse strand, counting down.
TGCTCCTGGGTCTAGATTAGTACACAAATGTGATAAGGCCTTTGCAGTCAGGGCTCCCAGACTATGGAATGACCCATTCAGGCAATCATAGTAGCGAATTCTGTCTTGACGTTTAAATTTTTCTTAAAAACCCCCCTTTTTATAGTTTTTTAGTATTTTAATCTGTTTTCATGCGATCTCCTTGGACTTTAGGCATTTTGTTTTTATCTCTTTTTTTTTATTCTTTTACATTTAAATACGTGTTCTGTTTTTTATTGTAAAAGTTCTGTATAGATAAAGGTTATTTTACTAGTACAATATATTTAATTAATGGAGCTTCATTTTGAAACCAGTGACTTTCTGAGTCGTCTTGATGTGACTGTTTCACACACAGAGACATGATCCTTTCTTTCAGTGACAGATTAAATGAAGCTCAGTTGCTTTTGACAAATATGTTAAACTAGACTGGATATAATGCTGTTGACAGAATTAAGCACTCTCTCATCTTGAGGAGTGCCATTCCTCTCGCAGTTTAACCATTTTCCTCTTTATCACCTCTTTCCAGTTGCTCATTGTGCATTCATGCTCTATTGTTGGTGTAAAAAGCAAAGCTTGTATACCTTTGAAACAAATGTAGGAGAGAATGTTTTTCCTGGTGAGCTTTCACTCAGTTTTCTTTCCTCCTGTGATTCATTTAAACAATTGTTTTGTTTTTCAAACCAAACATGGAAAAGGAAAGTGTACTGAAGAGCCACTAAGCCTTTGCAACAGCGAAATGATATAAACACAGCTTGCATTTGCAGTTGCTAGATGATCCTTTTCTTCAACTGTGTGCGGTATTTTTGGTGTAATAAAAAAAAATAATCCCAGTATTTCAGCCAGAGACTTTCAGCTGTTCTTCATCAATTACCGTTGAGCGCAGCACGATCAGATCTAACTGCCTCTGCCTTTTTTTTTTGAGTGCCAGGCTTGTGCCAGCTGCTGTGACCTAGTTTTAACCGAGAGTGGTTGTGTTTTTACGTCTTGTTTTATTTTTTTCTTTTGCTTCTGTCATTCTCTGGATGCTTTTACATCACTCTGCCTCTATTTAAGCAGCGTGCCTGCTCAGTGTAGATGTCCTCACTCCCTCCTGTGGTAGATCCTTAAGGGGCATCTCAGATTCCCAGTCCACAATATTAATCCCCTCTACACACCTGGACCTGTTCCTCAGTTCAAGAGCCTAACGTGTGTGATGTTGTGTCTCTTTGATTCTCCTTTTTTCACTTTTGAGAACATCTGATAAGGATTCAAAAGGGATGGAAAAGAGCTGAGCACAAGAGCCCAGATAAAATGAAGATTATGAAGATGATATCCATTTTCCCAGCTATGTGCCGCCCAGATTTATGCACCTTTATAAAATATCACAAGCCATTCCACCGCTCTTTCAAATATATTTCATACTGAATGAAGCTAAGGGCTTTTTCTAAATCAGATTTTGACATTTTAAAAGACCTACTGGTCGACCATAATGTCCCTTCCTTCTTTATTATTGGCTTCATTTGACCACTGGAATCTTTTCTTTGTCCCTCAGGGCTGAATGAGTGTATGATCAACAACGGCGGCTGCTCCCACGTCTGCATGGACCGACCAATCGGCTTTGAGTGCCAGTGCCCCACTGGCTACCAGCTACTGGATAAAAAGACCTGTGGAGGTACATAAAGACATCTTTGACAGACAGATACAAGAATTGAGTGGCGGGCTTGCTGCTGATCGTGCTACTATAAGTTTGTGTGCTGTGCATGCGTGTGTGTGTGTGTGTGTGTGTGTTTGTTTGTGTGTGATTGTGAGTGTGTGTGGTGTATTGCTCTGGGCAGCTCACAGCTCTCTTGCTGTCTTTCTTTGTTTAATGCGCCCAGCCTGTCACTCCCATAGGGAAAATAGCACAGTCACACTGATCTCTCTCTCTCTCTCACACTTACACACACACACACACACACACACATGCACACAGCTATACTATGTCCTTCACACCCTTCCTATCCTTTTATCACTAACGTTTCCATATCACACCCAAAGAAAAAGCCTGAGATCTGCTGGAAGGAAACAGGACAGAGAAGTCTACAGGGACACACCCTGTCTCCCTGTCGACTTCTTTTTCCCATTAACGGTCAATGACAACATGTGTTTTCTCCTGCACTTGCAGTTACAAACGTGCATATTTACTCATCCATTACAGCCATTATTCTACAAAAAAATCTTTTCCATATTTCCCTTAAAGGAATTAAGTTACCAGGTGCAGCTTGTGAGGATAAATGTGTCGGTGGCTGTCTCTGTGTGACTGTGTCTGTCTCTCAGGTGATTGATAACCTGTCTTTGCTCCTCTCTCTGCAGACATTGACGAGTGCGAGAACCCTGACGCCTGTAGCCAAATTTGCATTAACTACAAGGGGGATTTTAAATGTGAATGCTATGAAGGTTATGAGATGGACCCTGTTACTAAGACCTGCAAGGCAGAAGGTGAGCCGCATTGCAGGATTTCTGGAAAAAAGCATTCAACTTAGAATGTCCTTTTTTGAGGCTAAATCAGCTATTAGTCAGAATCTCAGCATTGATCATGATTATAATTAACATCCTTCCATTTTGGGGTAAATTAAAAGTTTGGTGGTTTTGTATCCTCACAGTTTATTACGGACAGAGTTGCTGCTCATTTTTACCCCACTATAAATTTTGAAAGCTGTGTTGTTCTCTCAGATACTGTGTTGCCTCATTAATGCAACACTTCACTTTCAGCTTTTCTTCCGCAGAGTCAAACCCTTCTCATCTTATAATCACTAACATCTCTCTGCTGTTAGGTTCTTATCATTGCTCTGCACTCGCTCGAGCACTTGACATAATTGCTAAATCCCGAGAAAAAATTAAAACACCATCAAGGCAACCGCACACAGTTTCTCCCAGGCCAAATCTGTCCTCCTCTGTCCCATCCCATTAGACAGTTTCATGAGTGACAGACAGATGTGTTCAACCGTGCTGAACACATAATTAGGTATCGCAACTCTCCGGGGGTACCTGGCTGAGTCGCGGCGGCAACTAATTACAACAAATTTAATCTGGTCTCCGTTAGGCTTGTTGACAACAGTTGTTGGACTAGTGGAGAACAAAGTGAACTGCTAAGGAGCCAATTAATTTTCTTTGACCTCCAACTATGGCCAAGAGCTATTAGTGAGAAGATTACAGAGGGAGGCCAGTTTATATGTTTACACTTCATTTCCCCCAAAATGTGCATTATTTAATTGGCAGCAAGCAGTGAGTCAACTGATTTGGTCCCTGTGGCTGTCAAATGTTGTGATTTCATTTTCCTCAATTAAACTGTGCTCATATCAAAGCTCAGCACTCACATCTGTGTATGTGTGTGCATGTGTTTGCATTGTACACACTGCAAATGTGTTTGGATTGTATCTACCCCCTGCCTCGATCTACACTTGTGTACTTCTCTGTGCATGACTGCCCAGTGTGTTTGCTATCAGTTTATCATGTCCAGAAGAGAGCTCCGTGACTGGCCGCATGTCAAAAGCAGCGAAAGCAGAATATTGGTGAATGCAGCAGTTCCACCGCTTGATTTTAGGCAATGAAAACTCCTGCTGCCGTGACAGCCAGCGAAACCAGCAGGGGACCATTTTCCCTTTTAGAGAGGTTGGAAATGTTGTCATTGTAATGGCCTTTTTTTTTTTTTGGTGAACACTTAGTCCTGAAAAGCACTGTCATCATTCAGACTCTGGGCTGAGAGAGGAAAGAAAAGGAAGAGAGAGAGAACATGCAAGAGAATGAGGCTACGACACGGACTGTCAAAGTGGAAACTCTGACATGTGAGCCATTAATGAGAGAATATGATACCTGCCTCTAGAGATAACTGGCTGCAGCTGCCACCCTATTACCATACAGTCACAAAATGACGATAGGCTCAATATAGATGTTACTAGACAAGGGTGGGCTGTAGTTGTTAGCTGGAATGATAAAACCTTCCCTGCAGGCTCACACTGTTAGTTTATGTGTCACCCGCTCTGCTTTTTCCTGCCAGATTTATAAGGGACTAAACATAAAGACATGGTAATATAACCCCCCTCTTCTGATTTGGGTCTAATTAAAATGCATCCTGGGTGACCTTTTCACAGGTGGACAGCTCTAAAAATAGGTGAAAATGCACCCAAATTAAAACAAGGACACACAGTAATGAAGGCACTCTGTGCTAATAGCTTTGTGTGCTAAAACTGTAGCATGACACAGCTGCCAAACACAGTTATGAGCTGAGATGAATCTTTTGTGTGTCTCTCCATGGTAGATGTTACATTTTCATATCAGGTTTTTATTTCCAACTTTATCTGTCTCATTTTCTGTGTTTTTGTACATAGTTTTTATCCAGTATGCAAATATCCACTGCAGTGCTTTTCTTAAGCTCTGTGTATGAAATTATGTATGTATTTTTAGCCATACCAAGGGCAGAACTCTGTGAATAGCAGTGTTGTTCAACCAGACTCAAATATCCTGATTTTTATTTGATAGATTGCCATCAAAGTTTTACAGACAGTCATGCTTTCCAGAGGATAAATCAGTATGACTTTGTTGATGCCTTGACATTGGCTTTAGCTCCACCATGTGCTTAATGGTTATTGTTGTAAGTGAAATTTCTCAACAGCAAGTTGAATGAATAGCCACAAAATCCCACACTTAACACATCTGAATTAATTATTTTATTTGTGAATGGTGATCACTTCTAATTTAGCACCATCGTGTGGTCAAATTTACAGTTATTTTTGTATCATTTACAGTTTGATTTACACCTGTGTACTTTGTCAGTCTTGCTGTATGCATGTAGTGTGAACAAGCAAATGTGAGCATGCTAAACTAATGTATGAAACACAACAAATTATTGTACATTAGTATCAGCATATTAGCAATGTTTTGTAAGCATGTCAGCATGCTAATGTTTGCATTTAGCTCAATGCACTGCTCTGCATGGCCATGACTGAGACACCATCATGGCTGTATTGTGTAATAAGCCAATAGTGGTCACAGAGTTGATAAAATATGATAGAGGTGAGAGAAATGGAAAATCTAATCAGAGAGGATCACATACCATGCATTTGTAATGCGTTCGACTGCCAGATGAGACCTGCAAACTGCAGCAGGTTTGCAGGTCTCATCTGGTCTTAGGTCTCACATTATATCCCATAATAGACACAGTACAGCCCCAAAAAGATTATAGAAACATTATTTTGTTCCATTCTGTGGGCTAAACTTTGTTGTAGGGTGTATTTATGGAAACCAGTCAATTAGCCTTATTGTTTTTGTGCTAGCAGCTAAGAAAAGAAATCAGTCTGGTTTAACTTCATTCAATGTTGTTTATCAGCCACAGAGGAAATGACTGTATTGCCTTTAGTGTGCACACTCTCTCTTGTTTATTTAGTTTTGCTGTCTTTGTAAAAGTTTACAGCCTGCTTTTCAAAGGGCACAGCCAAATGCTAAGGCCCTCAGAGATCTATATTTGCAAGGAAAAGATAATGTAGAGTGTACAACTTAATGATACATACAGACACACTGATCAATACAGCAGCCATTCAGCAGCTTTTAATGAAGGATTATTTTCCCTACACTCTTGTTTGAGGAGGAAATTGAGTTGTGTCACAAAAGCTTTGTTGAGTTATTTATCTGTCTTAGAAGATGACATTTAGAGTATCGACTTCTGTGCTACAGATGGGCAGCAGGGCATTAAGCTGCAATGCTGTTTGACTCTGCGATCGAGCCTCAGTGTTATTACAGGTGAGGAATGGCAACATCATTTCCTGACACTCGGCATCAGTCGTTATGGTGGACGGCATGAATGCAGCACAGAAACCTTCTCTTATGTTGTGCTGAATAAATGATCTTTTAGGCTTGTTGGCAGCCTGTTTTGTGTGTGTGTCCTTCCCTTGCAGCAGAATTTAACTCTACAGGCTCTCTTTTTGCACAAACTATTACCTAGGCTCAGCATAAATCCAAATGTATTTATAATTTGGCTCAGTTCAAGGATCTTTTTTCCCTCGCTTGTGACGAGGTGCTCCTTTCAAGGCTCATCATGAGTCATTTTGCTTTTATTGTTGTGGTGAAATTACACCTGTGTTTCTGGCAACTTAAACCAGGTCTGAAGTGCAACACAGGTGACTGAGGGTGTCTTTGTGGCTTTAGTGGGCAAGATGCATATGAATAGACTGATTTCATGATTCATGTCTTAAGAATCCCACTGACAGATTTGGTGGATATTCTACATATTTTATCCTACTTACTTATATAAGTAAAAAAGATTTTATTGAATGGAACCTTTTAATTCAGCTCATCATATAAAAAATGTAAAAAATGAAGCTGTCTTTTGTGTACTGAACCGGATGTGAATCAGGCTGATGGCAAGTCATGACACAGTAGCAGTTTACTATAAATTAACTGCAATTTAAAGTCACATATAGGGATAGCAGTTCAAAGCTTTTTCACCAAATCATTAGGGTTAGTAATGTATCCAGTCTTGAAAGGCCATGGAGCGTGACACTGGGTCCTACACGAAAGGTTACGACAATTTACACACAAGCTTAGGCCATTTAATTAACCTTTGAAAAGGAAATAATGCATGCTTATTGTCGATGTTTGGTGTCTGACAGAGGTTGGTTGGTTGTTGGTTTGGTTTGGTAGTTTTCATGATAGGAGAAGAGGTGGTAATTCTATTAGTTACTTCTTCCCAACTAAATTTAATATTATGAGATCATCAGAGATTATTAGAAGCTTACTTGTAGTGCCATAAATTCTGTGATTGTGTGCCGGAACCTCCTGGACAAGTATGTCTGTTTTCTCCTGCACAAAATTTTGCTGGATTTGCCCATTTGTACCTTCTTCAGCCATTACAAAAAAATAGCCCAATGATTCGGGTTTAATTATGGACAGATGTACAGGTTATTTCTTATTGCTAATCCAGTCTGATTCCATGTTTACTCAAAATGTGTTTGGAAAATAATTCTACTGGCTAGAGACTTATTTTAATACACGACACTCACTAAGTAAATTTTCACTATTTAATGTGTGATGTATAAAGAGGATTTGCAGCTCCTGAAAGGGGGCATTTTTCTAATAAGAGATGTTGATTTGGTCCTCTTAGCTGGCCTTTTAGCAGATTGTCAAAGCTGATTTGAATGGCCATTATGGATATTGAAGCGCACCCCAACTCCATCTACCAATAATTTAATTATTATTGGTAAATGGTAAAATAATAATTCCTCTTACTGTTATCATCAGTCTATTATTCCTGCTTCAGTCCTGTTTCCAAGCTGCTTTGTGTCGTGACTGTGATTTTAATGTTAGCTGGCATGATCTGCATAAAAGCAGGACATTTAACAGTCTTTGCTTTGTGTGCAGGGAAGAGTCCTTACTTGCTGTTCACTAACCGGCATGAGATCCGACGCATTGACCTAGTGAAGAGGGACTACAGCCAGGTGGTGTCCACCCAGAAAAACGCCGTGGCTCTGGACCTGGACGTGGCCAACAACCGAGTCTTCTGGTGTGATCGCTTTCACCGGAAAATCTACAGGTAAACCAAGAACAAAAAACTAACTTTAGAGGAGAAAGCTGAGTAACAATTGCTGACCAAATTTCATCCCAGTAACATTGTCACAGATTTGGCAACAATAGGGTTAAAATTAGAGACAAACACTCTGATAAGGGGTTAGAAAAGATTAAGGTCTAGATGAAGATTTACATTTTGCACACTGTTTAAGTTCAATTTTATCCAAATGGCTGCAAATGCAATGACTTTTAAATGCGCTTAAATTTGAAAATACAGAGAAGCACTCACCTCTTATCTAACCGGGTAGATATCTTAAAATATTATTGATATATGTCTGGATTCCATAGATGGACCTCTGCAGCATATGAAGGTTTCAGCTATTCTCCCAGTTTAGACATAACAACCTAAATGTGGCATCAAGAGAACTTTATAAGTCAAATCTCACATGTTGCATGATTACCCTGCACCTCTTGATGAACTGAGCATCACTTGCAGACTGAAGCTATCAACTGACATGATGGCTGTGCCCTGCTATCGTTTTAGATTAATTCCACCCTTCCTATTGTTATCCCAAATACACTTTCTCCCCAGAGTGCCGTCTAATTGGAGCACTGTGTTCTCTTTATGAAAATGGATGTTAAGAGAAAAGATCTCTGGGGAAACTGAAATTGAAATTCCTGTATGGGAGTACAGCTGCCCGGCCCTCACCTCACACCTCTGCAAGGGCCAAATCATTAGTGAGCGGGGCACCCCCCTGAGTTAGGCCTTGTCTATTCTGATAAGTGGTCCACCTAAGAAGGGTGCTAGCCCCAGCATGAACCTGCTCAGCGTATGGCCCAAGGCTACAGAGCTCACATCAGTCCTTCTCTTCACTCTGCAGTGGCTTTGTAGCACATTTGAGAATAAGTGTACACATCAGCCATTATGATATATAACCTTGATGCTACTTAACTGTGCCACCGCTGTCATGTGTTTGTCCATATATCCATTTTATATCCACTCACATTTTATCAAAGTAATGTGCCAAATAGATTGATGGTTATTGCTAGATTTTTCTTTATAGCTGTGATTGCAGTTATTCTTATTTAGTTACAGTTGCGGTCTGATAACTTTTTGGGAAAAGTTTATAAAATGTCTTAGTTGGTGATTTAATGACTGAAATACAATATTTTGCCAGGATCAATCTTTTTGATAGGGTGGCATGTAATAAGAAGAATCGTCTGTACATACTCATTATCACAAAATAGGGTCCTTCCAAGCACCCAGCATTCCTCCACTGTGCATTGATTTAACAATAACATTGGGCTTGTTTTAGATTATGACTTCCATATTCTCTTTCCCTCTAAATACTTACCTTTACCTTTGTCGCCCTCTCTCTTTTCCCTGCAGTGCCTTCATCCATGAGGCCAGCGACCCCTCCCAGCAGGTGCCACTGGTGGATTCACTCCTGCAGACCCCCGTGGGTCTGGCTCTGGACTGGCTCCAACACAACCTGTACTGGACCGACTCCGGAGACAAATCCATCTCTGTGGCCTCAGTGGACGCCACCAAGAGACGGATCCTTATCAACACTGACCTGAGTGAACCCCGGGCCATAGCCTTGGATCCCCACCACGGGTAAGGTGGAGGAGATGTGTGGACTTGTGTGTGTGTGTGTGTGTGTGTGTGTGTGTGTGTGTGTGTGAGAGAGAGTGTGTGTGTTTCTTTGTCCATGGAAATCCCTTGAAACCAGAGTCAAACTCCAGCTTTGACCACGTTAATCACATTTTTTAATACCCAATATTACAGGTGCAAATGACAAGAACCCCAGTTATCCCTAGTGGTAATTGTAATGTTAATGGTTATTGTTTCTAATTTAAACTAAGTGTGCTAATTACTAAATTGAATGCTGTGAATTACCATAAGGATTAACAGTATGTCAGAATAGAAATAGCGTTACAGTGAGTTTAATGGGGTTGACCTCCTCAATATCTTTTTTTTTTTAAACATGCTGGCAGACACCATACTGATCGTTTTTTTTCTATTCTGTAATAATCAAGATGATGATCAATGACCTCAGATACAGATTTGTAAAGTGATTTCAGTTTTGGGGCCAAAAATTGAATAAACAAATCCTCCTCTGGGACCACATCTAATGAAAAATATAAGAGAACTCTTGTTGCTGTTTGTGAGAATCCAGAATAACAACTGTGACCCATTTAGCGTACTGACTCAATAGTTTTTTTTATTTGTGTCCTAGATGATTGCTCCTAATCTGGGAAGCTTTATGAATTTGTGCCAGTGTGTGTGCCTCTGCAGCTTTTTGTGTTCTGGTGATCCAAACCCAAAAAACAGGCACAAAATAAGCTAAAATAAAATGGTACATTTTTGAACATTACAGATCCGATCATATCTGCACATACAGGTTTATATTGTTCCTCTAAACAAGTTTTATCTTTGAAGGAAAACTCACTTAATGTCAGTAATACACATTAACATAGAAATGATGGTGTATTTTACTGCTGTGATTGCTGCATTTTACTGCCCAATAACCATTCAAACTATGCAAACCTCGTACATTAACAGCTTTTAGATGTGGTGGTTTAAACACTGGGTTTGGTTTGAGCCTGCCTTGGCTTCAGACATGCTTGTTTTCCATTTAGCAGAGTATTTACTTACACTGATGATGTAAATTTGCACGGCTTCAGAGTTCAAGTGAACAAACTGATTCCAAATTATGAAAGAAAAGGCTGCTGGAAGGCAAAAGTTTTAGCCAACTTAACTGAAATATTGGATGAATATTGAATATTGGGCCAAACCAACAAACACCATTTACTTCTCTTTCAAAGTCAAAATTTGTAGATAAGGAAATATTTAGATAATGTTGTGAGCTTATTAAACAGGTCAATGACTGGATTAAATTTAACAGTCCTTGGCCTTGGTTGGCCTTGTAACTTAAATAACCACATACACACAAGACACACAAACAAAAAAGTATATCCAGTGTTGAGTAACGTGGGCCCAGCTGTGATATATGCAGGGGGACCGCAACTACAGTTTGCATAGGGCAAGATTTTTTTTCTTAGCAGACCTTATGAGGGCTTGTTTAAAAAAAAAAACACAACATTTATTCGGACCTAATTAGCAGTTAGATTTCAATTAGATAACTTGTTACTTTTTTAAAAAATAAATGTCATTTTTATTAGCCTCTATTAGTATTAATAGAGGTGAAGCACTTTGAGTTGCATTTTATTATGTATGAAAAGTGCTATATAAATAAAGTTTGATTTGATTTGATTTGATTTAACATAATCCAAAGAACATGGAAAATATACTGAACTAGATACCTAACTAGAAAACACTCTTAGACCTCTGCCATGACAGCAGTCAGTGCTCGATTCAAAACCCACAGTCCAACTAATAATGACTGAATCTATATGTTGCCAGTAAAACTCCTCTTTGGGGTCCTGAGAAGCAAATGAACATAGTAAGTTTAAGATTTAGAAAACACTTGGCCAACAAAAATAAACCCGTACCTCCTCTTACTTCTTATTGACAAGCTTAGTGATTCTCCAACAACTTCAGAGTTGCCTTCTGGCAAAAGACCTGCTGTCAGCTTCAGGGAATGGCCAACATGGGAGTTGAGTGGTTTGATGGTGGATCCACAGACTAGACAGCTGCCTCAGCTTTGGACTTGAGCTACTATAATCTGCAAAGTGCTTGAAAAAAAGAAAAATGAGGCAGACGGCAACTGAGAGAAAACAGTGAAGCAGTAAGAGTGTCAGAGAGATGATATTGTCCCATCATGGTTGGTTGTTCGATTTGTGTGGTGATTTTATGGTACTCACAGGACAGCTCCCACAGAGTGCGCTGTACACAGATGTTTAGGTTTGCTGCAGTAATCTTGGTTTATGTCACCTACAAGATGTGTAATAGAAAAGTTGATATTGACAAACATTCTTCTCTGTCTGACTTCCTCTCAAAAAAACAGTTTCACAAATTTTACAAGTGCTTTTCCC
>JAPZDY010000004.1:6440851-6461863 GCA_029783645.1 Ctenochaetus hawaiiensis | reverse complement strand
TGAGAGAAGATCAGCTTGTCTTTACATTATTTGTTATACATTGCTATGTAATCATACCCTCTTTGACAATTGTTTGTTGCTTAATGTGCCTGAGACACAGTTCTGAAAAAGAGCTTAATGCACTTAATCAACTCATTGTAGTTAAAGGTCAGAAGTGATTGAAATAATAAAAAGTAAATGTTGACTAAAGATGGCAAAAACTGATTTTTAAGTTATCACAGATACTTTTGAGTGATATTTAAAGTGTTTAAGAAGTTATAGATCGACTCAGTTTAAGTTGCAGTGGTGTTATCGTGAGAATCTGGCATTTTAAAACATAATCAATATCACCTAAAGGGATTTGTTGGTCAGAGTGCACAAGTGCTTACCGCAAAGATAATCAATTTCTACTCAGCTTGGAAAAGTCTTACCCGTGTGTGTGTTTGTGTGTGTGTTTGTCAGATGTAGCCAACAGGCGACTGTACTGGGTGGATTCAAAGCTGCACCTCATAGCCAGCGTGGACCTGAACGGAGCTCACCGCAGGACACACATGTCATCAGCAGAGAGACTTGGACACCCCTACGCTCTGGCTGTTTTTGAGGTTTGTGTGTAATAGATTTCAATGATCTCAGGCTGTTGTCCTTGACATCATCCAGCCTCCCACATCTCATCATATCTACATCTCTCTCATCAGCTCACAGGGGCTCACAGTTTGACTGGGAGTTTAAATGTAATGACTGTTAAAATTCAATTTACTGAATGCTCCGTTTGTGTGTGTGTGTGTGTGAGTGTGTTTGTCCTTGTGTATTCCCTTGTGGTGCTGAGTAGCAGTGCATACTAAACAGAGGACTGTAATAGGGAGTAGAGAGCAGCCTAAAGCAACCTGCACAATCATGCCGTCAGCCAGTTTAGCTGGTTTATGTGTGTGCATGTGTATGTATGTGTGTGTGTGTGTGAGTTATGTCATGTCCATCACTGAGACTTAAATCTGGTTTTATGCCAAACAGTCCTGCAAATCTGCTGCCTCATGGTTTCTGTGTTGTGTGTGTATGCGTGTGTGTGTTGGTTTCTGTGCCTGCTTCTGCTTACGAACGCTTGTCTGGGATGTTGCCACTGCAGCAAAGTCCCAGCCAGTTTCAGATGGGTGGTAATGGCATCACCCAAGAGACCGATTCCCCAGTGGGATTCCTCTCAAAGGGAACTGGTCTCAGTGGGAACGGAGATACAGGTTGAATTCACTGAGCAGACCAGATTTCCAAGGGTGGGTTTTTGAAAAGATTCACATTTGTTCCCTTAACTATGATTAATTTTATCTCAGGTGACTTTTCTACATCAAAACTCTAACACAGGATTCAGATGTTCCTTATGTGATAGCATCAAATAAAGAAGCATCAACTCTGCAGACTTAATCCAAACCAAAGGTGGAAAGATTGTATTTTGATTTTAAATATAGAAATTTTATGGCAATATTATAGAAACCTTATAGGAATACCACAGACAGTGGTGTGCCTCTATGATTGTCACTGTTAGTATGAAGATGACAATACTTTAGAGTGAGCAGGCTATAATTTAAGTATAGATTTTGACATGTAGAGTCTATGTTTAATATTTTCTATGTGTAGCACCATGGACAATGCAATGGATTTCAATTGCAATAGTTGGGGCCCCGATTCGAACTCACACAAACCTCAGTCAGGTAAAGAGTCATGCAGACTGGACTAACATGTTCAAACAGGCAACCGCTCTGCTTCTGCACTCTTTGCTTCAAGGGAATATAAGGGAGGAATGGAAGGTTAACACAAGGGCTGCATTTTGGTCAATCTGCTAACAAGGAGGATAACACCCCCCCCTTATTCTCCCTTAAATTACCAACTGCTACCATGTTAAAATACTCCACTGCAAGGAAAACTTGAGCATATCCAAATTTTACCTACAGTAACAGCACAAAGGTATTATAGGCAAAGTGAATGTAATGTACTAAAAGTAAAAATAATCATTCTGCAAGATGATTCTGTTCAGTGCTCTATTGTCAAACTGTATATAACAGTATTAAATCATAATTTTAATGCATCGATTTGTAAGAAGTCTTTTAAATGTTAAAGGTGGTTGATGTGGAGCGAATGTTAACTATTTTTGTAAAAGTATAAGTAGGATAAAAAAAAGAAATACTCACCTTGAGTACAAATGCATTTTGAAAATATGTACTTCAGTAAAATACTTGAGTAAAAAAAGATTATGGCTACATCCCACCAGGCCAAAAATCTTATTTCACAGTAAAAATGTTTTATGATAAAATTTTCTCCACATTTCCTTTTTTCCTCTTACAGTTTAACCTTTAAAAATGAAAACACCAGCGGACTTAAGCTGTCTAAGGCTTATCCTTGAGAACTTTCTGCCTTGTCCACCCTGCAGGTAGCGCTGTAGCGTAACTCACAGAAATGATGATGAATGCCCTCTGGTGTAAAACACATTCGATCAGGGGCGTTTTTGCTCTCTGCTCTGTTGTGACTACAAGGTGACCTCGTTGTTTAGGATGTTAAACATACACCAGGCGGGTATTATTGAGAGGAGCTTATTGTAGTACACATCACATTATCATCTCTCACTGACTTTTGGCTGTCACTGGCTGATTTAACCGACACACACACTTACGCACACACACACGCACACCCACCCACCCACATGTGTTGATACACTCTTTGAAAATTAGACTTTAGTTTCTAAGGCAACCACAAAAATGTCAGCTCCAGTCTAAAACTGTCTTTGTAGACTGTTGAGGGGGTAAACTAGGGAAACAAGGCAAACAAATCAATTAATAAACAAGCATGGTTAAAATGGGCCTTTGAGGTACTATATTTTGATCTAAATGGGATGTGTTTTAAACATTTAACACTGTAATGAACCAGAGAGGATGTGCAGACACTTAGAACCTACAATAAAAATTCATGGGAAACAAAGTCTTCACGACAAGGTCCTTTTTATTACGTGCCTGCAGTTTATTGTTGTTGTTGTATTGCTGCTCCAGTTGAAATTAAAACATCCTTGATGCATTCACCCCCTGATATAATTTGCAGAAAAACCAAATTAGCAAAAGCACTCTCCTGCAGAACATAATGAATTAGACTATGTTTGGCAACAAATATGTATCTGTGCATATTTTACTTGTGCTAATGTTCTCTGTATTGTTTTCCATCACATTAATTAGACTTGTGAGTGCTCTGAACCAAGGAATCATAGCTGTTAGCTCTGTGTAGCCCTTCTCCCAGATTCAGCCTGCAACACATATCTCTGTTTGGGTCAATTTGTCTCTTAGTTTCTTTTCACTTGTCTGTAATATCTGTTTTCTTTGAGCATGTCTCTTTGATTGTTGCTGTTTTCCAATAAGTGCTGTCAAGGTTCGAGACCTGCAACCCTGAACAGCTTGTTTGTGTGTAATCGAAATTAAAACAATGCCTCTGCCTGTGTTTCAGGATCGTATCTACTGGACAGACAGAGACAGGGCGGCGGTCTTCATGGCCAACAGGCTGACCGGTCAGGACATCCACACTCTTGCTGAAAACCTCAACGATCCCCACGACATCGTGGTCTTCCACCAGCTCCGACAGCCACAAGGTGTGTGTAAAGTACGAACAAGGGAGATTTTGTCTGCTCGTCTGTTCGATGCAGCTCACTTTGCTTCCCTTGCTGTGATTGTGTGAGTTGCATCGTGGGTCTATGTCGAAACCAGGCACATGAATAAATGATACTGAGGCTTGTGACTGTGGCAGAGTGATCAAAGCACCGGGAGCAGCGGTACATTCACATGTCTGTCAAAATCCTGCCTCCAACGTGATCTCCACTAACAGGACAATCCACGTTTGAGTTGGACTGAAAAGAGCTCTTAATCATGGATGCGATGGCCGTGTTTTTCTGTAGTTGTGTGTCATTTTCATTCTCTGTCTCTGCTCGTCTGTCTCTACTGGTCTCTTCCATCCAGTCAATGCTCATTTATATTTTAATCTTTCACTGTATTCATTACCTTTCTACATGGATCATTTCACTATCCTGTCTTTCCCAGTTTGTATCTAAAAAAGACTTTGGGATGAACACAGTAGAGTTGTACTAAGCATAGCAGCACAGGAACTGCTTAATGTCTACTGCTAGTTTCTGTATATCGCCACATTTTATTCTTTGTTTTGTTTTACATTTTGTTTCTCGAAGTATTTCAAAGGTTTTATTGGGAGGGAATCCAGCTGTGCTCACAGTGAGAACCCTTCTGCTCTCTGACGGCTATCTCCCTGTGTTGAATAAGTGATAATCTTATTTACATAACCATATTTGTGTAATTCTCCATGTCTCTCTTTCTTTCTGGCGCTGTCCCTAGGCCCAGACAGCTGTAATCTGGGCAGTGTGGCCAATGGAGGCTGTGAGTATTTGTGTCTTAAGGCTCCGCAGATTACCGAACACTCACCCAAATACACCTGCGCCTGCCCCGACGGACAGGACCTGGGGCCTGATATGAGGGGCTGCGTGCCAGGTGAGCATGTTTATGAGTGGTAATTGAGACTATTTAGTGATCGATATCACCTAAAGGGATTTGTTGGGCAGAGCGCCACAGTTCTGACTGTGTAGATAATCAGATTCTGCTTCACTTAAAAAGACTCTCATCTATTATACAGCACTTTTCTAGACACAGTTAGAGGGTACTTTACAGTAATAACATAAAAGCAAAACAAAGAGAACGTGTAGAATTTGCTGAAATAATAACATATAAAGGCAGCAGAGGAATATTGATAGAATAAACACAATGAGGAACTATATTTCAGATTAATCCAATCAAAGATGCCTGAAAATGTATGACTTAGTAAACCCATATTTGTTTTATATGTTAATTATCATTTCAGTTTAAATAACTTATAAGACTTTTCAAAAATCATCTGGCTGTTACTAATTTCTCTTAATATCTTGATTAATACACATACAATTAATCAATACATATTTTATTTCCAGTAGGTAATAATTGATATTAAATATTCTCCATCCAAGCAACATAGTAATTAAACTGGTGACTGAAAAAGATAGTTGCTAAGCAACACATACTGGCAATGGATACAATTACATGGACCACGATGTAACACAGTGCAATCTAATACAACGCCTCTGGAACGAGCACTGCATTTGTATTGCTCATAACATCACATTTGGTTATGACATATAAAGTTCATGCTGTTTCCTCAAAGCTGCTTTGAACAGACCCAAGATCAGTCGTATTCCCCAGAATCATGAACCAGAATGTTTCGGACTGAAGAGAAGCATCATGGGAGCTGTTTTGTGCATGATTTCAAGTGCACTGCTCTACATTGAGTCCATGTTCGTGTGTTTGTATCCACCCTCCTTAGTACAAGTAGTCACATGTGTGAGTGATGGATGTTGATTTCCACTTACTGATGTTCAGCTGTGTTTACGGATCTTACAGCATCGTTATGCCAATCACATCAGCTGACCACAACCGTCTGAAATTTCATAACTATATATCAATGAATACATGAATATAAAACAGTGTGTAAATTATGTTAACAGACTGAAAGGCAGATAAACTAAAAAGCCCTGAAGACATGTTTGCTCAATCAGCTTCTTACTGTGTACACATGAGAGATTTCTGGGTTTGTGCTTTTATCTGTGCTCCTCTCTCTGGTTTTAAAGTTCAGTCAAAAGGTGGTAACAATGGTGGATCTGTGCAAGACTGCTGTCAATCCAATTTGATTAAACCAAACCCAAACAGTAAAAAAGCAGAGTAGCTGATATCCAAAGGTGTTGAGGTTGAGGATGATTATTTAGTTGAGAATACATGTTTAAGAAGAGTTTGGAATTGGAGAAATATACTTTTTTGATTGAGAAAGAGAGTGTTAGAGGTGATGGTGGGCGAATCTTGGAATCTTATGAATGAGACAGCCTAACTTTTTCCCTGTTTCCTGTCACGCTTTGCTAAGCTAATCTTCTCCCGGTTTTAGCTTAATTTTTAATGGAAAGAAAGTGAACTGAAAGCAGTGTCAGTCTTCTCACCCTAATTCTCTGCAAGAAAGTGGACCAACATAGTTTCCAAAAAGGGAAATGACTCATTAAAGACTCCAGAGAAAAAAGTCATGTTTTAAAACCACATTTCCAGGAGCTTTTTTACGCCTACAACAATTCAGTGTCTTGAGCTAAAACCCTCTGCTATTCGTCTTTTGCAGCAGCACCAAGAGACAACTTGACTTCCACATCCTCACCTCCTGCTGGATTTACACCTAACACCAGAGTGACTGTCGCTGAAGACTTCCCACCTCCCTCAGGGGGAGTATCACAGGCAGACGCCACCCCCCACCTGACCACAGCTCCCTCTGGTGCCCCTGAACCCCTCACGCCCCTCACCACTTTTAAGCCAGTGTCATCACAGGAGTCAAAGGCGCTTGGTTCCCACTCCACCGCCACCACCACGGTGGTCTCCACCACACCTGCAGGGGACAGCAGCATCTCTCAACACTGTAAGTGAGCCACAAGTTTGAGCTAATGTTTATCACTGCTGCTTGTGTGAGGACACTGAAAATACTATAACTACAGTAAATAAGCCTCATTCAGCACTACATAAATCCAGCACTACTAGATAATCATTTTTCCACTTTATGATTTTTGAAAGAGTTGTTCATTGAGGCCTTAACAGGAAGAGTGGCCTTATTCTCTGACAGAGCAGCACTTTCACCTGAGTGTCCTCATCTTTTGCCAAGTACCACATTCTGTAGTCCTACTGGCACATATAATGTAGCCAATAAGCTCGTCCTAACTGTAATGATGACATTAAATTGAGATACCTACAAGCCCTCACAACCATGCTCCACTGACTTTAATATGAGTGATGGACGGCACTTTGTTGCCTTGAAAATGGCACCTTTCCTCCCATAAATTGCGCTCTGTGTTGGCTATTTTATGTCTGCAAGGACATGCATGAATCCTATGATCATACGTAAGTGTGTTAGTAGTATGTGATATGTAAAGCAGTGTGAGGATGAGCCTGATGGAGACTGGAGGATGGAGCGTAGAAGGTCAGGGGCGATGTCAAGGTCACATTCTGGCAAACGCCAAGCAACTCATCATTTTTCCTCTCCATCTTTCAATTTTATTCCGGCCGCCTTTTTCACTATCTGCCTCTCTTTGTAAAACACTCACAGCCTTGCATGCATGATCACGGCCTCCCTGCCTCTGTTTTATCTCTTCCACCTGCTCTCTCTTCCTGCCTCCTCTGCTTTATCTCTCACTCCATTTCTCACACATTTTTTTCATCCCATACGCTTTTTCACTCTTATTCTCTCTCACTTGACTTTCTTTCTAACTCCTCTCCTGTTCCATCTCTCTTTTTCAGCTGGAAGCGAGCATTTCCTCTTGGGCGAGAACCTGACAGTGGCTGTTTTGGGAGTGGTCATCCCTATTGGTAAGTCACCCCGGAGCCTTTCTGTCTGTGTGAGTCCATGCATCCACATTAAAGGCCTGCAGGGCTGCGTAAAGCTGCTGTCTACCTGCTGCCCATGGCCGCCCTGTTTGTAGTCCATTCACACTGACCCTGCTGCGGCAGGATGAGAGAAGCCTAGCCCACAGGCCTTCCTCGCCGGTGTTTCTCAGGAGTCCTTCTCTGTGCGTCTGACATTGCTGTCACGCTGCATTTTTCACTTCACACTGTGTTGTTGTGTTGGGTTTTGCTACAGCCAGGCTTGTCAGTAGACCTTCAGTCTGTGTTTAGTTATCCGACTAAAGTGCAGGGAGAAAGCAAATGAGAAAGGCTGGTGTAACTTAGTTTGAGAAAAAATGTTCTCACTTTCCACAAGTAGCTCTTCCACAAGGCGGGTTGTTTTAATTTGTCAGTGTTTTAAAAACAAATTAAATGGAGGTAAATGGAATTGAACATTCGCTAAGAGCCATGCCATTTAGTTACTGTTGCTACACACTCGTTGTTCTTACACAGCACATACACAGCTCACACTGCCAACAGTGGCAGATTATGACTCAAACTTCTAAGGAATGTTTGATACAATGGGCACTAAGTCCCAAACTAATGAAAACATGGGGAAAACAGGAAAAAGTGGAAAAGCAGCATGATCTGGGAGGGACAGGACTAAATATGAGTTGAGTTTCATTCATACTTTACATTTCACTTTAAAGAAATATGCTGACAATGATTCTGTAAGAAAAGTCATCTTTTTAGCCTTGATAGCACACTGACACAGGTAACATGGCCTTTCCTGGACAAATTAGAGACAAACACTGATTAGAAAGAAGCTAATCAAGCTAATGTTGGCTCAAAAGGCTGCCAGTGGCTAACTCTAAATATATAACACTCAATTACTTGCTACATGCTGGGGTTTTCACAGTAGCCAACTGCTAAAACCACTGATGGACGCTGTGCATCAGTGTGGATTCATCATTCATCTGGTTTCCTGGCACAGTGCAATAAAAAAGCAGTGGTAATGCATCTGCAGCACATATGCTGCTCGGAACACTGGGTAGCCTTTGTTGGCAAATCATGGTTATTGAATGACTTTAACACTTTTCAGTTTGATGTGCTAAAGCAGCAGAAATGCAGCAAGAGCACAATGCAGAAAGAAACATGGCTGAATGACCCAGTGCTCGACTACACTTAACAGGGGAAAATACTTTATTTATTGGAGCAGACACAGATTTTTAAACATTTCTTTTCTATGTTACGACATGTTAAATAAACAGAATTTAAAGTTGTAAAAGAAGGAAAGACTCACTGTCCCTGCAAGAAAGCCATCATGCTGGTGGAAGTCAAACAGTAAAAATGGAAAAATGTCAGCATTGCTGTCTTCTAAAGGAGTGCAAAAGTTCAGTGTAGAGTTATTCAATCCAAGTATTATAAGTAAGATAACTCTGGCTTTATAGCTTTTATGCTGTTCATATTTTTTAAACAGTTTGATTTTACTTCTAATATTGTAAGAGAAAAGGCTTTGGAATGAGGACTCACTAATGTGTTTGGCAAACATAAAGCTAGATGAGGTTACTGAAGTGTAAACTCTAGTAGGAGAAATGATGATTGGACAATCATGGTCAATTTTTTTGTGCGATGCCCGGGGCGTTGAAAAATTCAACATGTTTTTCCAGAAAAAAGTGTTCATGTTGCTCCGGATAATGAAGCCGACCTGGTAATGAGGAACTGAGTTTGATTAAAATATGAATTATCCCTGGGATTATTTTCTCTCGAGTATAGCTGGTGCTGCTTTGACCACGTGCAAAATGTACAGACTGTAAATGTGGAGAGTGTTACTGTAGACTGCTTTGTGCATCTTTGTGCTGTATAATACTGTTCAGTATAAGTAGAACCAATACATCAGCAAGTAAAACAAAATGATTCAGGCAATTAATTCTGAAAGAGCGTTTTCATAATGCATTTTACAAAGTGAACAAGCAGCATAGGAGAGATAAACAAATACAAATAAAGCATTTAACCTTAACTGGTGCTTTATTGGTGTAATTTGATGAAGCATTATTGAAAGAGATTGCTTATCCAAGGACACATTTGCAGAGAATGAGTTGCAAAGAGGTTGTGATGTTATGTGATAGTTTAAGTTTTTGCTCCCTGAGGAAAGTTTAAAACAATTTACTCTCCAGCCAGGCAACTAATGGTCTTCACACAACCGATTTGGAGTCCGTGGTAAAAGTCTGTAGGTCGGTGTTTGACCCAACTGCGATGAGACGGTCAGCCGAGCCGCCCACACACACACAACCTCTCTGTCGCTGCCCCCTGCCCTCTCTGTCCCCCGCATGCCTGTTCTGCTCCTCTCTGTGCCTCTCATTCCATGCCATGGACTCGTTATGCCTTGTTAACGCTCCCCCCTTCCCATGTCCCTGCCGCTGTGTGTTAAACGCATGCAGTTCCTATCATTGCCACAGTGGTGTTCGGCCTGGTGTGCGCCGGAGTCTACCTGGTGTGGCGCAACTGGAGGCACAACTCCACCAAGAGCATGAACTTCGACAACCCCGTCTACCGCAAGACCACGGGTGAGGGCGAGGAGGACGAGATCCACATCGGACGGACCGACGGCATGGGGCACCACGCGCACCACCACCCCTACCCGCAGGGCGTCAACATGGGAGTTGTTGGAGCAGGTGGCGGCACCTGTCCGCAGTTCATCGCCCTGCCACTTGGGGGCGGCATGCCTGATCCAGGGACTCACTGGTACACAGAGCAGCCCATGCTCTCCACTGCGAAGTGACCCACAAGAGCGGATTCGGGGAAAGACGGCCGCTCAGGCACACACGCACACACAGCGAGGTCAGAGGTGACTTGGACTTAGTTTGCAGGAGGAACGAGCAACATATCATCAAGTCTTACATGCAGCCATTCACAGCCAACGTCCTGTGCCAATTTCCATTTTACAAAACAGCAGAGTGAATAAGACTGGACGTGATTCTTTAAAATTTTGGTTGACACCTTTTCTGTGCTGAAGCTGGATTTACTTTTTCCTCCAGAAAATGTTGAGAATGAAGTGCAGGTTTATTGATGTGTTATATTTTGTTCCCAGCATTGCTCTAAACTGGAGCATGAAGTCATCCTGGTTCCTCTTCAGAGTCTTTTGTGATGGTAGCTGAGTGAGGTGTGTGCTGTGTCTTATATTTTGTGGTGTGGCAGTGAGAGGTTCTGTTTCGTCCTTGATGTTGATTAATTTGGGCTTTGTGTTATTCCTGGTGGGCCGTGGAGCTCTGGGAATGCTGTTTAGGAAGGAGGAGCTCTGAAACTGGGACAGCATCTGCGTTGATGGGACAATCTGTACAGATTCATGTCAGAATCGATCACAAATGTTAGAAATGTCACTGCTGAAGCTGTCTTTTTGTAGTTAACATTTTCCTGATGGATTTTCTTTTGTAAAAATTTTTCCATCTTTGATTGATTTTAAAGAACAACCTCCAACCACGTTATGTGCTTACTCTCTGATTCAGAGGACAGCCCTTAAGGTTGAGCTGTCTCACATTTCAGAGTGCAGTTGAACACAGTTCACTGGAGATGTTATGTTCTTATTTGACCCTCTACACACTAAAGGCTTGACAGCAGCTTTGTAGACTGAAAAGGGAGACATTCAGTATTTAGATTTTTGTTTTCAACAAACAGAGCAGATGTAAGGTTAGAGAGTTTATACTGCAAGAATTCCTTATTCTTTCTTGTGACTTGTTTAGGTGTTAAATGGTCTGAGAAAAGCAATAGACTGCAGCCTTTTAGTCAGGCTGCAGTGTTACGTGGTTGACAAAAATCCTCCATTGTTAAGAATTTTTATTTGATAACCCACTTTTGACTGTGACAAATGCAAGAATAAACACACACACGGGGCGCAGTGATAGCAAATTAATGCTGCCCTCCGGAGGACGGAGTCTACGTGCACTTGCCCTCTGAAAACACAAACAGCATGCATAATTGCTCACCAACTGACAATGCAGTCATTCATTGTTCCAGGCTAGAAACACACAGATACACGCAACGCGTGCATGTGCATGTGCGCACACATTCACAAAGCGAGCTGGATTCCAGAGCGTGCTTTTCTTCCCCTGAGAAGGCCGATATCTGAGGAGACAGTTTTAGATAGTGCCATGTGGGGGGGGCCCAGCTGGTGGCCGCATGATGAAAAAAGGACACGTCATGTGATGTAACCACAGAAATAAAAAAAAAAACAGACTGTGATCTAATGAGGTTGAGACCAAATTGTCCTATCAGTGAACATGTCTCCTGCTCGTTGTGTCCTGTCATTAACACTGTTGGTCTATTCATTAACACAGAAAGTCTGTGTGTGTGCGTGCTCGGGAGTGTGTGTGTTTTCATTATTTTTGCATGTGAGTGCTAATGTACATCCCACAGCCATAACTGAACTGTTTCGTATGCTCTTTGTTGCACAACCCTCTTAGAATGCCTTCTGTATTGTGTACTGCATGGAAGAAAACTGTGTATGAAGGTGTGTGGACACACAGGTGTGCAAGTGCGTGTGTGTGTGTGTGCGTGCGTGCGTGTGTGTGTATGTGTGTGGGAGGGTGTTGTTATGTGTGTGACACTGGAGAAGCTCTGAGGGTGCTTTTTGATTCATTGATTTGTAAATATGTTTTCATAAGGTTTTTGATAATGTATTATACAATTATGTAAAAGAGAAGATGTACATAAGATTTTAGATAAAGTGTTGACAGGTATATTAATTTATTTGTATAAAAGGAGAGCACTGCATTCCCTGATTGTAAAAAAAAAAAACCCTGAATTATCCACCAAAGTGGTTTGTGTTGTTTCTTGCTGTGCATCATTTAGCATCCTTTTTTTGTGTGCAACCCCTTTTTCTTTGTTAGCCCACATAAAACACAGTGTTCCCTGCTGAAAACACTCCCACATCTTTAAAATGTTTCCCAACCTTGGTGTTATTGAGATGATTGATTTTTATTTTTTGTGCCTTTTTTGTTTACCTTTTTATTTTTCTCTAGTATTTTTCATTCTAAGGACAGGGATCAGCCAACTGCTGTACATGCAAAGATGAACTGTATTAAGACCAAACTGGTTCCACTTTTTGATTTTCTGTAATGGATTACTTTTGAATATCTCTATATATTGATATATAAAATCTGACTGAAAATTTCCTTAATGTTTGTTGTTTCATTTTCTTCTACAAAGCAATTTAATGCTCAAAAGCAATGTTTTTGTGTCAGTGAAGATCTTTTATTTCATCTCTTGTCTTTTCTTCAAAGAAGCACTAGCTATTTTTTATATGAACTAATGGTTGAATGACTGTGTAATGTGAAAGTTGCTGCTTATAGGGGATGAACTCAGGGGCAAATTCATAACAGAACAGAGCTGCTGTTCCAGTTGCTAAACCTGCACAGGACAAAAAGAAACCATTATTCACAAAGCATCCAGAAGTGTGAAATGCAGCTATAACTGTGCTGCAAATTGCCTCTTGGTCCTCCTTTGCTTTTTGCATGTATTTAAATTTGGTAATATGCATACACTTAGTGCAAAACTGGTCGCCTTTCAGTGGAAATAAGCCTCATTGAAAAACGCCCAATTCACAAACACCAGCTCTAATATTCACACATAGTGAGAGTAGTAATTTCGTAGTCTTCAGAGAATTGGCAGTAACTACTTAACTTGAAAATGCACATCAAAAGCAGCTTGTTTAAATAGCAATAGATGGTGGTTGGAAGTAATGCACAACTATCAGGAGTCACAATCCATTCTTTGTTAATATTCCCCCTCAGAGAATTATTTCTGCTCAGCTCTGTGGAGCTTTAAATCCTGTTTTAGCTCATTGTTTTAGATTTCAAGCCTTCAAATATGTTGTCTAGTCTCTCAGCACTGCATTTCCAGATGCTGCATGCAGCTGTTGCCAGCAAAGAGGCTTTGATAAACCAATCATATGCACTCTGCCAAGCACCAGACAGAGAAAGTTAACATAGATAAGCATTTAGAAGTTAGAGACATCATTTCTTCAGGATTCTGCCAAGACCAAGAACAAAACCTTAAGTGTGCAAAATAGTGGACTTTTCATCAGGTCATTTAAAATGAAAACTGATGCTTAACATTAGCAATAGTTGATATACATATAAAACATGTGATTTACAGCCTGTGTTGAAGTCTTCACCAAATAACTGAAAAAATCTCAGACATCGTCTCTAGGCAGCCTGACTAAAGACAAGCAAAATAACAAATATCTCCTCTAATAAGGTGCAATGTGTTTAATTCTTTTAGTTTGTGTGGTTTTTCAAACATGTCTCTCAGGTGCAGCCGGCCAACTGACTAAATAGGGTTTTGTTTTGTTTTTTTAGCAATATCTGGCTTGTATGTGATATTAATGTTAGACTAGTGGTCATACCTCTAGTTTTGAGGTTAAGACTTTAAAAACTCCTGAATGGGGTGACTTGAGCCAGGTCTTTCTTATTGCCTATGAAATTAAGTTTTAATGTTAAAACAAATAATAATCTGATCATGAAGTATGACAAGAGTCCATTCTGATTGAGCTGCTTATCACATTCATCCACTAACACAGTGTTTCATCAGCAGACAGAAACACAATAGTTGAATCTAGTCCATTATCATTATTAAGAACCAGGACTAATACCTTTAAACTCTTCCTTTTTATATAGTAGCACATAATAGCATAAAAAAATATATCATTCTCATAACTCCAGTGGTTCCTGCAGCAGACAAATATGTGTCACAGGTGCTCACTGCTGCATATGGGCTAAAATGAACACCTATGTTCACTGTGCTGTAAAGGCTTGTATGGGTGGGGGATGGTGTGTTTACACCTATACATCTATGGGAAAGGCACATGACCTACAGCCTACACATGAATATAAATCATCAAAATGCTTTAATTCTGTAGTCCATCTACAAACATGGGTCACCACTGTAAAGCAAATAGTGTATATTTAGATGGAACAGTGCATTCTTGTGTCACTTCATTGCAGTGTTTGCATGCTTACTGAGTTTTATGTGCCATGTGGTAAATAGAAAAGCAGCTGATTTCATCTCCATCTATCCATCTCTCTCTTTTTCTGAGGATATATATTTGCTCAGGGTCATTACGACAGCAGGACAGTCAGTCAGTCAGCCAGCCAGGCTGGAAAAAATCCTCAGGGGAAATGAGGTGGCTTTGCTCTGTCAGACAGAAATCCAGCCTCCTCCCCATCTCCACACTATATCCTATTTTTTTTTTTTTTTTTTTTTATCTCACCAACATAATCTCAAGTCCATGCAGAGAGACTAAAGCTCTGCCCCTTGTCTCCCAGGAGGTTAGAAGAACAAAGGCCATTCAAGCACATCTGCTTTCACGCCTGACTGGGTCATTCCAGCTGCTACACAGTTGGATTGCAGGTGAATTTCATTGTTTCCTTTCCCACGGTGGAATCAGTGCAATTTGGTGGGTGTCGTGTTTATAATTGTCTGTCACACTTGAAAGGGATTAGATCTAATCCCCTGGATATGCCCATTTCAGCATTCCAGATTCATGTATATTGTTGTTTTCTGTATATGTGTGATTGTGTTTGATTTGGTAGGCAGTAGTGATATTGAAATGGAGACGCTATGCCACCTGCTGGTCAGGTTCAACACTACAGCAACAAAATAAACTCATTTTCATCGTAGCCTGATAACTCCACCACTGCTCAAAAGCATGTTTGCATCTTTGAAACACCACAATATAATCATTTTTCTGTCATTTTATTGGAAACAGACAGTTTATACATTAGAATACTGGTTACAAGTGCGTTAAATCAACAGGTTGGTTTATTAACACCAAAAATGTGTCTTTCTTTATCTGACTGGCATGCAGCACGGGACATACAGTTGGCACTTTGAATATTTAACACACATTTTATAGAAAAAGCTCTTGCTGCTGCAAGAATACAAATAGCAACCAGTTATTTTACTGTTAAAATGCAAAAGCAAAAGGATATTAAGCTCCAACCATTTGATATCTGTCAACATATAAATGTGACCCAAACAATAAACATATCATAATAAATATTCTTTTCATTGCATAGTTTGCAAAGCTCAGCTGCTATTTGGATGTGCAAAGGTCAGACATAACAATAACATCAACAGTTACAACAACAGAAAACACGTTTATCAGATACTGAATCAGTAAACATGACAAACATATTTTACCAGACTGACTGATGGTACAAAGCCTTGTTATCATGTCTTTCAGAATTCATTGCTTGTGCAGATGTCCAGAACTCAGACACAATATCATGGCAGCGATAACACTTAGCATCAGGTTTTGAGTTACTTCAGACAAAAAAGAGCAAATGTGAGACAGTCATATGTCTGCTAGCTCTTTTCCGTATTTCCAGTCCTACAGAGCTCGAGCTTTAGCATGGGCCTGCAGGAGAGCAGCTGTATCCGCGTGGGAACCTTGCATGGCGATAGAGAGAGCAGTGCGACCACGCTGGAAGACAGCAAGAAAAATAAAAACAGGAAACTTAGGATCGAGACACGAGTCTTGAGTCCATCCTAACCGATATCTACTTAGACACTTGAACCCAGGCTTACCTAAAAGCACATATTTCTAGACATGCTAGTGGCATGGCTCTAAAAATGGTACAGTCCACTCTTTAGTTAACACTAAAATATCTCAAAGGTTGTAACATTAGAAACATTATATTCACCAAACATAAGCAGATTAGCATGTCACTGTGAACCTCATAGCATGCTAACATGCATTTGTATTTTTTTTTAAATGACATCATAACAGAGCTACTATGCTTAAGGTTTTATGCACAGTGAACATTATATCTGCTATACATTAGCGGAAAGTATTGTCACTGACATGCTAACATCATCAATTAGCTTAGTGGAGCCAAACGGAACTGCTGGTATGGCTAAAGGCTTAGTCTTCTTTTTAATGTGAATAAGTTTCGAGGTGCAGAATTTTTTCATTTTCTGTCCTTAAGATAAATGGGTTAAGATTTAATTTCCTTTGACTTAGTTAATTAGTCCAATTAATCTGAGTTTGTGTCAAGGTGAAACATGTTTTAGAGTCGAGAGAGGGTGCCTTTGCTTTATTATTTTTTTCCCTCTTAAACTACTTTACAGGCAGACCGTGTCAGATGTAGAAGAAACATTTGCATCCTCTCCTCTGCTCTCCTCCACTTGCTTCAGACTGGTAGATAAGGTACTGTTAGCGGATTAGCTCATCTCAGCCCAGGGAGATTTGTTTTACTGTAGCCCTGATTAATCCTGGGGAAAGCTCTTTTCAATTGCATCCAGACTTTCAGTCCACCCACGTCCACACAGTGTCAGTCAAAACATTCCAGCTTTCAGAAATCTAAGCTCCTTTTTGTGTTCAGTTGGTTGAATAGGAAAGCTATGCCATTTGTTAGAAAATATAACTGGATTTCAAAGCAGAAATGCAGATGGAGTCATGGTACTAACTCTTTGTTCTGAAATTGAATTTAACAGGGATGCTACCTGTAATTTTTTTTTTTTTTTGAGACTTTTTGTCAAATTAGTTTCAATTCTTTCTACCTAATGACCATAAACAACTAATATCACCAACAAGACAACTTAACCACAATGGCCATAGACAAAATGTCTTTATGTTTCTCTTGTCAGTAGGTTTTAATGGATATTATTAGCAGTAACTTGTCAGTGAGACTCGTTTTTCTGCAGGATCACCTTGTCAGTCAGGGTGAGGTCGCACTGGCTCCTCTCCAGCAGCAGCCTTGCAATGTGTGTGTGGCCCCTCTCAGACGCGAACATCAGGGCTGTGGTTCCCTGGCTGTCCTGGATATTAGCATCTGCCCCGCAGCTCAGCAGCAGACGAACCATCACCACTCGCCCATGTCGCACTGCCAAGTGCAAAGCTGTTTGACCCGTCTGTGGAAAAGGACAGGCAATAAAAAAGACAAGGACAATGAAAATTTTGAGTAAAATGTATCCGTCCAATATCAGCCCCTATTTAAATGCTTTTGATTTAACATGTCATCTTTTTAAGTTCAGTGTCTTGCAGAAGGACACTTTAGAAGGACACGAGCAATTTTGTAATTGCACTTTATCAAATTTGATGACTGTAAACAGACCAAAATAACTAAAAAAAAAGAAATAGTCAAAAATGAAGCAGCAGAAGCTAAATATCCTTATTTTTTTCCTTTGTGGCCAAGCTTGAAAAACACTGCATCTTTTATTTCCCATAATGCATCAAAGCTGTGTCTTTCATTTCATTAGACCCCTCGTCTGCTAAAAGCCCACATTTTAAACTTCATCCCGATGTTCTACCAGCCAAATTAGATATAACCTTGACAATATTATTACAGTCAATAGCTCAGAGTTCAGAAAGCCCCCCTCAGAGCCACAGAAGAAATTAAACAACAGTGTTTTTTACAGACTGAGTGCTTTCTATCACAGGTAAACTGATTTGATTTTCATGTGCAAAATCAGTAGTTTGACCTTTTACCCTTCTGTGTGATTGTTTGATTAGATACAAGTTTCCTTTTATTACTTAGAAAAGTGGAAAACTGTAAAACTTTATCAAATAAATTACCATTTTTTCATTCAAACTGTGTTTACAGTGGTTAGCTTACCTGACTGGAGCGAATGTTAACGCTGCCCATCTCCATTAGCTTGCGGACCACTTCCATGCCTCCTGGGCCATCTGGGGCTGTGAGCGAGGCCAGCATCACTGCCGTGTAGCCAGCATTGTTCTGAAGGTTCACATCAATCATGGCTGAAAAAGCAAAGAAAAAAAATAAAACTTTCACTGTTTACAAGCCAACTAGTCCTTAGTCCAGTAACTCTGGCAAAACAACGCTCTTACCTGTGTCGAGCAGCAGGCTAACGATGCTGTGGTTGCAATGGGACACGCTGTAATGCAGCACTGTGTTGCCGTTGTCATCAGCCAGGTTGACCAGGAAGGCCAGCAGCGAGGGCGTGGCCTTCTTCACCTCTCTCAGGTACCCAGCTAACCTGCTGGCCACTGAAGTCTCTTCTGCTGCCAGACTGAACCACTTCTGAAACAACAGGATCAGGGCCTTCCTCTGGGAAACAAAGCAGAACTTAGGAGAGATGGTACATTGAGTTTCAATATTCTGATGGATTTGGCCAACACAGTGTATATATACTGCATATTTATTTAACACAATCATCTTGGTTGCCAAACAGATAAAAAAATCTGCAAACACATCATCTATTATAACTTTATTTGTTCTCCAATAGTGTAACTGGCTCATGCTGCAGTAAAAATATTTGCATTCAACCCCTTAAAGAACACAGAGCTCATAAAAAGAACACAAAAAACATAAATACACAGGAAAAAAACCTCAGTAAATCAAATAATAGTAAGTAAATAGGTTAAAACATTTTTCAAGTAACTACCTTCCCTTCTAGAGTAGAGGAGAAATATGGCGGAAAGTTTTAAAAATCTGTTGTTTTCAGCTAGTGGAAGTCTGAGGACAGATGTAAAAAAAACCTGAAACTGTTGATGTGAAGGATCAATCAATCACACAGGATGGGGTTTGTTTCTTGTATAAATGTTAAACCAACAAAAATCTCTTTAACTGCTAAATACTTCACTGTGCTCACTAGCTCATCTCTAACTTTCTCTGTCTGCAGATTGGTGCTTGACAAGTTTAGTGTGGTTGTTTTATGAGAGCTGTTTCAGTCAAAGTAAGTGATAGAAACAAAAAAAAAAGAAAGATGAAAGATGCAAAATGCAAAATGCTCAGATTTGAAAGAAAATCATCTGTGCTCTTGTCACTATAAATAACACCTTTCACATCTCACATGGACATTTGACTGTTTTGCTAACATTAAAAAATTGATAAGTTAGGTATTCCATACTAAATACACCGGTTTAATTAGGTTTGACTTGAAGTTTCTGTAAGACTGCTTACCATGTCATCATTGGGGTTGTCCATGTTGTCCATGTGATCTTTGAGGAACTGACAAGCAGCCATAAAGTCTGCACTCACTGTCTCCCTATAGAAAGAAGCATGTGTGTGTAGGATTCAAGAAAATAGGCATAAAAGTTCATGTATAGCATCAGAAATATAGGAGCTATTCCCTGAAGAGTAAACATAACGATTAGGGTTTCCAAACAAACTCTGACAAGGCGTTTGTTCCGACCCTCTCACCTGCCCCCGGTGGTGGTTTCTGAGCCAGACCTGCCCTCCGTCTGTTCCCCCGGCAGCTGTGGTTTCATCTTGGATGTTTTCTCGGAAGCCTCGGCTTCTACAGACGCTATGCCACAATCTGCCTGCCCTGATCCTGCTCCTCTCGATATCATCTGTCTTTTAGGGCTCGTTTGCCTCTCTCCCTCCATCCGTCTCATCTCTGGGTCTGCATCCACCTGGGCAGCAGCCATCTCCTCGGGGCCGATGCTGCTCTCATTCTGCTCGCTCTGGTTCACACAGAGCTGCCCTACCGGATTTTCACTTTTTTTGCATCTTTAACAAAAGATGGAAAGAAAGAAAGAGAGCATAGCAGGGCAGAAAATTAAATGGAACTGTAACTTAAATTTTGGTGGATGTTGAAACTGAATGTTTCTCAAGAAATACACTCCTTTTGATTTGAATCTGTCAGCATTTACCGCATGAGGAATCTAAATTAAACCCAGCCAGCCATTTTTCCCCTGCAATGTCTGAGTTGGCTCACTTCTGAACAAGACAAACAGTTTTGGAAGAGATTCTAATGCATTATTCATATCATATGGAGCAGGATAATTCAATCAATATTTAGAATACAAATCCTTTAAAGCTTCAAAGCTGGAAATCAAAGAAAAAAGTGATGAAGATGAGGAATAAAAGAGATGCCTGTGTTGAGTCTCACTGTGACTCACAGATGATTTGTCTTTTCCAACATTTAAACCAAACATTTGTCATATATTGTAGTAAAAGTGAGTCAAAAACCACCCTAAGTCCCAAGAAAGCATCTTGAAAACAGTCTCATTCACCCTTTCCATCTCCTCTGACTAATCTGATTCAGAAGTAGTAAATAACCTCTAACTGGAAGCTTTGGGAAATGTTGACTGGATTGTAGCCTGACACATGGGAGTCACCGCTTTTCTACTCTAACTGACAACTTAAGAGGGAGTGGCATTCATCTTTCAGTCCTAAATTATGATGTTTTTCTCTGTCAGAACCAAACAACAGTAGCTTGAATGACCTCAAGCTAGTGTGTCTGTCATCCAAAACTATGGTTTCAGCAATAATCATAACTCTAAAGGCTGCTGGAGTCAGAAAGTTTTTTACTAACCCTTCATTAACACCCTCAGAATGTGGGCTTTTTGACGTCCTGGGGCATACGTCCGTCCCCACCGTGGATTTAGAGGCTATATGGAAGAGAAACAAAAAGGACATGATGAAATCTCAAAACAGTTGAACGAAAACATTCAGTTCTTATGATGAAATAAGTATTTACATGGTTCATGGGTTTTGTTCATTTTTGACATAACCACTTCCTAACAAAAGCTAACACAGAGACCAATGCTAAGTTAAATTGTTTCCATTGATAATTACGGCTCAAACACACAACAAATCCTCGT
>JAPZDY010000004.1:6404063-6414909 GCA_029783645.1 Ctenochaetus hawaiiensis | reverse complement strand
ACAAAAGAAAAATAAACATGATGTAGGCCTACTTTTAACTGAGTTTTACCAAAAATGACGATCCCCTATTTGTAGTAATTAGCTGTAGGATCAAAATTAGGAATTAATGTTGCATTTGATGCACGGCTAACTCAGTTGGTTGGTTTATCGTTATTAATATCATTTTAATCCACGGACACACTGGGATCTGAGCGTTTATTGACCGTCTTTGCTTCTGCATCAGCAATTTGTTTTTAAAGCAAATCTAAAAACCTGGTTTCCTCTGGGTCATCAAAACTTAATTTTGATCGCTGCTGGTTATTTCTTGAACTGTAAATATCATATCACTTATAATTACAAAATGTTCAATTCAGGCACAATGCGTTAAAATCGACCTGATTTTTTATACGGCTCTACCAAGTTCAACCAAGTTGAATTATGAGGCTATGATGCCAGACACTTTTGCTGTTAGGAGCCCTAATAAACTCAAGGGGGCAGCGTTGCTCTGTCACATGCACATACCAGTCACTGATCTGATTGTGTTGCATGTATAATTAGATTTGAACAAATTATGTGTGTTTTGTAAGCAGAAGCTTTCTTAAGACCACATCTATCTTTAGTATTTGCTTCTAATGACTCTTGAATTCCTCATCTTACTCTCTGTTCACACACACTCAGCTTTAAGATAGGGTAAAAATCCTCTCCTAAAATAGTGCTAAATGCATCTCTAGTGAGAGATGTTATCCAACTTGTTGCATATCATTACTCAGGCTACAGCTGCAGCTGTTCACAGATGGACAAATTGCTGCCAAAACACCTCAGTACTTCCCCGACACACCCAAACACACACTCTTCTTTGTGACTGGGCCTGGCTGCAGCCTTGACAGTGATCTCCCTGCACATGTGTGAAGAAGCGTCTTCGGTTACTTCCCCTGCCTCTACGCACACATTAGTTCGAGAGGTTATTTTGGGCTTTAGAAATACCCTGTGCTTCCAGGGAAATAATAGGAGGAGTCAAGATTTTACCCTCCCATTCTGCCCCCGTGTACCATACCCCATGCCAACTGACAGAGGATTTCCTTCTAAACAACAGGTTGCCCAGCTCCCTGAGCTGTTGCATAGGGTTAGATTCTCATTTTGAAGCAATGGACAACAGTCCTCTGCAGGTGCTGACTGTCCCCACAGCCCCCTATCCCGACCAGAGACCTGGCACCAGCGGCCTGAGAAAAAAGGTTTATGTTTTCCAGTCCAGGAGGAACTACCTGCATAATTTCATCCAGAGTATCCTCTCCTCTATTGACCTACGTGACCGCCAGGGATCAACAGTGGTGGTGGGAGGAGACGGTCGCTTCTTCAACCGAACAGCCATTGAGGTCATTGTGCAGATGGCAGCTGCCAATGGGGTCAGTGTCACCGTGTGTGTTTGTGTTTCTGTGTGTGTGTGTGTGTGTCTTTGTGTGTGCATGCTGGTAAGTGTGTGT
Source organism: Ctenochaetus hawaiiensis (assembly GCA_029783645.1). NCBI lineage: Eukaryota > Metazoa > Chordata > Actinopteri > Acanthuriformes > Acanthuridae > Ctenochaetus > Ctenochaetus hawaiiensis. The sequence continues at coordinate 6,413,449 of JAPZDY010000004.1, read as the reverse complement.
GTGTGTATGGGTGAGAGCAAACACATCAGTGTCACCTGCCTCCATCACCTGTTGTTATCCCTTTGTTTTCATTGGTTGTAACAGCATCATATCTCATAAGTATTCAGTTTTGCCTTTTAAAAGATACTGTATTGTACATATTACACATATTTGTCTCTGTGTTTCCAGTCAGTAACATCTCATCACAAAGTTCATATATTGCCATCACTTCTAATTTAGTGCTGTCATCAAGTAAAGATTTTTGTCTCATAAAAGCCTATCCACATACCCTATGATATTCCTTTCAGCCTTAGTTGTACATTGTTTATTGCCAGTTAGCATATATTAGCATAACTCTCTAAGCTAGGTTCATGAACGTTAAAAACGATACCAGATACTACAGCATTTTAGTGTTGTCATTATGCTGGTACTAAATTAGCATTAAGCTTAAAGCACAGCTGTGCTCAAGTCAGCAAACAGCTTTACAGAGTGCTAGTATGACTACGAACTTAATTTAAAATGAATATTTTGAATAACAACAAAACTCAGACACAAATTTTCAGTAATAACTGCTGAATAACAAAATCAAGACAATACATTAGTAGACAATAACATATTTATTAAACTGTACAAAATAAACTACACCATATACATAACTTTAAAAGCTTTTACTTTTTAAAGTAATACATATTCAACACTTTTTTTTAATTTAACATCTGGCTGAAAATGTAAATTATGTTATGATCGCAAATTAGCAATTGGCAATAATGTTCAGATGCTTTTATCATTTAAAATATAATTTTCCAAGTAGAACAGACCAGTGTGTCTTAAAAGCTGTAAAAGCCAGTAATATGCAATTCACAACAGAATAATATAACACTGAGAAATTAAAGGATGAAAGCTGCCTTTCAGCCATGAAGCTGACCCTGCTGTAATTGCAGCTCCTGGATACTCTGCTGTCTTCAAATAGAAACGGATAACCTGTTTTGTTTTCTACCCTCTTGCCAGTACCAGTAATGAGCTCTCTGTGGTCCTCGGGGTTTAAGTTACATCAGCTCTGAGCCTCTGATGCTTTCTTGGTCAGTATGCTTAGAGGGATATAAAGACACTAAACAGTTACACATAGCTGTCGTTCATTAAATGAAACTCTATTCCCACAAACTTTTAAGAAGAAGCATGACACACCAAACCTGATACTGAGTGGCATCCCTGCTGTCCCCCACTCAGATAGATAAAGAAACACATCAATGCCAGCCAACTTATACACACCTGTGACAATTCCTCAGGTGGGTCGTCTGATCATTGGACACCACGGGATAATGTCCACACCGGCCATCTCCTGTGTGATTAGGAAATACAAAGCCATTGGTGGCATCATTCTCACTGCCAGCCACAATCCCGGGGGACCTGATGGGGACTTTGGCATTAAATTCAATACTGCAAATGGAGGTATGGTAACTGGAGAGGAGGGACATTGCCCAAATGAAAATAGTGTTACGAGGGGAGTCAGATTGACATTTAACAAGACTGCATTAATTCAGATATGAGACAGAGATAAATCTTGAGATTTGTTAGGATATAAAATGTAGGACAAAGTTCAAGCACATCAAGAAGAGCTGCTTGTTTTTTTTCCATTAACACCCCAAACAACGCTGAATATATCTCAGTCATCTAGCTCTGTAGTACACAACAACATGCAGATAGCACCTTTAATATCAGAGACTTTCTACTGCACCCAGGCCCAGCAAAGGAGGCTGTCACAAACAAGATCTTTCAGATCAGCAGAACCATTGAGGAGTTTGCCATCTGCCCTGGACTGCGAGTGGATCTGACAACCCTGGGCAAACAAACGTTTGATCTGGAGAACAAGTTCAAACCCTTCACAGGTGAAGTGCAGCATCAGTCCCTCACCTATCACTTTGAATTAGGAAAGGATAGAAGCAATTCAAAAAAAGGATGTGTGGGTGGATGCTAGAGCAATGAAACTTTCCTTAAAGATGTTATTTCTTGCAACAGTTAATAAATAAAAATTCAACTTACTTTCTAAACCATAGTCAGTCTTATGATACAATGTTGCTGTTCTTCTTTGATCATTAATCTTAATGATTCTGAAGGTATGAAATGGTTTTGTTTCTTATTTCTGGTTGTGTCCAGTGGAAATTGTGGACTCTGTGGAATCCTACGCTAACTTGCTGAGAAACATCTTTGACTTTGCTGTTCTGAAGGAGCTTCTATCAGGGGAAAACCACATCAAGATAAGACTAGATGCAATGCATGGAGGTGAGAGAAAATTTGTTTCATAGCTACTTTAAAGTCATTCCTTTTCCTCTGTTCCTCTAATTTTTTAACTGTCTAATAAAGTTATCAACATGATAACACAGGAACACAGTCATGGCAATGTAATCCCATTCTTTACCTCAGTAAAAGTAGTAGAGTAAAAATACTGTGCACCTGAAATTACTACATGCACAATTTTATCCATTAGAATTGAAAAGAATAAATCAAGAATTAGTAAAAGTTCTCTTTATAAAGAAAAATGCTGTAAGAGTTATTGTTATGCATTTTAAGGCTGAACTGTTATTATAGATATTATCATATGTGAGTAGCATTTTATTGTTGTAGATGGTTAAGGTGGAGCTAACATTGGGCTACTACAAATGCTTTCTAAGATGATCAAGATCTTTGAAATCTACAGTTTAAATCTACAGTCTTTTAGGGAAAAAGCTTTTTGCTGTCTGCTGTCTTATGAATGTAGTGCAGCAAAAATGCAATTTTTCCCTCTCGGATGACGTGTAGTAAAAGTATAAAGTAGCAAAAAATGGAAATACTCAAGTAAGCTGCACTGTCTATTTGAACTCTTGAAGTCCAGCCTTAAATGATCTATTTCTTGGACCGATTCATAGATTTTGAGGAAAAACAAACTGTTTTCGATGCTCTTGTTCCTTTAATGTTTGCATAGGGTCAAATGTGCTGCCAGGTCAAACCACAGTGTGCACACAACAATCTGTTTAGCCTCTCAGTCATCAAAACATCCTGTTTCGTAACAATTTGGTAATTTCAATGACACAAAGTAAATAATGCTTCTACATACATAACAGTGATGAAAATGAGCTTAGGGTTTGACACAGCAAGTTACAACATTGTTGGACAGTGCTGCTAAAACAGGTGACATGGGCACAGGTGTTACTAAAATAGGTGCAACTGGTGCAGTTTACAAGGGCCCAGAAGCTTTTAGGGGCCCATGCAGGATGCCAATTATTATTTCTCAGTTATTCTAGGTCATTTAGTCCGTCCAGCTTGGCCTTCAAAGCAACTGCTCCACAGCAACATTTAAAACCACTTTAACATGAATGTGATCGCTATATATAGGCTACACCACTTACTCACCATGTGTATTACACTTATGGTTTTGCATGCATTAAGTTACACTGCTGGACATGGAGTGATAGGAACTGTTTTATTTTAGAACATTTCATTACAATCAGGGCGCTAAATTTATTTAGAGTGTCACACACACAAGCACACACACACACACACACACAAACACTCCTCCACCACCACCTCCACTGCGACAACACAACATAAATTCTACACAAGAAGTTAAAAAAAAGTATTGCTATTGAAAGGGTATATATTGTGGCAATATAATGTTAACACATAACCCTGTGACTGCAACCTTTGCCTTCCTCCCTCATTTCACAAGTGGACTGAAAGACCAGTTTAAAGAACAATTTGAAATTGTGGAAAATGTGCAATTTGTTCTCTTTCCAAGAGTTAAATGAGATGATTGGTAGCTGCTCTCATGCATGTCTACAGCTAGCAGGCAGATAGCCTAGGTTAGCATAAAGAAACAGTGTAAACAGGGAAACAGCTAGCCTTGCTCTGCCTAAAGATAACATTTCTACATATCAGTATGCACCCAGATAATAAATAATGGTAATTTTGTAAGTTTTATTGATGGTGATAGGTGTATACCTTTGAGCAGAGTCCCCCTAGATGTTTTCATGCTACCCTGAGCTAACAGGCTGCTGGCTGTATTGAGTATTGCATATTGCTATAGGCTGTACAGATCTTTATGCTACCATCTAACTCTTAGCAAAAAGGAAAATAAGTGTATTCCTCAAAATGTTGAACCACTACTTTTAACAGAGTAACAGCTGGCCTGTTTTTGATTTTTAAATGTTCAGTTCACTTTATACGACATTTTATTTGACATCAGTGGTTAATCTTTGTTTTTGTCTTCATGCCCATTTTCTCTCACCACTTTGTCACCTCTGTCTGCTTCCTAGTGGTAGGTCTGTATGTGAAGAGAATACTCTGTGAGGAGCTAGGCTGCCCTGCCAATTCTGCCATTAATTGTGTCCCTCTAGAGGACTTTGGAGGTCAACACCCAGATCCTAACCTCACATTTGCTATAGATCTGGTTGACAGCATGAGAGACGGACAGTATGATTTTGGTGCAGCATTTGATGCTGATGGGGTAAGTGTGTTGTTATTCTTTTCTTTCTTTAGATTTTCTAAAAATAAACTAAAATAAAATCATTTCTAATTAATCTAATTCTATTTTTCTAATTGGACAAAGGTGTTTTACATTCATGTGTGTGTGGAACGATGCTTGGATTAAAAAAAGACAAAGGCCTTGCCCTCTCACCTCGCTCTCTTTGTTGGCCTTCTAGGACCGTAACATGATCCTTGGTAAGCATGGCTTCTTTGTCACGCCGCCTGACTCTGTGGCTGTGATTGCTGACAACATCTTCTGCATCCCATACTTCCAGCATACAGGGGTGAGAGGCTTCGCCCGCAGCATGCCCACAAGCGCAGCCTTAGACAGGTAAAAATACAGTTGGCCTTTACATCACTGTCATAACCAGTAAATCTGTGGTTTTCCATGTTTAATGCCAGGTCAAACTTATGGTACTTTTTGTGAAAATAGATCTTTGAAAAATAAGTTTATTTAAACATGCAAAAGTATGCTGCAAAATAACTAAGTTTTCCATGTATGAGACCTGGACATGAGAATCATTGTTTTGGGTTTTTTTGGGCAGGTTTTTTTTGTGAGATTGCTGACATAAAACTGAGGTAAACAAAGGCCTATGAAACTTTTATGTTTTGCTCTAAAGCATAAATACAGAGGTCAATACTCCAACCGTGATTTTTGAAACTTTTAGTTGTCCTTAAAAAAGGGCCTTGCTAACAAGTGGCTACATGATACTACACAGGTTGTCTGGGGATATTAAATGTCAGCAGGCAGAACATGGCAACTAATATAATGGCTAGTCCGCCTTAACAGCCTCCTTTTTTTATATTCACTCTCTTACAAACTATTCTAAATCTCATTTTCCACCTTTTTGCCTCATCAAGTTATAATGTGGGCATAATGTGGTGTAGTAGGAAGCTTTGTGATCATGAAGTTGAAATCATGTGACCATAATGTAATCTAATGTTGAACTCTTGGCAGTCACATTTAATCTTCAAAAATCATGACAGTTATGTTCATCTGTTAGATTATACTTACATCTGCAAGATTATATTTCTGAACAAAACATGACGGTGACCTAAACTTTTGTTGGCAACAGAGTTTATTTTCTATTAAAAGCCAGAAGGAACCAATGAAAAAACTCCCTTTGGTTTCATGTTGGGATAAAAAGGATGATGCTAACTTTCTGAAAAAAACATATAATTCCCATGGTCCTTAACAACAGTCCACAATTGTACTATTTCAGTGTTTCACTTTTGTTGTTTCAAAGGTTCATCATGCTTTCTTACAAAATTATTTCATTTTATTTCCTGCAGAGTAGCAAAGGCAACGAAAATAGAGTTATATGAAACTCCCACTGGGTGGAAGTTTTTTGGGAACCTAATGGATGCAGGCAGACTGTCTTTGTGTGGAGAGGAAAGCTTTGGTACAGGTACTGTATCTCTTCAGTTGTTGTTGTACCAAAAGTCTCCATTTTAGTTAAAATAATGTGTTGGAGAAAAAGATTTATATAATTCTTATATTTGCTTCTCATATTATTACATATTCTCTTTTAGGTGGAGACCATATTCGTGAGAGGGATGGGCTTTGGGCCGTGCTGGCATGGCTGTCCATCCTGGCCTCTAGACGCCAGAGTGTGGAGGATATTCTTAAGGACCATTGGCTAAAATATGGAAGAAACTACTTCACTCGGTGAGATGTGATCACACCTTTGTTTGTATTATTGTAAGAGTTTCGGTCCAGTATCCATTAAAAAACACCAAAACAGCAAATGCTTAATAAAGGAAAACATTAGGAAAAAAGAAACAGTGACCTGGTTATTTATAAGCAGGAACAGTGTACTTTTTTAAAGCTGATATGGATTGAACGGATATTGGTCTAATGATAAAGATACATACAGGACATGACTGACATCTAGTGGAACAAATATGCCATTACATCTTCTTTCAAGCTATTAATTGTCCAGTTAATGGAAACATATTGGCTAAATATGAAAGAAACTCTGGTCATTATCTAGAGCTTTCCTTGAGTCTAAATTTTCCCATATTCAAATCAATACCTACTATAACCACATATATTTATAATTTTGAAGCTTTTGATATATATATAAATAATTACTTACTAATTAGTTGTCCAACTAGTTGGCTGCTCCATAAAGAGTGGGAAAAAATTATAAAATTTACAGTAAAATTTTTGCTTGTTTTCACCGCTTTCATTTTAGAGCTCTTATTCTGTTATAATAGCTGTTGCCTTTTGTCCAGATATGACTATGAGAATGTAGACATAGATGCAGCCTGTGAGATGATGGAGGATTTGGAGATTATGATCGCTGACAAGTCCTTTGTGAAGCAGAGATTTGCTGTGGAAGACAAAATCTACCAAGTGGAAAAAGCAGACAACTTTGAGTACACAGATCCGGTAGACAGCACAATCACCAGGAACCAGGTACATGACACCCACCAAGCTCTATTCCTCTAATGATAAGATTTATATGTGTGGTAGGACTTCATGCTTTTCAGTGTGCACTCTGTGCCTGCAGCTCCTAAAACGTCACATAGTCTTTGCTGAGCTATTTTCTCTGCAGGGTCTGCGCATAATCTTCTCTGATGGCTCTCGCATCATCTTCCGACTCAGTGGGACAGGAAGTGATGGGGCAACTGTTCGAATCTACATAGACAGCTATGAGAAGAAGCAAATCTTTGAAGACACACAGGTAAAAATTTCAAATTCTAAATGTTTCATGATAAATTTGAAAAAATAGCAGCGACTTAAGTTCATTGAACTCAAAAAAAGTAAGTTTAGTGGTTAACTTGGGCTCAGCCCTGCACAGAAATTACACACTCTCCTTCAGCATCTGATGTGTTAACAATAATAAAACACACACAGCTTGGTCACTGTAGGATATTTAAAGCCAGGGAATATTGGTGCACGCCTACTTCTCTATGTTTTTCCTCACTTGTTCTAAATTTCCCCATTAGCATGAAAGCATGTTAGCATAAGCTTTTTAGTTTCAAAATCTGCTAAGATTAACTTTTACCAACCTGCCTGAGATAGCTTCGGTTTAAGGGACACTTTGAAGGCTATGATTTAATTAAGAACAAAACAAAACCTTTGTGGAGCTTGTTTGAACATGACAGATGAATATATTCACAGCTAGCTGGCTGACTGAAAGTTAACACAGTTAGTGAAAGTGTTTGTACTATCTGACTCACAACGAGAGGTTATAGTTGGCCAGAGCTGTTTGCATACATACACACTCTGCACCCCATGCCACAAACGCATACACAAACACATACAAACAAACAGACACACTGATAAATCCTAATAAATCCTCATTTAACCACTGAGTAAGTCTTGAGATTTACATGTCTGACTATTTTGCACTAAATGAGGCGTTATTAGTGCTCAGTGGTTGAAAAGGACAGGACAAATCCCTAGATATCAGACCGTTATTCTTTAATAGTCTTTTATTAAAATACTTTATGTACCAGTTACACATATTTAAGAAAATGATGTTAATTTGAACATTCTTGAATTAAATGTCTCCAAATTACAATAGAACTTAAGAATATACACCTGCTTATAGTTTAATATTCATGAGAAAATGCATCAGCAGCACAATGCAGCCAGGTGCATAAGTCTTTAATCATAAAGTTATTTGCGACAGGTGATGCTGGCACCCCTGGCAACCATCGCTCTGAAGATTTCCCAGCTCCATCACAGGACAGGTCGAAGTGGCCCATCAGTCATCACATGATTCCTCTCTTATGTTATTCGTCATTGCTGGAGTAACGCCCTTTTTGTTTTTCTCTCCAGATTTTTTGTATAAATTGAGCTTCGATTCCAAGTGTAGCTGCACAACATGCAGTAGTTTGCATTTTAGGCTAAAATAAATTGAGTGATTCTCTCTGTACCCCATTAAACTGCTTTTTATTTTTGATTTATGTGTCCCCTGTGAGTCTGTCTTACATAGTGTATTGCAATGTTGTTAGCTATAATTACTCTAATTGTTACTTAAGCCAATGAGTCACTGGCAAAAAAACAGCAGGGTTTTTTAAATCATCAACACCAACAGTGATCAAAACAACCAATCATGACATAAAGTGGTCCTATTAAATGCAGCATGTGGCTCTCAAACAGCAGTTCATTTCCTCTTGGAAACTCCTTAAATACAGTATTTTGTGTTTGCTCAGGAATCATTTTTATGTTTTGTGTAGAATGAATACTATTGAGTTATTGATTTGAAGAAAATTAAAAAGTGACATACAGTTTGTCGCATGGAAAACATTTCTTCATGCACCAAGTGCTCATTCAGTAAACAACTGAGTGCTTCCTGCCATGAAGCCTCAAATTATAATTTATGTCATTTGTACTCCTTCAATCGAGGAAATTAGAACTCATCAGTAAATAATGACCTGAAATTGCAGTCGAGTTTGTGGTGCTGAAGGATGAGTGACAGCGTGAAAACTGGCTTGATTGAGGACACTTACACACGTTACTTTTTATATCAGGAGTCACCATTTTGAAAACAACAAATAAGTTTTCCAGTATTTTACTTTCATTGTGAATACAACTTCTTTACTGCAGGAGATTTTAAGTGACAATACGGTGCTAACATTTCAGATATGGTGAGTACATGCCCATTTCCATCTGGACAGCGGCAAGCATTAGTCTGCTTACATCTGGTCCAACCCTGTGATCACTGATGCCCTTTGAAGTGCTGTACCTTTCTCCTGGTTTCATCTCCATAATACACTGAACCTGAAGCCCAGCAGGTCAAATTCCTAACTGTAATATGCACAATAACCAAAGTGAAGTGACTGGCAGTAAAATTCTTGAATTAACAGTGCTCCTAAAGATATGTAGAAAAAATATGTATGAAGTAAATATTAAAGTGAAACACAATCTAAAATGAGTCTAGCTCTGGCTC
>JAPZDY010000004.1:6390245-6403895 GCA_029783645.1 Ctenochaetus hawaiiensis | reverse complement strand
AAAAGTAAAATACCATTGATGAAAACTTTCAGAATTCAGAATAGGCCTATTCACTGCAGACATTTTGATTTGTCAGAAAAAGAAAATAACAGATGGTAAAAATAAAATTTATGGCTCCTCTCATTCAATTCTCACAGTGTGACAGTGAGCATTATGCAAAACAATAACCATTATACTAGAGCGCTCATCATTAACTTTATTATTTACACCTGTTATATTCTTGTGTTAAAAAACTCTTCTGTTGAAATATGGACCTATTTGCAAAATCACTTCAACATATTCACACCATTAAGGGAACCTAACACCACCAAACCATGAAAGTGCTATGGAGTTATAATACAGTGTTAAAATACCTAAAATAGGGTTTAAAGATTACATGTAACAAGCCATGGTCTAAAAAGTACTCATACTCTTGAATTAAGCAAAGATAGCAATACAGCATTGTAAAGCAGGCAAAATTGTTTTACAGAAGGAGAGAAACCTTTCAAATGATGCTACTGATGCAGCAAAGGTACTTATTATGCAGGAAAACTAATTCTGCTAATGTTAATATGCCTTTAGGTCTAATAGTTATAGGGCCTACTGATGCATATTTCCAAGCATTAAACAGCATATTTTTAATTGTGGAGCCAGGACCAACTTGAACAGCGTTTTCACTATTGATAATTACTGTATGTCACAGGGCATATTTTATTAGACGATCTTGTGTTTCTTATGTAAATTATGAATCAAGTGAGTAACTAGTATCCTAGCTAACTATCGCTGTCACTGTGAACAGAGTATTTTTTTTTTGGTTTAAAACCTTGGATAGGTGAAGTATGAAGTAGCGTAGAATGTAAATACTCAAGTAAACTACTTCAGTTAACAACAGTACTTAAGTAATATCACACCGAGGATGGTAGTCAAGCACTCAGGACCAGCACGGAGGTCTCGTGCTTCTTGTCACGAGGGATGACAACCATATACAACTGAATAACGCCAATAATCACTAGAGCACATGCGTTAGGTTTAATTACAAGTTTTTTAAACTGGCCCCTGGCCAATGATGATGATGATGAAGAAGATGTTCAGATGTGCTTGTATGTTATATACACGAAATGATGTTAAAACCACGGCAGAGCTACTGTCGCTTTAAGACAGTCACGTGACCAAGAAGGAAAAACCCCAACGGAGGAAGCAGGAAGTTCATCTACCAAGAAGAAGAGCCAGACCACACAAGCAATACACAAAGAATAGACCAAAAGTCAAACACAAGATTTCACTCGTTTAGCGCAATGGCTGGCATCAAAGGTATTTTAATATATGCGGTAACGAGTCGCTTAACAGATATGCTCGTTAAATTAACGCAGATGTTTTTCTTCATCGTCAGTGCTCCTTAAACTTTGGTAACCTACTTTTCAGCATTTTAGAAAACATTTGCTGAATTATTTCGAAAGCCTTCATTAAATAACAATGTCCGGGAATATTAATATTCGTTTCAAGCTACCTAAATTAATTGTTTAGTAAATACTCTGTGGTAAGTTGTAGGTTTTGCTATATTTTACAGGAGATTTGTCTCAAGTGAAACAGTTTTATTAATGCGATGGAAGACCGTCTTTCTATTTTGTCCTGTAACTTTGGATAAAAGCATTTCTGTCAGTATAATTAATAGAATGCAACGTGTCTCTACTCTAATTACATGTAATGTAACGTTTGTATTTTTTTTTAGCACTTGTTGGTTTGTCCTTCAGTGGTGCCATTGGACTTACATTTCTTCTGTTGGGTTGTGCACTGGAACAGTACGGGTAGGTTATATAATATAACTGATTATTTTTATTACACTCACATTGCGTTGACCTGGATACTTCTGGCCATAATGGATAGATAAGATATTTTTCCAGAGAAGTGGGGATTGATCAGACATACATCAATAACATTTAATAAAAAATAACATGATACATAATACCCCAAATACCCTCAAAAGAGGGTACTTTGAAAGAACAGAGTTAAGAAAAAATTGTAAAAATCAATACAACTTTGGCCCAGAAATGCACTCCCTGTTATGGATAAAGCTTCATAAATGAAGAATCCTACTATTTCCATAATGCATCTCAATGGCGTCTTTCATAAGAGCCCCCCAACCCTCTAAACGCCCACGTCTTTAAAACTCTATGCTGCAAGTAAGTAATGCAGGCTGAGAAATTTAAAGCTGAGAAAGTTTTTTTTAGCCTTATTATATTTCTTACAGTCTCAAAAAACATTATACAATGTTTTTACAGAGAGAGTAATATCTCTAGGCAGATAAATTCAAAATGATATTTTGATAATATGATTTTTCACATGTAAAATGTTACACTCTGTTCTGAATCATTAAATGCTAGTGATTGGTTTTGGTTTTGGTATTGTCTTTTTACGTTATTTTTTGTTTGACTATCTGCAAAAAAATCTGCCATTCTATACAATGTATGCATACAAAATGTTTACCTTGCTTTTAACTGCTGCACACCTGTTTTGCAGAGTATACTGGCCTATGTTTGTCCTAATTTTCTACGTACTAAGCCCCATTCCGACCTTCATATCCAGACGCCTCAGTGATGACACTGACTCCTCCAGTAATGCATGCAGAGAGCTGGCTTATTTCTTAACAACAGGCATTGTGGTATCATCTTTTGGGCTTCCCATTGTGTTAGCCCGCCATGGCACAGTAAGTTCTCCATTTTGAAGTATTTTGGAGGTTAATATCTGTTAAGTAAACACAGCCACCATTTTTGGCTTTTATTTTTATGTAAAGATATGATTAGGCTGTCTGCACAATTTCACCTGTTAGTATATTTGTCTTGTACTGTATCTTGAGAGATGCACACTTTGCCAGCAGTGCATTGTGAAAATAAATAGAAGACTATACATTTCTCTGTATTAAAAAACTTAATTCAGTGTTAATATATTTTTCCCACAGATCCAGTGGGGTGCCTGTGGTCTCGTGATGACAGGAAACGCTGTCATCTTCTTCACCATCCTTGGCTTTTTTGTGGTGTTTGGAGGGGGTGATGATTTCAGCTGGGAGCAGTGGTAGATTGCCTGTAGACAAGAGACGGAATAACAGAGGGACAGATGGATAGATGAGTGAATGGATAGGTGGATGGTTGAATGGATGGACTGCAGACTGAGGGGCACATGTGTCCTGCACTCGATGGAGGATGATGCTCATGTATAATATAGGCTTCAAAAAATGTTAAATTTACTGAGAATATTTTCAGGCCAATTGTTGTGCTAGGGTTGTTGACTACACTATACCCTGTTATGTGCCTTATGTCTGCGACCAGAGACACTGATGCCCTTACCCCTTTAACAATGTAACCCCATTACTATTCACCTTACCCTGCGGGTATTTTAGCTTGTCCAACCTTTGGTTCAGTTCGCCTGCTCATTGCAGCTGCCTGCTATTCATTATGCTTTAGTTAATCAACATCATAAAGGGATCTCTAAAGCAGCTTCATTTACACTGCAATCCTTATTGCATTATCTCTGCTCATTTTTCAAGGGGAAGTGACTGTACTAAATTATGGCTTCTTTATTATAAGCACTGTTTGCTGTTTAAAATGTAGAGGCAGGACAAGTTATCTTAATCAAAGCTATCTGACAACTAGTTGTAGTACTCCTAATCAGGTAAAGATGTATTTGTATGGAGATAATGTGTTTGTTTTCATTTTGCTGTAAAACTTTAAAGCCTTATTTTTTTGTTTTGGTGCAATTGTTTACATTCTCACCAAAGATCATTTTAGAGTACAAAAATGGAGCAAACACACCTCTAAACTGTGGGTTTTGAGCCGTGCTACACAGCAACATGAGACTCAATAGCAAGCTGAGGCACTTGATAAGGCGCTATCCGGTGACTATCATTTATCTAACTGACTGTGTACAGTTAGCATGTGAAAAGGCCAGAAAAAGTGCTCCTATCCATTTTATCTTCCTGCAGACAAGAAAGTAATTCATACTATTGACACAAGCATTAAGTATTAATTTGAGATTGATATTTTTTGCATTTTGAATGGTGAATACAGTACACACATTTCTTTAGATTTATTTTTTCATACTATAGAAGATGGCCTGACCTGCAAACTTATACATAAGTGCCTTTCATTCACGGTGTATATTTTGATTTAAGAGAAAACACCGTGGTTGGGTCTTGTGTTGGGTTTTTTAGTGTAAAATTATCAGGGGATGAAATCTGTAATTGTCAATACTCGATCATTGTATTCAATTTCATATTTGTAAGTAATCTGTAAGTAAATGGCTAATAATTATGTTTTGTAGTTTGACTAATCAGCCCACTTTAAAGACTATCGCAGAAATTATAATTTGTATTCTGAACTATTTTCTGGATTTCCTAATTCCTTAACTGTTTTATAAGGGAAAATATTATACTGTGTGTCTCACAACTGACATGTCCAATAAAGAAAGTTTGTTTTTTCTATTGTGACTCCCATATCCACACTAATGAGTGCCTGAGAGCTCTTGGAAGATTATTTTATAAGCTCCTGACTGCAATCTCTTTTCTAACATTGATTAAAATACTCCATATAAAAAAATGTACAGACTCTGTCTTACTGTTGATGATGTGAGGAGAATAGTGAGTCGTATAGTGGTTGAAAAGGTGCATCAAGAACTTGATTTGACTTGTAAAGCTTGTCTTTGTGCAGTGTTGATGGATGATGCATTCAACACCTGCACACTATTTATACAATGCAGCAGCAATAGTGACTGTAGCAGAACTCCGGTAATGGCCTCCCACAAAACACAGACTAGTAAAAAAAGGAGAGGTGTTGTGGGTTAGTGTGTTGTGGGGTTAGTTGTATTTCTGTCTACCCAGACTACACAAGCAAATGCCTGACAGAAATTCAGGCATGTCTAGCTGCTAAATAATTTAGATATTTCAGCAATATTCATCAAGCAGCATGTGAAACAGCTCCATGTTTTGCCTAGCAGACTAAAATTTTCCCTGAAAACCATCTTTATGCTTCCCTGTCTTTATTGCTTTTTATAAACACACAAACATTAATATTTAATACAAATGACAACATCATCGGTGGTGAACAGGCTGCATGAAAAGTAAATGACAAAAGCCAACATTAACTATTCAGAGTTAAAAAGGATGTGATAGAAATCACTGATGAACCTGCATACAACTTCAGTGGTTTCATTTCATACTCTTTACACGTGTCAAGTAGGCATTGAGGCCACCTCTCCTATTTGCATATGAAGCTGAGTGCATTTTTCTGCAAACAAAAACAACCCACACTCTGCAAATGAATTATTATTTGCATGGGAAACATATGATTGCATTGTAGTATGCAACAACAAACATTCCACAGAGAGAATGGTGGCTATGTTAGTGCTGCTGTGTGTATAACACTTGTGAAAACATCACTCAGGTACGTGTGCAATACGTAATGTCTTATGGATGGGAGTTAAAAAAATAGTTGACTTATCAGAGATAAAAGGAGGGACTTTCAGTAAAAGTTGGTGTCTGGAGATTGCTTAACTTCACAAAAAGCATCACTACAGCCACACAAGGATTCAGATATGCTGCTGTATGAAACATCAAAACAGGTGAGAGGCGACTGAAAGCTGTTGTTGGATTGACTTCATGCCATATGTCAGCAGACTCAGCTCTGATGCTGTAACGTCAGCATGATGAGCAGAGCCAAGTACATGTGTGTCCAACAGAGCCACAGAGAAGGGTGACACTTTTGCTCACTGGGATTTTTTAAGCCAAGATTAAACTCCTGTGTCATTATGTGCAAGATGAGGTCCATCAGAATCAGACAGAGACCTTAATTTACCTGGGTACAACTGATGTTGTAAGAAGCAACCACCTTTCCCCTGGATTTGCCTTGAGACTACATGAATCAGAAGTTATACTATGCCCCAAAACCTGCAATACCACACCTTAATAGGCTTCAAGTGTCAGCTGAGTGAGGGAAGCTGTCAGAAATGGCATTTATACTTAACACAAGTGTCTGTGTGTGAGAGAGACATTGAGAGGGAAAAAATGAAGGTAAAGATGAAGATGAAGAAAGAGAAAGAGCCCAGGGACACCCATTCATCTCTGTTCCAGGACAGCTGTTGCTTGGCAACAGCCAAGGCATCAAAATTACTCTAAAACACTGCTGAGTCTAGCCTTGAATACTACATGGTGCAACGCAGTGTAAAGCAACAGAACAGTGCAACACAAAATATTATGATGTTGTGTGGTAATGTACTGTCAAATGCAACTGTGGTAGGTTGCAGGGTCAAACAACATTTAACTTAATAATGCAACAATGCAACACTACACATCACAATGCAATGTAATGCACACTTGTACAATTTAAAGCAATGCAACAAGGGAAAAAAATAATTTAACGCAACCTAATGCAAGTTCACGCCATGGCATTTATTATAATATTAATTATTTTTGTTATAATGGTGTTTCTTACTATCTCCAAACTTTGGAGTACTTGAGCACAAGCAGTCTGTAATGTAGAGAAGTTTAATTGGAGTTGTATACATAAAGAATCAATCAACAAAACACATCAGGGGGTCTATTAAAAGAAGAGAGCCTGAGGGTTTTGTAGCCTCGTTTAACGGGGTGAAACAGACAGACACATACTCTCTCTCTCTCTCTCTCTCTCTGTGTACACTCTCTACACTCTCTTCGAGCTGGAAATCAAATGGATACAGGGCAGGCAGTACTGGGAAGGCAGAGAGGGCGTGCGCGCTGACAGCCATTGGTAAACGGAAGGATTTGCGTCGTCGGCGTCAAAGCCAATCGATGCGCTCTCGAGGTCGGGAAGGGGAACCAGCGCGAATAGGACAAATGGAACCTCTTAAAAAGGGGCGCGTGCCTCCGAAGCGCGGCATAGAAACGGGAGACCACACGGTGTACCACAATCGCATCAGTGCACGGGACAGCGGACACACCACCGGTAAGACTGCCGACTGCATTTCACAGTCCTCGGAGAGACACGTTTCAGATATCCATCAATTCTGAGCGAAAAAATAACTCTTGTTGTAGCTTTGCTGACCTTTTCCCACGACACTATGAAATAATGGGGTCAAGTACATCCTGTAAACCGCGCGAGACTTCAAAGTTCTGGCATATTTGCGCAGTAACATTAAGTTCATTAAGCTAACAGATGAGGGATTTCGTTGGTCCAGAAGTCACCAAAAGTGTGTCCCTCGACGCCCAGGTGGAAAGTTTCGTCTTTTAAGTTGCATAGAGGCTATTTTTCGAAGAAACTAAACAGCAACGCAGAACTGCACCGAAAGAGCTCGTGATTCAGTCATATCACGTAGGCTTATTGTCTGTACGTAGGCTGTGCTCTCCAACTCTGTTAGATCTTTGCACGGTGGGCACCTCTCATTTCTCTCTCTAGGTCCACATGTTCAGTTGTGGTACCATGTGTCTAGTTTTAAACACATTTATAAATGAATGATGTGCTGCTCCAGCTCTAGCCTGTATGGTTGGGGCACTTCACTTGCAGTATGATGAGGAGGTCAAACAAGGCAAAAGCCATCCACACTTAGTGTTTTTTCTCACTAAAAATTAGGCGCTAGAAAGATTTTTGTGTAATTAAATTAAATTTTATTTTTGTGTAAATAGCATGATTGAAAGCCTGCCTAGTTTATCACAGTGATTGAGGTACTGCTGGTTTGGTCAATAAACCAAGTGTTTTGTACAATATGTCACTTTCTATTTAGCACTGATGTCTAAATTAAATGAGTTCAAGCAGGAATCACAGAAGATAAGAGAAATCAGTATCACCCCTCTGTTGGGTCTTGATGTGTCTGTGTAACGGGGGTGATCGTACAAGGTTTTGTATTCATCATCTCTTTTTTTTAGTGTTTATGCTAAAACCTTTCAAACAGGTAAAAGTGACCACAGTTTTTCATTTGCACATAAAAAGTAAAGCATCTGACAAAGATGTCATTATATGATAGTCTATGTAGTAGTCATCATTTGCTGCATAATGAACAGTGCAACACTTTTGCATTGGTGAAATGAGCACAAAAACATGTGCATGCAGAAATATCAATCATGTTGAAATTTCTGCAGATCAATTATTTATTAATATTTTTGGCATTCATGTCCAAATGAGGTGTTCATAAGGAATTTCATGGTGAGGTGAGTACAGTTTAAACAACAGAAGCAGTATACATTCTATACATATAAACACACATTGTGTTTAGTGTCACACATTTAACCTTTCAACTTCACACTTATTATCGTCTTAGGTTTGCCTTCCTTTGAACATGTGTGTGGATTGTTTTCGTTGCTGAACCATGATGCATTCACTGGGCTCATAAAGAAAGTTTTTGTCTGTATTAGGTCACACCATGGCAATTTATTTCTGTCTGGTCACAAGGAAAGTGTTAGCATCACCTGCATGTCTGCCTTACTCCTATAATCTTCCTGCTCAACTAGGGTTTATTGTCTGTACATGTCGGCTATAGGGGCTACTACTAGCACATATCAATAGCTGTTAACTTTGTAGCTGACATTAAAATCGACTTAAACATCGACCAGAATGCGCATTAATCTAAAAGGTCTGTATAATCTAGAGACTGGAGTTTGCTGATTAAATAAGGGCTCATTTTTGAATGCCCCCTATTTTAAAAATGAGCTCTTAATTAATTCCAAAACTTTAAAAATTAAAAAAGAAAGAAATCATCCATAGAACATTTTTCCTCCTTTGTAAATATTTTTTTAGTTGTACACTGGTTTGATATCACACAGAGGCTCTTTATTATGCCACAACAGTGACATCTCAATAGCATGATGTACCCCTGAACTTCCGAAGTGCTCTTCCCTTTAAGCACAGTTCACAGCATTTCTGTAATGCGCAGGGTCATGTGGTGTGAACTCTGGCCACAGTCCTTTATTCTCAGCCAGTGCTGAAACAACAGGGCACATACATTCAGCTTCTTGTTAAAAGGGCTCTGGCTGCCAGACTGATGACTCACTTAGACGCTGCTTGGTGGCTTTACTGGTGTTATGACGGCTATACTGCCCTCTCTGTTGTCGAACATTGATGTTACGCGTCCAGCTGATGAATACATTCTGTGTCGGTTTGCAGACTGGCTGATTGTTTGTCACACAAGAAACTGTGATTAAAAAAAAAAAAAAAAAACTCCTGACCGTGAATACTGAAATTATTGTGTGCATGTGCCTGATTGTGACGTGTTTGTTTATGTGTAGGCTGGTAATCTGAACTGTGATTTTAATGCTTTTAGATAACAAAATTGTGCTAGATTGCTAATGTGAAGAGGAGGAACACAGCAGCTTTAAAGCCTCACTTTTCTTACAATGCTGACCTATCGACAGTGTCTCAAACATCTACTATTACTGTGAAGTAATGTGTAAATATATTCATGTTCCCCTTTTATGCTTTTCAAAGGAAAGTATGTTGCCCAAAGGGTTTGCAGTTTTTTCAGGGGTCCTTGTTGCTGATCATTAAGATAGCTCTTGCCCAAAAATATTGTCAGTTGTTTCTACTGTGATATGTGATCTGTGAAATTTCAATCCATGTATCGTTTTTCAGGCTGACAGTCTGCTGTCGTTAATTTCTGCTCATCCTCTCACCATTGGCTCAAGCAGAGGAGCTTCAGCTGTAAGTACATTTTTTAATGTCTGACTTATAGCTAAACAAAGCAGTGTATAAGATTTCTTTATTTCTCTGTTCAAGCAAAAGAGATTAGTTTTCTGTATTATTGAATTAAAAGATGTACAGTACGAGTCAGTATAAAATATAATCCTTTCTTGCATTTGCATAGCTTGACAATTTTCAGATTGTATTATATCTGAATGATTGTGAGCTTTGATGTAAAGAAGAATTTCTAATGATCACTTGGTCAATAGACTGAAAAAATGCAATTATGTTGATAAATAAATAACTAAAGTAAGTTCTCTGGCAAATATATGTTGGTTTCAGCTTCTCAGCCATGAAGATCAGCTGCTTTTCTATGTCCATAATGAAGGACAGCTGAATATCTTTTGGTTTTGGAATACTGGCTGCTGTACACATCAAGTTATTTTAACATGTCTTTTGTAGCTCCAGAAAATCGTCATTGTAGTTAACTAGTAATTTTTGGCATTTTCTATAAACAGCATTTAATTGATTGATCACAGAAAACATGAAAAGAGAAACATTAATCTTTAGTAATAGCCTTGATATTGATATGCAAGGTTTATGGTATGATGGGCCGTAAAACAGTTTATAGGCCCAACTTGTCTTTCCAGAGCAGGATATGCTCCAGACATCCTGTGTGTAAAGGAGGTAGTGGATCATATCGATTTGTTTGCTTCAATCTGAGTGCAACAGTATCTCCACTGAGCACAAGTCAAAACTGCACACTGATTCATTTCTGTCTCAGATGTCATCTGAAGGCCTCACAGCCATGTTGACACGGAGGTTGCCAACTGGTGACACTCACCAAAGGGCCTCTCTGTGCCCCAGATCCTGCAGACTTTGCCAAGCCTTCTGTTACCTTCTCAGGCTCCAAGTCATTTGTTGTGATTCACCCTAAAAGGTTTCATCCATATAGCTGACAATGGAAAGTTCTCTCTAATGAATAGATTACTAATTCAGTGTTGATACAGACAGACTTTAATCACAATACCAAAATGGAAGTTAAGTAAAGGGACTTTGGTGTAGTGGGGTAATTAGTGTATGTGTGTGTGGGTGTTTGAAATTGACAGAATGGCACACCCCCTTAATTATTGGGCTTTTTCAGCAATCGAAAAGTGACTCATCCAGACTCTCAGATGCCATGTGTCCTGGCCCACCAATTATTTCTCATTTCTTTCTTTTTCTCGTAATTGACTTAATAGGTCTCTGTATTGGCGCAGTAGCACAGGACTAAAAGCTCCTCATGAATTTAAGCATTTATTAATTTCTTTTATGTAATTTCAAGAGAGCACAAAGGGTCATATCCGTAATGAAGCCTGAATACAACCAAAGGAGCACACTGTGGTTAGCAGTATAATAGTTGATACTATTTACAAATCAATTTTTCACAACAGAGATGGCTGTCATTTAGGACTGGTTATACTGGCACAAAAATTGGTAGGGCTTTACAGAATATTTTACTGCGTTGAAGCTTTGTTCATAACATTGACATTTGAATTCTAAATCAACACTCAACTGTGGAGGCTTTGAGTGTTGTGTGGGTTGGATGGGTGGAGCTGAGGGACAGACACCAGGGGACAACTGATGATGATGACGACTCCTACAAGGTGGTCTGGTGCAGGGGGGGTTCAGGAGTCACATTGGATTGGACCCTGATCAACAGCTGCTTACCAGTGAAAGGGGAGCTCAGGGTTAAAAAGAGTATTTGGCTTGTTTCAACCTCTCAATAATTTTAGCTGTCAGACTTTTTTGAATATCACAAAGTGAAAATTTGATGGTTTTTGGGTGGATGAGGCGATCATGAGGTCAAAAATAATGACAGATGTTCAAAGATTTGTTTGAAAACCTCAATAGAAGATTTAAATGTAAAGAAATGTCTGCTTCTCTTAGTTGCTGTAGTGTCAGGTTGAAAGATAAGCCTTTCATTTAGTGACTAAGAAAAATATTTGCATTCCCATCATGCAAAAACCATGGTTATGACAGCAGAACAAACCTAAAATGGCTTTGTGACAAGTGACAAGTGAAGCCCAGTGACACCAGGCTCACAGAGTCCGGTTTGTTCAGTCTCTGTCTTTCTATACAGTAGGGCAGTGGGTTCCCTGCATGTGGCCTCCACAGTGACGTCACCTTTTCGCTGACACAAATTGGTGTGTTGTTTCTCTCCCTCCTCAAAACACTCCTCTCAGCATTCACATGTCTCAGAAGTTTATTTCTGCTGGAATCTGCTTCACTGTAATGAATGCAGTTACAAACAGCAAAGTTTCCACTGTGACCTAGTTTTGATTTTACATTGACAAGTAATCTCATTTGACAAGTGTTGATTGGCATTGGGGGGTTGTTAAAATAGTGCAAACCTGTTGAGTTATGCCTGACTGGTTGACTTAAACATGACAGAGGATATTGTATTGAAATTTAACATCTTATAAATTTAATGAACATGGACGACTTTGCATTACAGCAACGCTCAACACTTAATGTAATCAACACTATACATGATTGATACAGTTTGGTTGAAAGGAGATATAGGGACATTTCAAAGTTTTACTCGTGAAATCTCCTTGAACAAATACAATTCAAGAACAGAGTTTGTCATTTACTATCTGTTTATGTCTCCATATGTAGGCTTACATTTAAAGTTTTTTAGAAATACCTTAATACACACTTAAATCTAGTGACAGCTATATTATAGTTTTTATAAACCATCTTTAAATGTTTATATACTGCCTGTGTTGTTACCTGGGGAGCAGGTGATAAAGTGTTCTTATGAAATATTTTAAACTAGGTATGTCACATTGTCAGATTTTAGCAATTTCTATTCTGAGAAAATTTGAAAAGAAAATAATTCTCCAATTCAGATCTATTTAACTTAAAAGTTTAACGTGTGTTTGGTGTCTTATTTGGCAAATTAATTTTCCTTTTAAAATGCAAGTGTAGGGAGGTTAAGAGAGAGTCTACGCTAATTGTATAAAAGAATAAAGAACACAAAGTCCTATGTTGTATATGTATTGATTCACCCAAATCTAATTGCGCTGTAGGCCATCACTTTCCTTCATAGCACTCAGTTTTTATATGGTTACAAGATGAGTTATTGTAAAAATCCAAATTATTCTTTCAGTTACTAAATTAATTTTGGAAAGGACAGAAATAAGTGAAAATTGTCATTACATTGCATTATTGATCCATCAAAAGTCCAAAGACCAAAAATGATTATTCGATCACATCTTAATAAAACAGCAGAGTAAAAGCAGTATTTTTTAATAACACAAAAAATATGAATCATTTAGCAGGATAATTTCAGGTAAATTTCTTGTGAATTAGCTACTAATTTTGACTTTGACGCGCATTCGACTCTCCCTTAATGAAGCTCAAGTGCAGTACATCAAAATTTTGTAATTTTGTTTGACCCTCTCCAAGGAATCATAATTCATAGTTGCAAATGAGCTGATTGTACTGAGATATCATCATGTTTATAATTATCTGTAGTTATCATAACTGGATGACTTGGTGAGTGAGTGTGAGGATGCTGGCATGAAGGGCAACAACTGCTCTGTGTGTTAGACATGCCCACACAAACAGTGTGGGAAGGAGGGATAAGATTAGATTGCCTTTAAACTTATTCCAGCCTTCCCGCAAGTGTTTCTTTTTCTCTTTTTTTCTTTCTTTCATTTTTTATGTGACATGCACTTCATAACCTTATATATTCATACAAAGTTAAAAAACTTAACAAGTCTTGCCAAATATCGATCTTCTATGTAGAGATAGATCGATATGGTTTTTTCAGGGCCGATACTGATTATTAGTAGTCAAAGAGGCCGATAACCGATATTTGGAGCCGATATTCATTTGCAGTAAAAGTGAAAATATTGGCGTTAAAATTTTGAATAATACAAACTCCAACACTTAACTTCGTTTAAATGCCTTTAAACTAGGGCTGCACGATATATCGAATATACACGATGTATCGATGTAAAAATCTGATGAGATGTATGAAATGACTATA
>JAPZDY010000004.1:6358619-6390145 GCA_029783645.1 Ctenochaetus hawaiiensis | reverse complement strand
CTGGAGACAGAGTAGTGACTGCAGACAGAGAGGCGCGGCTGCATCAGAGCCAAAATAACCCAGTTTTAAATTGATCTCTTATCGGCCGTTGGATTTTAAATAAAAAGGCCGATGCCGATATGCATCAAAATGCCGAATATCAGCGCTGATAATCGGCCTGGCTGATAATCATTCTATCCCTACTTCTATGCTATGTGACTTACATTCAGATGGATGTGGTGTTCAGATACTTGCATATTCATTTGATATTGGATTGATTCCATAGCTGACTTATACTTAAATGATTTTATATGGTTTTTAATCGTGCATTCTCAACATGGTCTTTACCACTCCTCTTCGCTTGCATTGCTGTGCTCTTAATTTGTCTGTTTTTCCACAACTTGAAGGAGCTGTCATAGAAATTTGTACTCATATCTGTTTGTGTGTGAAGTTTACTTAACCTACTCTTCAAATGACTGAAATAAATCGAAAATTGAATTAATTTTAATACATTTTCTCACTCTTTAATAAAGACGTTTGGTCTACAGCCTTGTGTAAACTTACCTGTAATACCAACAAAAATACTAATAAAAACTACTACTACTACTACCATCACCACCACCACCAAGAAAAAGCTTTGATATCAAATCAACAGATGTCCAAATTCTGATATCTCTAAGAGGACAGTCACCCAGTAAGGATTTAGAAACTTTTAACAAAAAATTTCTGTAACTGATAAACTGATTAACAAATGTCACACAGTAAAAACAACACTGTCTTTGTTCCTGTATTTGGGAATCTGTGAACATCAGCTCAGTTTATAAGTAATCATTACCTAGTTTTATTTTAAATCAAATTTATTGACTCATTGAGATATTAATCAATAGTTACAAAATGATCCATGAGAAATGCTGGTGGGATTTGCTTTATGAGGATTACATATTAGTGTGTAACCTTTTGGCCTTTGTTCTAACATTGATTTCTGTTATCTGCAGCTGCTACTTCTAAAATATCTTTATTTTCATAAAGTTTAATGCAAAACAAGTTAAACAAAAGGCTGAACATCACATAATCATGGTAAATGGATTAATGACAATTTTCATCCCACTTATGCTGATGTAATGTAAGTGCCTTTTAGCTATGTAATCGAAAGTGGACACTAAGTTAGGAGAGAAGACTGTGTGCCACTGAGGACAAGTCAAACAAAACCTTACTTATTAATCCTTTGTCTTTTTTCTATTTGCATCTAGGGATTGTCAACAGTAATTTTTAGAACATGATAAATTTACAATAAAAATATTAAAAAGCTTTACAATGCTATCAATAAAATAATCCTAGATTAGATGCAGTATGATGAAAAACTGAAGTCTTGTATTTACACTAAACATAAAGTGTTATGGAGACTATGGCCAATTTCTTGGTAAGGTGCCTTTCAATTTTCAGCTCTCCTTTCAGCAAAATCCATGCCTATTACATTCAGGGTCAGGCGGAGAAGCTATTCTATCTCTGTTATATGTCTGAGGTGATTAAATAAGATCGCATAATTTCTTTTATTTGATTATTAAACTTTAGCTCGGTGTTATAAAATGACCTGAAAGGTTTTTTTTGAGGAAATTTAACTTTGGGTAAGAAACAGACCATGTTTTAAAGTGTTATCTCACCAGGGAGCAAACTGTTTTCAAAGTGCTGTTCCTGAAGTGTGAATAAAGTAGGTGTGGTGTTGTGTAGATTGAATGAATGTGGGTGGGCCAAATAGACAAACAGGACCTGCTGCTGTTCTGTCAACAGCTGTTGCGTCTTGTGACTTCTGCTGCTTACTTCTCCATTTCACACTCACAAGTTGATGACATAGTATTTGAAGGTTTACACAGCATACACAGTCATCTGCCCCTGAACGAAACAAATCTAGGTAAGTAGTTAGCTTGATAAGTGAACAGTATATCCTTTGATTTTTGCTCTTAATGTTTTTTTAAAATTTGGTTACTAATCTGATCTATCCAGCTGTTAATGAATGACGACTGTGAGGTTAATCCTTAAAGCCATCATTGTTGTTGCACACAAATGGCTTTGAATGCTCTCATTGTTGGACTATAGAGTAATTAAACGCAATATTAATGCAGCTCCACACATGCTTTCTTGAGCCTCCTTTGTTTTGGTGCTATAAAGCTACCTTTGTGTGGGTTCCAGTAATTTTAAATTTATGACTACTGATTCACCCTCCACTGCTCTCTACTGCTCTTCATTGTGCATGGACGCTGTCAGACGCAGATTGACTGGTCACTCGGGAACAATTTTTTCTCTGCTGCTAGCAAAGCAGCACAGCTGACCTCTTATGTAAGATGTGTGACAAAAGTGACAAAACATTGGCTGAATCATAACATTTTAAGTTTGTGCTTTGCTTTATATGCTGTCAAAGCACTAAGGTTGTGTTGGGTGATGGTAGAAGACAAATGCCATTTTTAAAAGATTTTTATCCATCCATCCACTCTCCATGCCTATTTATGTTCAGAGCCAGTTGGGATGGTGGTGGGTGGTTGATGTCTCTTTCATTGTAGGTCCAACAGGTCACTCGTCTATCACATACACATACACAAGCTCATTTAAACTAGTATTTACACGACAGTTAATTCAGAGCTTTTAGTTCACTAAATATACATGTTTTTGGACCAAATTGCCAGTAGGAAACCACACTGTGCACAAAACCACGAAAAACACTAACTACCAAGAAATAAATTATTAATGAGCTGACCAATTGTGTTTTAATTGATTATTAAATAGGGATGGGCGCAGGTGTGTATCACATTCTTTTTCGAACAAAGGCAGCAGTATAATATTAAGTATAGTGCTGTGAAGTTGGCTGGAGGCCACAATACAAACAGAAAGAGAAAAAATGCAGAGACTTAAAGAAAAAAACATTTATGTAAAACAGAGGAATCCATAAGATTACAATGCGAATGTGCTCTGTGTTTGGTTGATAGTGTTGATAAAGGGTCTCTGACCTCAGATTCATGGACAGCACTGAACCATGTCATGAACATGAACATGTCATTCCATGCACAACTGGGAAATATGGAGTGCTGTTTTGCAAACAGTTCTGCATGCATGTGTGTGCACTGGATGGGGATCAAGTAATAATTTAATAGCTCCCTGTGAATTTAAATATCCTATGCACTGGATATTTGAATAAAAAAATCAGCTTTTATAAAATATGTTGTGAAGCCTTTTTGCTTCTGTGTGTCCAGAGACAGTGCAGTGTACTTATAAGTATACCCACATTAATGTAAGACGTAAAGGACATACCCTTTAAGCAAAGTCTGTCGGCCTTCACATTGGTCTTAAATTGTTAATGAAGCAGAAGCAGTCTGCTTTGGTTTGTTTTGTTCCCAAATGCAGTAATTATATACACCCAGCAAAGTGATCCCTGATGTTCTCTTCAAAATCTAAATCAAATTCTTACAATTAGCATCTCGAATGCTTCCTCATGGTTGTGAATTCTGTTGCCCTCTTCATATAAACAACCAATTATTTGTAGAGACACAAACGGCCACGACGGGGTTGACCTATTGTTAAGGTCGCAGAAATGAGAGGTTACTTGAGGCTTATTTTCTCTAAAAAATGGAAGAAGTACATTTTCAATTGCAGCGCATTTGTCCAATGATCTTTTGTTTTTTAGTGTGTAGTCTCTTGGGGTTAGGTTTTAACACCCTTTAGAATCTCAGGTTCATTTCTTCCTTGGATGTACTGACACAGCCCTGACCTTTTCACTGAAGTTCTAATGGCGAGGAAAAAGCCTGAGAAGGCTTTTGTAACAACCATTATCATTTCATTTGCTTCAATAGGTGTATTGGAACAATTTTTGGGGGGTAAATAATTCCATACAATAGCATAGTATTTTGATAATTTTATAAATTGTGATCTGTAGGGAAAGCCTGAGGATTAAGGAGATTGAGATTTTTTTTTTATTTTATGATATTAAGACTTTAACAATATGCACTTAACAATAATAAAGCTGTCTGATGGCAAGAATAATGCACATGAAATTTCTCAAATGGTCTTGTTTGAATATAAGTTTAATAGTTAGATAGTTTAAGTTCTTATTTAACAGAAGAAAGCCTTGGTTTTATGGGGCCAGATTATTTCAAATTTTATTAAGTTCAATCAAAAAGGTGTCATATTGTGCTGACCAGTGTGCTAGACCAATAAACAAGTTTATAGCCCCAGTGCTATTATACTTTTAAACCTGATTTTCATTTAACACCAACATCGCGTTGACATTTTGGGTTCAGGTTCTAATGTCTCCACCACTATGAGATGGGTTACTGAAATTTTGGATGGATATTCAATGTTCATAGAAGATACTTTTTAAAGACTTTTCCTCAGTCTTTTCATGTAGTGCTATCCCCTAATCGGAATTTCAATATGTCCATTACTTTAACATATGTAAAAAAAACACAAACCTTAAAATATTCCAATCAGCCTCAGCTATATATTGTATAAAGTGTTAAAAAATGCTGAGATGTTACCATGTTACACTAGCTGAACATCAGCATGTCAACACTGTCATTGTGAGCATATTTGCATGCTGATTTTAGCATTTAGCTCAAGGCACCACTGTGCCTTGGTGCCGCCTCTTTGACCCTCAGTAATTTTTTTTGAGATGTTGTTTGAATAAAAGATAATTTGAAGCAATTACCGTACATGCTGACAGCTGGAATCATTAAGAATAGTTTAGTACTAAGGCATTTCAACAGTCTTGAGAACAACTTGGACTAATACTCAGTGGTACTGGGCAGTCTGCAGTCTACTTGTCTTACTCTGTCCTAAAAATTGGCACTACTAAGAGCTATTTTTGATCAAAGGAGCAGAGAACTGTTGTTGTCAGATTATGTGTGGTCAATTTAAAGAAGATATTACCTGCATAAAACTACTCAACTGGTTATACATGATATTTTTCTACAATTTACCATTTCTTGTGGTCACAATCACCTACACAATTTGACCATCTACTAGGGGTGTGACGATCCATCGATCTGGATCGATCCATCGATTGGTTAAGCAATGATCCAATCAAATCGATGGAAACTCAAACCATGGCTCAACATTGTCATCTTTAAGATAAGCCTTTATTTTGAAATTCCGACCACATACCCGTTCCCAATTGCGCCTTGTTCGTTCCGAAGTTTCAAACAATGCAAGCGGCAAGCGGCAAAGGTAAAGAGGATGACGAGATTTACTCCCCTCTTGGGAATAAGTCAGCTGTGTGGCAATATTTTGAATTTCGCAGGAAAGACGGGTCAACAGACAAAACTCGTGCAATGTCGTTATGAGATAAAATACTCAGGAAACACGACAAACTTTGACGGGCAACTTAAAAAGAAACACGGTATTGACCTTCATGCTAGCGTTAGCAATCAATCAGTGGCACTGACTGTTTGACTGTGGTATAATCCCTGTCCTGCTGGACACACACTCACACATACTGTTGAAATGTGCTGTTACACACACACAATTCAGAAACCCAAGCAGCTGTTTCAAAGTTTCCCTCTACCTCCCTTCCTTCTAAGAATTCTTTATGTTTTTGTGTTCACCAGAATTTTTCACTTGATATCATGTCGCTTATCTTTTTAAATACTATACCAAATAAATCTTTAAATCAAATAAATAAAATCTTTTTAAATACTATACCAATATACTAAATACTATATTAGATCTACGGCAATGTTATTGATTGTAACTGATTGTGTTCAATGTGTACATAATATCGTCATAAATTGATCGAAGGCCCCTGAATCGAATCAAAATCGAATCGTGGCAGACTTTGTGATATCGGCAAATATCGTACCGTTGTCCAAAGAATCGATATAGTATCATGTCATCATGAAACTGGTGATTTACACCCCTACCATCTAGTACTTGACACATTTGTATCATGAAGTATAAAGAATTCAGATGGTGTCCTTGTGAAACCTATAATGGACATACATATAGTTCCTCATACATTATTCAGAACTTTTCCCTCATGCTGACATTTGAAGCAGCATCGGAAGATTTATCTCACAGATTTTTAAAACTCTCAATTTGTGATCTGCCATCATTTCACCTCTCATTTATTTTTTTCTGTTACTGAGTTACTGAGGGCAGCAGGGAACTGACATATAGATTTGTTTGGGGAGCTACAAACAAGATTGGGTTGTTGTGCTGCTGATAAATTCTCTTTTCATGTCCATTGACTCTGGAAACCTAGAGAGCATCAACAGCAGCCTCTCTCACCAGCATTACTGCACTGACTTTAACAAAAGGACACAGTGCTGCCAAATAAGGGGTAATATGGGGGGAACGAGTGGGATCAATAGTGACATGGAAAATATTGATTAATTTCTGTCGCATAGATTAGTCACCCATGTCTGCCTGTTGGTGCTTTTCAACCCACTGTGGTCATTCTATAATTGATGAGTGTGTACAGTCACTGCATTCAGAGAGCCCCACAGACAGGATCACCTGAAAAGACCTTCAGGCAAATACACCATACACTGTATTCTATTAATCTTTTTTCATTTCTTGCTCTGTAATTTATACCGTAAAACATAACAGGGTTAGAGGCAGTTAGCACATTTTCGACAAATAACATTTATTTGACATCACTGTTGCCAGCCATGGTCGTCATTGCCTTTTTGCCTGGACATGATGCCCACCGGCCACTGTGGCCTAGGCGTCCTGCTGTCTGTTTCAGTCTCTCCTGTCACATCCACTAGGCAACAGAATGCTAGTACATGATTGGTCAACAGTAATATAAAAATCAAGTTGTAATGTGACAAATAAAATGCAAAAGTGAAACACCCGTTTTAACAATATGATCTAAGATTTATCCTCAGTTGGTGCCACAAAACCTGCAGTGGAACTTACAGTTGGAATATGTTTTTTATTTGTAGACCATTTTTGCACAGATATTCAGTTTGTGTTAAAAAGACTGTGTTGCAATCTGAATTTTAGCTATTTTAGTCAGAGATAAGTTGGTGAATCAAAAAACTGGCATTGCCATCCCTAAAAGCCAGCATGCATGAAATTTTCTCTAAATGTAAGGTAAGAAAAACTTTTCTGATATTCAAACTAAAACTTAAGCATGATGCTATTGGAACTAGTATGGAGAAGTTCCTTATCATACAGTTCTGTTTTATAGCCTTTTTTCTTGTTTTTTACTGCTTTTAAAATGTGTTTTAATTTATTTTGCTCCAGTATGACTCTACTTGTCCAAACCTGTAGTTGCTGAGGTAGATAATCCATCTCAGTTCTTGTAATGTCTGCTTTTTTTGTCAAAGTTATGTAATGCATTGCAGTGTAGACTTGTCAAATGACTGCACACAGAACTGCATTACCTAGTCTGAACAGTAACACAAGTCTGAGCAGAATTGTAGACATGATGTTCACTGTGATGCAGAAAGAAGCAACTTTTGGAACAGAATACCTTATTATTTCCCCCACCCTGCTCTCTGCTACCCATGTGCAGGCATTCTGGTGAGGCTGCCCAGAGCAGGAGAAGCAGGCAAGAACTGCATTCCTTAGAGAGAGGATCAGAGACCGAGAGAGAGAGTCTGGCTGAACATCCCTCAGGATGAAGAAAAGCAGTAGTGCACAGGGAGTTACACCATGGGATGTAAGTATTGATTTTTACAACCATCCATCTGTGCAACCATGAATCCATCCATGCATTCATTACACAGCCACTTAAAATTTCTTTTCATTTGAAATTCCACATCTTGCAGCCAAAGTTTACAGCCTAATTCTACAGTTTGCACAGTTGCTGTAAATTCTGTAATGTTTTTCCCTCGAACAACAGTACAGTGAGCCATAGTGAGGCAGCAAGGTGCAGTATGTCTGTGCGGTGGTTGGTGACTCATAAACAGATGACTGTACTGTACACAACAGACCGCTATCTGGCAGGACATGCTGCAGAGAGTGAGATGGTGTGTGTGTTGGAACGGGAGAGGGGGGGTTAGAAGGACAATGTGTTGTGTATGGGTGTGCGTGTGTTTGCACGTGCATGCATGTGGGGAAGAGAGCTATGAAGATTCAAAGACGAAGAGTTGAGGAGTGATGCAGAGTTTAGATGAAGGAGGCACAGCGCAGGAAGAGGAGAGGTGTTAAAAGACAGTTCACACCAGGAGTCATTTAGGGCAAATGACTGAATGGAAAACATGGATGAGAGGAGAAAGGACAGATCTGACAGAGAGGCCCATCTGTTTCTCCTCCATGCCACCGGTGTTTATAACTGCACAGGCATTCCAGATCATTTACTTCGACATTGTCCAACAGGAGCTCAGAGGCCAAGTCTCATCCTGGACAAAGAAAGTTTTCCTGCTGTGACTGGCTTCCATTACACTGTGACCTCTCTGGGTTAAAAAAATATATAAACATAGATGTAGAACCAGTAATATCGCAAATGATCAATGATGAATTTTGTTGTCAGGCCAGCAGTTATTTTTGTAACAGTAGATAGATACATTTTTTTTAAAAGGTCGGCATTTCATTTTGGTATAAAACCTTTAATAGCATTTAAAATACTTACTGCACTCTACTTGCAGGAATGGTTTTGCAGACTTCTTTAATGTTTAAGAGATTGCTTTACTTTAGTGCACTGTAAGAGATCATGAAGCTTCTTTTAACAGCTTAATGCTCACTTGTTTCATATAATATTGTAAATACATGTAGGGCACTGTATTTTTTTAAATCAGTTTTTGTCTGGTTTAGACAGTTTATCAAGATGAAAACAGGCATTCAGTGTCTGACATTAAGATCTATGTAAGTACTGTGCTTCAGTACAATTTAAAGGTCCTTATGTTCCTCGTGTACGTGTTTTTCCAATATGCTATTTCTCCTATACTTCACTTTGAAAGCCCAGTATTGTACTACATTTATTTGACAGTGTTTGTTACTAGTTACTTTGATTATTATACATGGAGCTGCTGTTAAGTACACATACAGCCTTTCCAGCTGTATTGAGTAATTAAATTTTTTCTATTATAAATTTACTTTTATGCTACTTATACGCATTGACTTAAATGAGTAATGAAGTGCTCAAACTCTTGTAATGTTATATAAATTTGTAAACTTGTAATGTAAACTTATAACAAGTATCAAGGACACAGAAGAAATAGATCTTAAAATGTTAAAGAAATAGTAGGTAAATTAAATTGTATGTATGTATTATATATTCCATCATGGTTATGTAAGCTCATTTCAAGTGTCCGTGCTTTCTTTGTTTCACATAAAAGTTAAATGTAGTTCTGAGGTAATCTTTGTTTTTTTACCTCTAGCTTCCTTTGAGTTCATCTCCCAACTTTTTTTCTATAGATTCTATAGTTTCTTATTAATGAAAGCAGTCTGTGTTTTTTTTTTTTCCTTTGGCTCATAGTTGCAATAACTCAGGTGCAATATAAAGCAATGCTGTTAGAGCTTCACTCCTAAAGCTGTGTCATTTACATCACCTTCTACCAAAAGGCTTTCTGGAAGTATCCCAAAGAATTCTGGGGTTGTTTAGGCTCTGCGGCCAAGAGAGGCCTTTCATCTTCTTTGTAGGAAACACCCACACCACCTCTGCTTGACACTGGAGCTACACTACCTCCGTTTCATACTCAGTGATTTGCATTTTAACTCAGTTCCTGTCCTTTTATGACCATGTACCAGCACATATGATAAATTTGAATAAATAAAATTTAAATTCAGTCTTTAGAATAATAAATCATCAACATCTTTGTCTTACTTCTGACATATATGCATATATACTAGGGATGCATAATACATATACATGGCTAAAAATGATCAGACTGATGACAGAAAATTCATATTATTATGTATTGTTCTAACAAAAAAATATGGCTGTTAAATAAAGCCAATTATACAAAGCTAAATTACTCGCATGACCTCATGCACTTAAAGTAGCATTGCTGTCCATCAACCCTTCTTTAATAAGCAATACAGTATATAAAATGCCTTCTGTCATTGTATTTAATCTGCAGACTAAGCAGCCTGAGGCAACTGGTTTTATTAAAGCTTTTCATTTGTACTGAGCATATAATACATTGAAATGTTTGATTTGTCACATAATGTCAAAGAATTTAAGTAGATTTTAGTAAAATTAAATTTAGATTTTCAGTTAAATTCCAAAGCAAAAATTTACAGTATAAAAACAGTATATTAAGTCCATACTTAATATGCTGTTTTGTTTTGTTTTGTTTTTTTTGAAAAAAAATGGCCAGTTGAAAAATCAGAACAGTTTTTTTGTTGTTGTAATGGTGTTCTCAGTTAGATTAAGCTTGATCTGGGAGATGAATTGTTAATCAGTTATTTATAACCTGTAGTTTATGAACAACAATAGATGTGCATAAACTACCGGTTACAAAAAAAAAAGATCAGTTCTTGATTTTGGCAATGAAAAGCATATTTTATCAATTATCACCATTTGCAGAAAAAATCCACCTGGTGCATCCCTAATACACACAGGAATACACTCAAAGTAAATCAGCAGTATTTCTTCCTCCAAATGCCATTTGGACAACAGACCATTGATCGATAAAGAATTGGAATTACATGTCCAAATGTCAGAGATGCAGTCAATACACAATTGATGAATAATTTGACAGTAAAAAACGGCAGCCCTGACATATTGACAAGAGACTATTTAGATCACTGCTTAACGTTTGACCTTGGACTGTTTCCACTTACACAATCACTTTTGTCAAACTGAGTTGTCCAAACTGATTTATGTTTTGCCAAATTTAATTTTCACTCCTCTACACTGGGACAAGAAGACTGTGTCTGTAAACAGACAAAATGAATCAAATAAATTGCATTTCCTAGAAAAGCAGAGGAGTAGCAATGCTGTGTTTACTGACTGTCAGAAAGGAAGTCAAACTACCATTTCTGGTTGTGGTTTCTGTCTCCTTAGCTCACTTCATCTTCCTCTCTCTCATTCAGAACCTTTCCCTGCCTGTCTTCATCCTTACATTTTGCAGTTTATCTCTCAGTTCTTTTTCCTCTTTGCTTCCCAATTGGCATGTGCCTGCCCTGAAGAGAGACTAGGTGGGACTGCTTCTTCTTTCTGACTGTTGTCTTCTTGGTCTTAACTATGTCTCACTTCACTCACCCACTCAATGTGAAAATTTTATTAATTTTTCCTTTTGACCATCAACACATTCACCAATGCCATTTTGAAATTCTGAGAGGATCTCTGTGTCCACAGAGAGGAGCCAAGTTGGACTTGAAATGTTTTACTTTCTTGTTACAATAAAAAGATATTTGAATTGGAGCAGATAATAGTGATGCCACCACCATGAGAGAAACCTCTTACAGTTACAGTTTTTTGGATGCATCAGATTTTTTTTTGTAGTGGTCCTTTGACTTATTACCAGGGTAGGGTGAATTCTGTTATCGTGCTTTATGATTCATGTTTTTTTGTTTGTTTGTTTTTTGCTGCTTTCTTTTTAGATATAAAAAACAATATTTTTAGGTAAATCATATTTAGTGATACATTTTGCTGTAGATAGTTAGCCGTTTAATCTGGTAATCTTTAACAAATTTGACAATTGTTTGATATTCACTGGTTAAGGCTCTCAAATTTAAGAATTTTCAGTTTTTATGATGGCAGATTGTCTTTCATCTTCAGTCATTGTCCTTTTATTACCATGATCCAAAACATAAAATAAATCCAGGTTTTTAAATTCACTCATTTTAATTATTGTAAAATCATCTTTTTCCTAACCTTGACATATGTATGTGCAAGGGATGCATGGTGAACATTATGTCAGTTTTTAACTGTTAGCAAGACAAAAGAAGAAATAAAGACATTGGACCTTACAAAATGGTGAAGGACATTTTTAAGTATTTTCTGACATTCAGATTAGTCCATATACTGAAAAATTGGTCTGTATATGAATCCATAATGTGAATAATTAGTTTTGGTAGCTGCAATATTAGAGCTATACAGATTAATTTGCCAGGGCCAATTTATAGGCTGAAATTAGCTTCTTGCAGGTAATCAGTATCATGGTCTATATCTTTTTTAATAAATAACTATTTTTTCACAACCAAAAAAAAGTGTTTGTGATAATTAAGATACATTGTCATGATTACATGGTTTGTCCACTAGAGAGCACTGATAAGTTGAATTTTGAGCTAGAAAAGGAAATAAAATGGACCACTCAAAAAAAATCCCAAAAATAATCAATGAATTTGTATCAAGATTGTTGTTAATATTATATTTACCTTATAACAATATTTCAATTTTTTTAAATACCAAAGATTGATGTTTTCTAGCTACAAGAAACTGCATTAAGTTAAACACTGTCAGTCAAGACAGAACTGGTAGTTAATCGTGTGACATGGTCTTGTCAGATTTTGGTGAGCTGTCAGCCCTGATAATGATGAGGTCAGACACTTTTCTCCCCCTCACACCCTCTCGCTCGCTGCCAACCTCTGTCTTTTACACTCACTTCCTCTATCTAGTCTCCTACGCCACATTCACAAAACAGACAAATGATTTCTTGTTGCCAAAGCGATGTTCTAGGAATTCCTTGACCTCCCCTCTCATTTCCCAACATCGGTCTTTTCTATCTCCTGTTGAAGTGTTTCATTTACACTTCCATGCTATGAGCATAAAGTGAAGGGTGATATATGCAGAATGAGCCCTGGCAGCAAGCCTCAGCTTCCTGAGTGCCTTGGCTTGTTTACAACCTGTCATTCCAGTGAAGCACGCAGGGCTTCTTACTGGAATCTTCAGACTCAACCAGACACATTAAACACACAATTTATATTCAGCACATCTTCATAAAAATGTCAGTAAGCAGCTTAGATTTTGCGAGCCTGAAATAGGTTTTAATCAAACAGTTAATCTCTCTCTGTGTAGTGTAGACAGTAAAAATATAAATGAAGCCATTAAACAGTACATCCATCTGTTAAGTCAGGGATATCTGCAGGAAGGACAGGTTGTTTAGTCTGAGTTTAAGCATTTGGACATCTTTGAGTCTCTATGGAAAAATGAAGTTTATCTATGTTTAGTTGGCCGCAGAAAATATTTTTACCAAAAGTCTTTGTCTTTTGCACGACTTAATTTGTGTTTTTTTCTTTGATTATTTTTCTTTTTATTGTTTTCATGTATGGCTCTTGCCTACTTGAGTACATTGCTTTTTAGAAAGCTGTAAGATCATTATATCTTAAAATCTTGTTTTTGCACTGCTGTACATAAAAAAATTTAGGTAACATTGTGTATTTCAAGAAAACACTGACTTTATATTAATTTCGCCCGAATTTTCTTAATGTTTATTCACCACAAAATGTATCTGTAGAAAACCAAACCCAGTGATTCATTTTTGTTTTTGTCTTCTTATTTTTTTCAACCCTCAGGAAAATAAGGAACCTCCTGTGGGACAATTTACCACTGGCAGCACCCTAGGGGTAGAGTTGTGCAAAGTCCACAGGAGGTTTTCTGGCAACCTGCAGCTCCCTCCGTTGTCATGGCGACAGGCAGAAAAGGAGAGGGACAGGGGCAGATCGCTAACGCCTGAGGAAGATCCAGTGACCCGGACCAGACCCACAAGTCTGCCCATCGTGTCCCTGCCCCGCATTGACATCACACAGGCTGATCCTGACAGGTCAGACTCAGAAAAACAAAGGTGATATATACATATGCTGCAGGTTTTAGTAGACTGTAAGGCAACATGCTATCTATCACTGCTGCTAAAGTTGTCAGGCATGTGCTTTCTGTGAAGAATTGAAATATTTCAGAGTAATTTGATTTTATTTTTATGTGATTTATGACTTTTTTTTATTAGTTTTCGAAACTATTTTTAGTTTTTATTTTGTTATAGGTGAAAGATTATGTTGTTTCAGTGTTAAAATATTAAAGCAAGTAGTGTGTTGGGAACCATTGAAGACTGGTGTTTTTCCCCTTCTACTTCTGACTTTAGATTTTCAAAATTGGCAACAAGGTGGGCAGTGACTTTTTTTTTTTTTTTTTTCCTTGGTGCATTTTTTCGTCCTAGTTTCTACTATTTCTTACACTAATAATTATAGCCCGTGCCCTGGAGAAGAACATAGCAAAGCTTCAGATGGTACAAAATTTTGGCAGTCATCTGGTTTTATACTCTATTATTGTTGTGTCTGTCTCAACAGAGCACAGCAGGCTGTTGTTCCATCGTAGCATTAATGCAGGCAATATGGATAAAAGGATTTTCTTTTTAGGATAGATACCACTTTACATTATTAAATTGTCAACTGGCCACATATATCCCCCTTTCTTAACTCACTTCCCTTAAGTACAGATGATTATGGCTCTCTGTCACTGACTCTCTCGTCAGTTGCTTTCATCTCTGTCATTGACTCTCAAACTTTGCTCTACTGCTTTTTTTGAAGGCATGGGTTGCATTCATCTGTATTAAAGGTCAGGAGATAGAAACTTTTGTTCTGTGTATTGCATGTTGCTGTGGATGCATCATAACTTTTTTTTTAATTTTCATCATAAGTATTGCAGGGGGTGTGTCTGAAAGAAATCTACCAATCACATTAATCTTGAACTCTTGACGTTTTCCTCTGAGGATATGAGTTAGTCATGCAATCTCAGGGAAGAAGAGATCTCGTTTTGAATTTGCCTTTAATTGGACCTGAGAACATTACAAGAGCTCCATAAAATCAGGTTCTGTTGGCTCTATAGACTTTTGCAGTTAACAGTGGGATTTAAGCTATACTTTGGAAAGGGTGTGGCTTTTTAAGGATAGTGAAGTGCCATCACTCTACTGGCCTCTGACTTGGTTGTGAAGCACTAATGGAAGGCAGTGAGGAGAACAGGGACCACAGGTCGTACCAGACAGACTCATCTCATGCTGCTGCTGATGCTGATGATGTCAATCCTGTTCAAAAACTTTCATTGCAAAGCTCGCCGAAATGCTTTCGCAAGCAGGTGGTAAACAAGCATCTCCGCCGATACAGGCGCTTCACTGTGGCCAATACCTGGTAAGAATTAGTTTTTTTGTTGTTGTTTTTGTTGTTGTTGTTGTTTTTTGGAAAGGAAGAGACATAAAGAAATGATGACAGTTGCTTCATTTTGTTTGATTTTTTTAATAAACTTTATTTAATAATTTTGTGTTTTCTTTAAAAGCTACATGGTAATTTGGGAGATATTTATTAACTGATAAAGAGCCTTAAGTGCAGTGTATTTAAAATGTTACTTCTCCATGGTAAGAGTATGTAAAAGCACTGAAAGGAGAATCTGCCAAAAATGAGAGAAAACAAAATCAAATGAAAAGTCTTGCCATGATAGTTGGCTGCAGTGTCCTGCATAAAGTTGAAGTCCGGTCTAGCTTATTCATAGAGGTGAAAACCATGTTCTGTTCAGAGAGCTTTACAGTCAGAAGAGTAAAGGACCTAAGCATTCTGCAGACCCCAAGTTACAATAAATAAAGGTAAAAAGACGCAACAGAGAGGAGATCTCTTTTCTCCATGAACTGATACATGCAATAGGTACCAAAGCTTCAGAGCGCACAGAAGCAGACGTAGCAGCAGATTGGAAATTGTTTGGACAAGTAAAGACAGGTTTATAGAATAAATCTTATTTGTGTTGTTTTAAAGGCACATGCTGTTATAACACTGATTTTATATGTGTTGAAATGTGAGGGACATGACGATATCACTTCATCATAAATTGCTATGTTTTTATTGTTGAAACATTGGAAAGAACAAGCTGAGCAGAGCTGAGTGTCCAGTGTTTTTCCTCTGGGACATTTTGTGCTTTACAGAAATGTCTTCCTTGACCATATTGTGAATAAATGCTTATCGTCATCAGTCGTATTTATTTATATGAGTTGCAGTTATTGCTTTATTCCCTGGATGCAGTGAGTGAAATCGGTGTTTTTAAAAATATATTTACATAGCAGTGGTCTTTGCTAACAATACCAGCCTCTCATTTTTTTGCTCTGTTTCCACTTGGATGATTACAAGAGGCTCTGGCTCTTCTCAGTCTTCAAAACTTCACCCAGTCACACTATTAGGATTGCTTTCTGCTTATTCAAAAGCCTCTTGAGCTAAATGAACTTGACTGATGTGGGAGTACAATATGCATAAACACTGACATACAGTTAAACTGACACTGTACGCTTCCTCCTGCCAGAATTATGAGTGTTTATCAGGACATTTTGCAAGGATACCAGTACAAGATTTAAGCATTTAATATCTTTTAGGATGAATAAGACTTTATTTCTTGTTTAAATGCCTACAACCAGGCTCTTTCTATCTTTAACGACATGACTACAGCACCTCTTTTTTTTTGGCAATCATGTTTGACTCTAATATTTCCAAACAATGTCTCGGGAACCTTGTCCCACTCACCTCTACCCTACTAACAGTCCCTCCTCTGAGCATCTCACCCCTGCTCTCCTACCAAAACAAATTCATATTTCAAAGCTGGATTGATCACTGACAGGATCACTGTATTCTTGTGTTCCTTCCTGGAAAAGTTTTTCAATCTTAATTGAATAAATAATCATTTGTGAATTGGCTAGATAATTTTCTTACAAAATTAAGAAAGTGAAGCTACTTTTTGAAAGTACATTATTGCAGGGATTGTGGATCTGAGTAGATGAGACCTGTATGCCAATGTATCTCATTTCACCTGGCAAATATTGTCATTATACCATATGAACAACAGCAAGATTTTCTGTGTTGGCAAATAAATGAAAATCTTGATATGAAAACATCCCCTTTTTACTGTAAACTCTAGTGACTGTGTTTTGATAGTACATCATAGGTGGCCAAGTGAAAGGCGGGGTGGGGTGATGAACACACTGACTAATCTGCAGCAGTTTAAAATAGAGGGAAAAAGGACAGGCAGTCAGATAAACAGAGCAACTGCAGTGCTCCAACCCGGATCTGCCTGTTAGCGTCTGCCAAGCCTATGTTAGTCCAGCACGTGGCCTGTTACTGCACAGAAAGGAGGTCTGTCGGTGTGTGTGTGTGTGTATATGAAAGTATGAGTGAGCAGCAGCAGCATCAGTGCTTTTTGTTGCCTGATGAGGAGGGAGGAGGTGGCAGAGAAAGAAGAATGCCACGGAGGTCCCCCAGGTGCAGAGTTAGGCACTTTGACTTCAGTGAGGAAGTGGTCAGCAGAGCACACCTCTCAGCTCCCAGGTGACTCTTTACCTCTTGTCCTTGTGGATTTTTTCTTGATGTTACTAAATTGTTAATTTAGGCTGTCTCTTTGAGTAGTTTGATTCCCTCCATCTCTCTTTACTCCTGACATCTTTTCTGATGTTTTAGAATAATTCTGTCATTATTAGATTTCAGCGTAAAATTCATACTTATTTCCGAAAAGCTAACATTAAATGTAAGTTTTAAGACTCCTTGTACTAGACCATTTCTTCAAGCTTTACATTATATCAGAATCCATAAAGAATAAGTTTTTTTGACAAACTGTGGCTTACTGCCTGCATCAAATCTAGAGATTAGTTTGCTGTGGGTAAAGCATGCTGTTATGTTGTAAAGTTGGCATTTGGATGACGCAAAGTGCAACACGGATGACGTTTATCGTTTTATCATGTGTGTAGTCAGTCTGCACTTTCACATTAATCTGAGCTTCTCTGGCAGAGGTGTGGGACTCTTAGTGTCTTAGTGGGATCTGTGCCTGTTAATCCCACATGTTGCAGAAATTACAGAGGCGGGGCATAAATGTAGGGCAAACAGTGACTTGACCTTTGGGACAGTCAGTCCATCACAAGATAGATTTTTTTTTTAAGAGTGGCTTGTGACTTTTGAGTGTTTTTGTAAAAGCTATAAAGTGTGTTGTTATTGCAGGCACTTTTTAAAAATTGGAATAAACAATAATTCTGTTTCATTTGTCAGTTACATCGATTCAACCTGTGTTCAAGCTAAATTCTGGACATTTTTGTTTTTCATTCATAATTCGTGGCAGTTGTTGTTCCTGTGAGGCTTTGACACTCTGACCTTTCACCTCTACCCATCCATCTGACCTGATCATCTGGTTACACAATAGCTCGTCCTCTCCTCCTGCACTCACACTCCATGGCAACAAGGAGATTATATCAGTCTGTGCATCTGTGGCGGTTTAACTGTGGCATCAGCAAACAAGTTGGGTTGATGGACTTGAGATGTTTGCATTAACACATGAGTACTTCAGCTGCTTGTTGGTTTGCTTTTGCTCCCAGCATTTCTGATAGGATCCCTGTTCTGTTATCAGTTATTTTTTGAGTTAATTGCACATGTTTGTATCAGACTGTAAATGTACCACATCTATAAAAGGCCAGAGACATGCAAGGAAACTGAGCCTTGGCGTGAAATTATTTGATTATATGCTGCATTAGGCCGGCCATGTTTTCAATTTTATTTTTATGGGATTTATTTGTCGAGGACCATGTACATAAACAGAAATTTCTAGCAATCAAAGGAGATGCTTCAGATTAAATCACTGTACGCTTGTAACATTTTTACTCTGTGAGCAGCTGGCTACAGACACTGAAACTTTCATACTGGATCTATTGTATGTTTATATATGGTTAAGTGTATCTGCAAAAATGAAATAAACAAGTTAAAATTAATAAACACTAGAGTATGCCAAATTAAACATAAGGAGCTAATCTGTTTCTCTCTGCTCCAGAGCAGGATGAATGAGTTGAGCTGTCGTGTGCAGTGATGCAGCGTGAGACAGGCCAGAGCAGCAGTTTACAATAAATACCCCCTCCTCTCACTGACCAGCAAAGCATACTTATTTAATGAGCACAATAGTCTGGTTTTTAGGCCACGGATGGATGGGTGAGTAATCATTTTAGGGTTTATGCAACAATCTTCCTGGCTGGGGTTTGTGAACATGTTGCGCAAGCCAGTACTTAGCAGCTTATTGAAAGTACTTAGTACATGATGATGACGATGATTTGGTAGTCACGATGCAAATGACTTTCTGATCAATCATAAATCTGTCGGCATCCTGAAGTTGATTTTGAAATGAATTTTCTGCTTTCATCTAACAGTACATATGCACAGAATACTAGAGGAAGGTGATTTCTCTTTAGCTGCAGAGTCCCTTTCTTATTTAATGGATTACTTTTCTTTATGGCTCTCTCCTCCTAGCTTTGAAGTGGAGAATGGTCCATCATTATGCTGCAGCCCTTCAGACCCACAGGCGTCCCCAGGTTCAGGTCTGGTTTTACATCCCAACCTGGCAGGCCATGGCCAGCGCCGGGAGTCCTTTTTGTACCGCTCTGACAGTGACTACGACCTGTCTCCAAAGTCCTTGTCTCGAAACTCTTCCATTGTTGGAGACCTGTGAGTTGAAATAATCATTGAGAGAGGACTTCTGTTGTATCAAACTCACTTTGTTCAAATGTGTGTTTGTGTGTGTAGCTGTCAGTCTGTGCTCAATAGCTTTGTCATATCTTTACAGGCATGGAGAGGACTTGATTGTAACTCCATTTGCCCAGGTAAGACCTGATGACAAGTCAGTCAGTGTACACAAAAAGAAAATCAAATCACTCTTTTGATGTTTTGCTAGCTAGTATTTTTTGACAAAAATTCCCCCCTCAAGCTTTCAGATTAGAAACGATTTATTAACTCATAATTAATCTCTGCGCCCCCTGGTGGTCTTGAGTTGGTACAGCAGGGTCATCTCAGACTCCTCAGTTCTCAACTTAAACTGAGAATATCAGATTCATTCCCAAAGTAGACATTCCTATTCCTCCCAAACCTTTTTTGTTCTGGATGACCCCCTCTTTCTAAAAGCCCTCCCTGCTGCACAGGCAGGCTGGAGCAACACATCCATTATGTTGGGTAAACAGCTTATAGTCTCAGAATGTAAGGCAATTATGCTGCTGTTGAGTGTCTTTCTTTTAGATTTACCAAGCAGACGGAGAAATATTACGCTAAGTGGGCAAATTATATCTCCTTCATTAAAGGACCATGAAATTTCTACATGTATGATAACATATCAACTTAAATCTTTTAAATTCATATAAACCTGACATGTTACACATAATAACTTCCACTTCTGCCAGCAAGGTATTTTCAGTAATGTCTGCTGAAGAGACATATAACTGTGTATTCTTGTTTCTCTTCCATGTGTCCTTTTCCTAAGCTCTTACTTTAGATTTGTTGTTCTGTCCTACTAATCATAACAATACTCAACTTATAAGTGCATTAAAAAACTATTATTTTTGGAATAGCCATCACATTAACACAATATTTTAAGTATTATATGAGTTAAATTGTCACATTATCACTGTATATATTCTCTCAAACCTACTTCAAGTGACAAATTAATCATTTTTCATTCTTTCTTTTTTTTAAGGTTCTGGCAAGCCTTCGGACTGTCAGGAACAATTTTACCACCTTGACAAATGTACAGTGTGCGTCCCATAAGTAAGTCTTCTCATAATTCTTTGCTTGTGTTTTGTGACCGTGAGAACATGCTGCTAGTGTTTTATGATATGCAGTGAAGATTTCCATACTGTGCTTTTTATCAGCTGTGTGCTGATTAAAAAACCTTGTCATACTTTGGAAAACCTCATGGTGGATTCTAGCTATCAGGAATGTTTTGTAAATCCCAAAGTTCAAGTGCCATTATGCCTCACTTGGGGGCGCTAATGCACCAAAAATGTT
The DNA here is from genome assembly GCA_029783645.1 of Ctenochaetus hawaiiensis. Classification (NCBI taxonomy): domain Eukaryota; kingdom Metazoa; phylum Chordata; class Actinopteri; order Acanthuriformes; family Acanthuridae; genus Ctenochaetus; species Ctenochaetus hawaiiensis. Next base: position 6,369,520 of record JAPZDY010000004.1, on the reverse strand, counting down.
TCTGATGTGATGGTCTCATAGAGGGACCACTGGCACTAAACCAAGTAAAGAAAGCATTGTGCTTGTAATGCCAAGCTAAAATCCTAAGCTGAGCATTTTATTGTATTTTATTGGTTGAAGCTGGTTGAACTCCTCTCATTTGAAGAGTACATGAAAATTCATCTAGATCACTAAACTGGGTCAGTGGCTATAGCTGCATTAGGTTTGCCAGAGGTGGACATAGAGTCAATACAACCTCAGAGAGAGGGGTCATCATGAGCCAAAACTGTAATAGACTTGACAATGTCACATGGGAGACAGTTTGACCTGCGACCAGTTCAGAGAACTGAAGGCGCACCTGTTTTATGTTTGTGCAGTGGCAGCACAGACTGGAAACTAGATCATACTGTGGAAAAAATAATGCAACAATTTGTTACACATCAGGACTCCAGATTTTGACAGATACTAACCTGTTTCTCTGTGGTTGCAGAAAGTCTCCTGCTGGGAATCAGCCTTCTGTCACTAAAGTCTGTTTGTCAGGTGAGTCATATCATAAGCCTTCCAGTACATGAAAAGGGAAATTCACTTACACCGTCATCACAAGGAATGATTTTGGGAAATGTGAAAAGCTATAAAATGCATTTAATGCAATACAATTCTGTATTGATGTTTGTAGAGAAAAAATCAATGCAAAAGACTTGAAAGTTAATTCAAACATAAATACACTAAGTATTTTATGTTAATCCAACACATGTAGTTTCACGCATAAAAAGCAAGAGTTGGAGGTGCGCATGTGACGAGAATTTGGACAGTTGTCAACAATTTATGATTCAAAGAAAGTTTGATAAACACAGTGAATGTGAATGTGTGCTTTTGAAACACTGAAAAAAACACTGGATTTACATCCAGTGTTTTGCATGCAAATGCTTAATTAGTGGAGATAATTCTGGGGAAGCTGCAACAGTTTTTATATCAACACAGTAAAGCATTTTCACATTTCCGGCTTATGCTGTTTTATCTCTGAGCATTTTCACATAGGCAAAGAGAAACTGTAATCTTTTCAGAAATGGAACTAACTAAATGAAACTATGACTCGATAACAGAAAAATTCCCTGAAATTCCCTTCCATGAACTGATGTTAGAAGCAGACAGAAGGGAAAGAAACAGGGTGAGAACCACGGAAGGATTTTTATTGGTTCAGATTCAAATCAAATGTGAAGGAGAAAAAAATGACGGGTGAAAGAAGGGAAGAAGGGAGGTGGGGATATTAGTTCCTGCTGCACTGGTTCTTCAAGCTCGATTGACGTCAGCACGGCCTGCACACGAGTGCTCTCCACTTCCTATCAGCACAGATGGGCTGCTTGGAGTGTCCCGCAGCAGGAAAAAATACAAGACAACTGTGAGGCTCATGTTGTCCTTCCTCCTCCACACTTCTCACAAACCTTGACCTTCTCAAAGTAATCTCTGACGAGTGACACATCACATTGTAGGCTTTCTTCAGAGTAGAATGAGAAAAACAAATGTGAATATATTGCTCTTAATAGAGTCTTGCCTTAGAACATCTCCATCTCCAGCATAGTAAGAACGTATAGAACACCTGCCGCTGAATAATAGTTATTTTTAAAATGTTCAGCATTAGACAACAACAATTAACAATATCACAAGGAGAGATGCCCTCATATCCTCCCCTGCTGCTTTCTGTCTCGTTTTTGTCAACTCTTTACCCGGAAAAGGGGAACAGATTTTTCCTGTTTTGCCTTTGTTTTTTCAGTGAGGCAATATCCCCAGCGTTGGAAAGATATAGTACCTTCTTCTGTCTGGACATGAGCTCAGCGTAGATGACAAAATGGGAGTTTTATGAAACTTTGAATACCTCTATAAAGGGGATAGAGTGGAGTTCATGAGAACCTAAGGGAAGATAGTGTAAATTCCTGATGTGGAGGTTAGACTCAGAGATAAAGAAGGTTCAAGAAGGAGTGAGAGATTGGCCAGATTGTTGCAGAGACTGGGATGGGAAAGAACAAAAACACAGCAAAGGTCAGAGAGAGACGTCAGAGTTTTTGAACCTTTTAATCAGATGCAATATAGGAGAAGCAGAAAAAAAAGGTCAGATTAGATGAAACAAACAAAAGGAGCAGGAACATGACCACAGTCACTGGGTGAAAGAGCGCAATAAGCAGAAAACCGGGGGGTATATTACAGATCAGCTCAGTTGCAAATGCGTCACTCTGGGTTGTTTACGCTTTTTAACATCTTACTCCAGTATCGTGAGGGGATTGTACTTTTCCTCATGTGAGTTTGCAGTTTACGCTTTACAAACATCTTGGCTCTGTCACATACAGAGCATGAACTCAGCAGCCAACAAAGGACTCCCTCTTCCCTGACTGATTCAGATTATATGCTTTGCTCCATCTTATGCCTGATAAATGCTGCGTTTGAGGAGAATGCTCAATAATGACGTCTTTGACTGTCAAGAATTGATGATTAATCTGTGGGGATATGATTAGTTGATTGTTTCCACAGACAGTACAAAATCCAGGGTTCACAGTTAGTCATTTGACCAAGGAGAATATGTGAAATTTCATCATGTTCATAGAGTCAGTGTTCTTTTTGAGAAATTAATGTTTACACAATGTCTTCAAAAACTAATGTTTCAGACAGTGTTGCCCAAGTGGGGGCCTTTTGGCCCACACAAGCTGCTTCACTTAAACTTAGACGGACCCACTATATGAGAAAAACAAACATGTGCACTTCTTATGTGTTCTATGCTAGTAGACATTGGACCCACATATTTTTGTTATTGTTTGTTGCTTTCAAATCAGAACTAGCAGACCTAACACTAGCAACAGGCAAACAAAGTAATGGATTTTAGGTAAACTGAATCATTATAAATGTCATAGTTTTAGTTTTTGCTGTTATGTTATATTTCTCATTTACCTGGGAAAAGCAAGAAACTTTTTTAAAAAAAATAGTCAAAAGTAAGTTAATAGTTAGCTTACTGACTTTCTCCTCAACACTTAAATGGGAATATCAATTTCACTTTTATCTCTGTCATTTAGATGTGAGGTTACAGCAAGGAGCCAGGTAGATTAGCTGTGTGTAAATACTGGGAACTCTTGCTCTGTTCACACCTAAGAAAATTTGCCTACAAGCATTTTCAAAATTCCCAGCTCACTAATTGACACGTTAAATCTTGTTTGCTCTGTAGAGAAGCCAGCTCTGTACAGAAATAACAAAGTACACCTACCTGCATCCCTGAAGAATGTTGCTTGTTATATCTGCAAAAAAAAGCTAATCTTGATATAACTATAGATCAAAAATACACTAAATATGATTTATTAAATTCCCTCAAAGTCTTCACAACATATATTATGAGCCTGGACAAATTTTCTCTTAAGATGCAGGTAGCTATTTTGTGTTAGTTTTTCAGACGCAGCACACCCGTTTCCCCTTATCTCCAATCTTTATGCAAAGCTAAGCGAAATGACTGCTGACTTTAGACTTACAGTATGTTAAGTAGACATACATCAGAGTGGTATCAATATTCTAATTTAACTATTACCAACAAAGAGAATACATTGATTTACCTCCCAAAGCATTGAAGCATTCATCTTTGAAAATTTTAGATTAGTTAGTTGTAGGATTTATGAATTATTACAAGATCACTAAGTGTAATGCATTGCATTATAATGTGTTTCCATTGCAATGCAGTAAAGTTTCATTTTCAGCCTTCCAAGCTGAAATGGTTTAAGAACCATTTAAGGAGACTTTCCATAACCGCCTTTTGGACCAAGGGTTAGGTCACTGTCAAATTGCTGCTGTTTTTGTCTCTTTACAGAGGTTTGAAATTGTTTTGGTCAGCACTGTTGGCAAAAACAACCAGTTTGTCTTTCTTTATGAGATGCATGCCAACTTTTAATTCAAACTGCGCAAAATAGGGTTAATATAGTAGAAAATTCCATTAAAAAAATACACATTCTTTGCCTTGAAACTGAACAAAAGTGGGATTTTGTGATTTAACTGTCTTGGGCGTGGACCCTCATTCATAAACCATCAGTTACTCATCTCTTTATTTTATTTCTTTTTGTAAACATGCTCCAAAAGCAAAGTAATGAAATCAGTCTGAATCATCAGTGATCTACCTTTTGATGCCCAATAACAAGGAGTAATCACATCCAAATTAGGGCAGGAGTATTGAGTCTTAGAATTAGATGTGTATGTGTAAGTCTCCATGTTCATATAGAGTAAAGAGGCCTCTTATGTTAAGGACAAAGTAAAGCAATGGTTTCTGTAACAACATAGAAAATATATTTATAAATAATAATTAATTTGCCACATATCTATCATCTATCTATCATTTTGATCAAAGGGATTAAAAATCATTTTGTGAATGTGAGAATTAATTAAATAAATGCATGGACTCATAAACAGACAGCTGGCCATCAACTGAGTGCCAGAAAAAAGTGGCCCATTGGCTCTGCTGCTGTCTGCAGTAGTTACTCTAATCCACAGAGAGAGTCCATGTCAGGTTTTCCAGGCTCACAGCCAGAGGAGAGGATCCGGAGGGCTGGAAGCGTGCAGCCTGGTTAAGTATTTGAATTATGTCATTGACGTCAGCAGAGTCATAAACCTTGCTTTGGCCCATCCCTCAAGCTTACCCATGCCAACATTGCTCCATGGTGCATTGTGAAGGAGCTGTCAAACAGGCCCTGATGAGGTGTGTTTGTGTATGTGTTTCTTTGTCTGACTGTTGAAGTCTTGTTTTGATAGTTGAAGAGATTATACCAGAGTTGTAAACTATAAAGACACATAATCAGTTGTAAGGGTTTTTTGTAAGAAAGACAAAAGGTGATCGTGTGGTTTCGGGGTTGGACCTAAATGTCGATCACACCACTCTCCTAATGTATCATAATAATCTGTCTCATGCAGTTGTCACTTATTTGATTTAGATATCACAATAACTAATTTTGCATAATCCATAATGCATATTAATTTATTCTTACAACAGTATGTGAATAAGATATTTGTCTCCAGCTGTAAGAGATTTTTCATCATAACCTAATTAGACATGAATAGATGCTATTGATTGATACTTTTGGAAAGGTTAGCTGGGTTTTTTGGTGAAAGAAAACAGAAAATATGCATAGAAACACAATATGTAAACTAGATATATTTAGTTAAAATTACGTAACTAATGAACATCTGTATTCCGGATATCTGTACAAATCTGTATGCTGCTAACAGTTTTAAAAAAATTCAAAAGACTATTAAGTGAGTTGACAAACAGTTTATTAATGGATTTATTTTCTGTTACATGTTGCTAATAATACTCTTAGTTTATTGTAGAATGACACACAGAAACACACAGAATTTCTTGTAAAATCCATAAAAAAAAATTCATTTTATTAATGTTAATGCAAATAATTTCGTTTATTAGAAAATTAAAAATTAAGAGATCTGTCAACTAGTTATGAAAACATTTCATGTAATAAAAACAATCATATATATGGGAATATATATGATTGTTTTTATTACCAATAAAAACAATCATATATAACACTGAAAAATAGCACGATAGTGTGATTAAGCAAATACAGACTATGAATTTGAGGCATTGCACATGTTGCAAATTATTAAGTCGAGGAGCAAATAGGAAAAAAAGGAAGAAGATAGAGTCACTGATCGCATGCAAGATAATCAGGACTTTAGTGTTGTTTCCCAACATGAGTGTTCTGAGCTACGTGTACACCTGCATAGATAAGCCCTTTGTGCTGCTTTCTGATTGGACAAACATTTGGTAGACTTGAGGTCTTTCTTTCCCTTTCTTTCTCTGTCTGCCTTCTTATGTCAGCCTTTTATTTCCTCATCATGACTGGTGAGTGAATTGACGTACATAGGAGGTGTTACAAAGGTGAATCATTGCTCTGCCTCAGTCTCGGCCTGTTTCAGCTCCACGTGCAGTGCAAAGTCAAACAAACACTGCCTAGTATGTACATGTATCAGTGTCGAAGCATTTTCTCCTTCATTATGTGGTGAGGTCAGGATAAGGAATGCGTGTGTTTGCGTACATTCAGATACCTTAGAGCTGTTCACACTTAAAATGAAGGTGATGACTCACATGTTTTTCATTGACCCTTTATTGTAAATAGCCCCATTATTTCCTTAGAATTCAAATTAGTGTGAATGAGCAAGATTTCAGTCATATTAGTCACTGTGTTAATGTTAACTTGACAATGCAAACTCAAATACTCTAAACCCTCAAACCTTAACGTCCAGTCGGTGATTCTGCTTGCACTGAAGCTACTGCCATTGCCACTTGTAAAAAGTAAGTCAGTTATTCAAATACTTGAGACAAGTTTTAGAGTACTTGAGTAGGGGAGACCTTGGTTAATTAGCACACTCTTCACTGCTGTATTTCTCTGGCACAATTTTTACTAGAGTTCTCTAACCAGCATCATATGAAAAATCTCAGCTATGAGTGAATATATTGCAATGTACCAAAACATTTCCTAAAACTTAGCAATCAGTATCAAAATCATGTTATTTGTGCCAACCTATCACGACGAGGCTGGTTGGCACAAATGTAGTAAAGACTTCAACGATGTTAACCCCATGCTAATGAAACTGAATAAAAACACTAGCTTAACACAGGTGCAGGAGTTCCCAATCTTTTCCGTACCAAGCAAATAATATTAGATTATAGCCAGATCCAATATGTTGCAAGATGCCTTTCAAAAGCACTGACAATATGACGACAGTTTCGCAGTTAACAATCAAATGGCTTTTTGACAGCACTGGTACTTGCACATTTGTTAACACAGTTTTACAATACAACTTGTCAAGACATCAGTTTTGAAAAACTCAAATTTTTTTGTAACTTTAAGATGTTTTAATATGGTAGATTAATGCGGGTCTAAAACTCATGTCATTTCTGTGTTAGATTTTTTTTTTTTCTGAAATTTCCTGATAATAGCTGTGTGCCAACCAAACCTGGTCTCATCTACTTGAAAATGTTTTGCTTAATATATAGATACTCTAGTTACTCTAGTTAATTTAATAATGTTTCTAGCTATATTTACCAGTTACTTTGGAGATCAAGATTTTATATTAAAAACCTGATTTATTTTATTTTTATATTACTAAAGATTTAACTAACTAACTAACTAACCTAAGCAATAATACATAAAGTAGATGAAACTAATTGCTGCAGCTTCTAAATATGTCACACATTTCATTCGAATAATCAAATAATAAAATGTAAATAATTAACATTGTGTACAGTAAATTATTTTAATTTAGATACTCAAATGCTCAAATTTTCTTAAACTTTTATGTACTTTTGTCTACACTTTAGAATGAGACTTGAAGGGTTTGAATTGTAATTTAGTGCAATTTTTGGTATCACTTCTGTAACCTTTGTAAAGGATCTAAAGACTTCCTCCACCACAAGCTATAGCTTATCAGTAGGTGGTATACTCGATGAGGTAGTCCAGTCCTGCACACCATGCTTCAGCCAGACAGCAAGGGAGGCAAGTTTTAGGGGGGTAGGTTGAGAGCACAGAGGGGCAGTGTGAGGTGGAAGGTGTCTGGGGTGGGGATGGTGGTGGAGGGAGTGTTTGAACCAAGCCCTGGTCGTTGGTGTAGCTGATGGCTCTCACAGAGGCTGGTTTGTGGCCCCATAGGGGAGAGAGTTAGAAGGAAAAGGGAGAGAGAGGGGAGGCAGACGGGATCTGTCTGCACACTGAGGTCTGTTGTCCTCCCGGCAGCCTCCAGCATATGTCCAAAGCATTAGGACTCATGAAGGAAAAAAAAAAGTAAGACCTCCACTGAAAAAAGCTTGGAAAAGTACCTCACACTGTCTGGAAGCAGATTTTTCAGACTAAAAGTGCGTCATGCCACCTTTGACTGGTGACATTGTGAAATGTCTGTCAGCCCATTCAGCACACTGTAATTATGATGAACCAGAGGTGATGATGAATTCAGCAGTTCCCTTCTACTCTTGACTGTGTGCAGAACTTTGTTTTAACTACTGCAAAAACGTAAACTGGAATCATGCTGGAGAAGTGTGGCTCCAGGTCCAGCTGTTATCATTTTGAGGAAAAACATCAGATGAATAAGTTCTGCTTTAGTCATCTTGCTGTCGGCAAGTGGTTTGAAACTAGGCACCAAACCATAATCTTTTGTTCTTCATCTGAACATTTTTTACTGCCATTAGATTCGAGACTGTGTATATAAATCAGCCACCAGCTTCAAACTGACCTGAAACCCAGTCATACATGCGGTGTGGATGAGCCAAGCCTTTGATGTTTTCTGACTTCCACCTTATAATGTCTGATGTCTGTATATGCCCTCATTGGAGGGAACAGGGGCAGGATGTGGTTACACCTTCTTGGCAACATCTCCTGCCCCTATGGCTCAAGACGGCCGCACATTGGTGTATACCCAGTTTCAACAGCTCACCGCCTTGTGCTTGAGCTGCTTTGATTTCTGCTCTGTGTCACTGACTTTTACATGGCTCGGATGCCAGTGGTTCCTGTGAATAGCTTGGACCACGAAGCTTTGCCTTCAGCGGTATATTGTAGCCAAGGGTTCTTTTAGTTCTCCAACCAGGAGTTGAAGTAAAGGAAAAATGGTCTGACCTGAGGAATGGGGTTGGTGTTAGCAGTCGTGTTCTTGTAATCTGAGGAGCTAGTGGCCTGATTTCTAAGGATTGTTATAAGGCTTAAACACTGAAAATTTTCCTCTCCTTCATGATTTAGAAGAGCTGCTGTCACTAAACAGTTCTCATATCTTTAAGTGGTGAGAGGTTTCCCCTAAGTGCACATTTATTGTCTGAGATTTCATTGAAGTGCTTTGTTAAACAGCCGTGGTTCAGAGTCTGTGCGCCATCACTGTTCTTTGAAGTGCTTTGATCCACTATATTGACGTAAATTGGGGAGCAGCATGCTGGCTGTCCTGTTGTGCTAAGCATATGGGGTAAATTTCTTCCATGTGTGAAGCCTTATGAAGTAGAGATCAGTCTTTTCCATAGAAAAGGGAGGTGGGGAGATCCAGATGCGTTCAGTGTTCACTCCCTCTGGGAAGAAATTTGTTGAATCAACATTCTCCCTGGTATATCACAGAATGATCCTTCTTAATTAGTTTCCTCACCTTTTATTGTATCAGTGCATTTCTCATAAACCATCGTTTTCCTACTAAAACTTAAGCTCCTACAACATGAGTCATAACTGCTAACGACAGAGCTATTTCATCAGATGACAGCTATGAATGTCCTCAGTAGTCACTCCACAAATCACTAATTCCGCTCCATGTTTTGTGTGAGTTCAGGGCCCAAGAGGAAGTGCTTTGGTTTCTTTGGCACACAGTGAGACTCTGGCCTGGCCTTCCCCCAATTCAGGGAGTCAAAGTTTGCCTCTCGTGTTGCTTGTGCAAACACAGAGTTGGGTGTTTGATATAATTTTTTTCTCCCTCAGAGAGGTTCAGAGAGGAGAGAGCCAGTTTGTGAAGCATGGTGATGTGGTGGGAGTCGCTGCAGTTCAGCAGAGTAAAGCCTTAAAGTGGTCTGCATGGTTCAGAGAGGAAGTCGTCGAGAGTGGAGGGGGTTGAAGAGGTTGTCTTTGCAGTAGTGACAAAGTGCATCAAATAAGTTCATGATAGTTTTCTCTTACTCCCCTCTCTCCTATTTCTCTTCTTCTCCTTATTGTTAAAATATATTAGATATCAAAGAGGTGCATTGGTTTAGGTGAAAAACATCATGAATGGGAAGATTTAAAAGCAAACCCAGATGTTTTCGCCAAAAGCCTCTCTTCAGACAGCGAGCTTGTGTACAGTAACTGTATGTAAACATAATTTGTATATATTTGAGTGGTGGTGGGGGGCTATAGACACATCAACAGCAGGAGGCAGCAGAATGCCTAGTTTGCACTCCACGCATTTAGCAGAGTGGTACTGAGAGGGGGGATAAGGGAAAGAGAAAGAGCCTGAGAGGGGGCGGGGTAACCATACAGATTGGGAGGGGGAGCGCAGAAGTGCGAGGGAAAGAGGGGTACAGACTGAAAGAGACTTCAGAGAGGGAGTCGGCAAACAGTAACTCCAGCCTCAGTTTTACTGAACTTTCTGAGGTGGTGAAGCATAACAAGATGAAGGAACTCTGCGTACACACCTCCCCCTCTTCCTCTGCATCTCCCGGATGTCCCACGAGCCAGTCCTCTGTACGATCAAGTCACTCTGGGACCCTCGGACCTAAACGGATGGTTTCAGGGGGCTCCGCTATGGACATGGATCCTCTTGGGCCTGATTACATGTCCATGTGTTTGTTAGCAGATGAGTCCTATCAGAAGCTGGCTATGGAGACGATGGAGGAACTTGACTGGTGTCTGGACCAGCTGGAGACCATCCAGACCTACCGCTCAGTCAGTGACATGGCCTCCAACAAGGTAGGAATATTAGGCCTATTATATTATATTTTTATGCAAAAGTCTGTCCTCTTATGGATGAAACTTTGTTTATTTAATTGCAGTTATGGGTGTTTGTTTTCATTTGAGCTGCCTGTTAGAGAAAAACAGTCCTTTTTTTACATAAAACATTTTACTGTCACATCTGAGACAATAAGCTAAATAGAAACCCTTTGCGGGGGATTTTGGGTAACATTATTTGTGGCTTGACCACAAAAAGTCTTTAAGTTTTTACAAGCAAGTTCTGAAATTAAGTTGATGTGAGTCCAATATTATTTAAATATTAAAGGCGTCAAAGTTTAAAAATTTGTCAATTACACATCTGCGTGCTCTTAACAACATGCTGAGCCATATTTATGGTCCTGTCTTACAGTTTAATGTAACCTCTCAGTATAGGTTCAACTCTGCTCTGTCCATATGATAACCATAAGACCACACAGGAACACAGCATACCTGCACCATAAATTG
>JAPZDY010000004.1:6343235-6353391 GCA_029783645.1 Ctenochaetus hawaiiensis | reverse complement strand
AAGCGATTTTGTTTCAGAAACTGCCCTCTGCAGCAAAAATTGTTTTGACTGTGTGTTTCAACGGTGTCTAGCCTAGTTGTGTCTACCTGGAACATCACTGCTGTAGATTGCATTTTAAATGTGTGTGTGGCTGTGCATGCATGTGTGTCCATGTATGTGATGTGATGCAATGATCTTAGAGTGGGGACCACCGTGAGAACGATGGAGGGGGCCACGTGACTCTGTTGCCATGGCGTTCAGGTTGTCGTGCAATTGGTGGTACTCTGGTGGGCGTCAGACCGAAAACTCTCTCATCTGTTTGTCTCCTATCGTCTCTGTTTGTGTTTTTTTAAAGCAGAAAACTGCAGCAGGGAGACAGGAACACACTGTTTTTTGGAACAGCTCTTTAAAAATTGTTCTTTGAAATGTACTGTCATAATCATGGAATGATTTGTGCGCAGTTGCTTATGGTTTTCCTACTGCAGTGTACAAAAAAAAAGACTAAACCCAAATCTGGTCATTTAATGCCCAGCATCTCCTCAACCATGTGATAAAAGCTGGTGCTTTGAAGCCTTGAATTGCGCAGTATGCGTTTGAATCTGTTCTGCATTACTGAGCAGGGGGAGCAGTTCAAGAAGTAGCGGTGGGGAGGGGGGTGAAAGAGACAGTGGGAGGGGGTTTGCAGAGAGCACAGGAGTAAAAGGGAAAGGAAGAAATAGCTAGAAAGAGAGAGAAAGATGTGGGGGGGATTCTCCAAACTCCTGTTTTCTGCAGTGCTCTGCATAGCTCAGTGTTCAGAGAGGGTGGGAGGCAAAGAGAGAGAGAGACTCCATCAGCCTTTCTGCCACAGGGGACTCTACAGCGAGAGCACTCCCCCCCTCCTCTCCGTTCCTTCTTTCCTTTCTCAGTCTGTCTTAGAGCCTGCCCTTCCTCTCTGGCTTGCTCGGTCTGGATTTGGGAAGGCTGGATTCCCTCCCTGCATGTCAGTGGGTAACATTTGGATGGTGGCAGGAGGCGATAGAGGTTTAGAGAGACGGACCGAGGCAGCGAGCACCAAGGAAAAAGAGAAAATATTGATTGCATACAGGGGGATTCCATCACCGTCGCCAGTGGCTTGTGATCTTGGAAAATGGCAAGAGGCAGTATGAGGAAACGCATTTGGCCGGAGATGTAGGGGTGTGCATCATCCCCTCTCCGGAGATTCAGCTGGGGCGTTTTCACCGTCGCCAACCATCGGAGGGTGGGGGTTCAGTGGCACTTTGAGCTTCAGGTTGTAGGACTGAGCTCAGCCTTGGGGATCCACTCAGAGAGGAGCATATAGGGCTTCTGCTGGGAAGCGCCAGGGGCTCAGCACAGCTCAGCACCATGCCTGAGGCCAACTACCTGTTCTCTGTGTCCTGGGGATACATCAAGGTGTGTCCTAGAGGAGAACTGGCATAGCTGGGACTGTGTGTTTGTGTGTGTGTTTTTGTGTATGTGCATGCACTTACTGTATTTCTACGTCCTTTTTGATGAAACTGGTCAAATGTCTCAAATTTCTCATGTTGTTTTCTTTCATTACACTTTGACGTATTGGATGAGATTCGAGTCAATCTGTTGTCCTTCTCAGCTCAGCGGTTGCGTGAACAGAAAAAAACCACCACATTTGTCTACCTATAAAATTCAGCATAAACATTATGACTCTGTGCCTTGCATTTTATGGATTGTTTTTGTTTGTTGAAAAGCTAGACAGTCAAGTGTCTTTGTGGCTGACACAAACCAGGACCGACTGGACATAAACACAGACCTAATATGGCGCATAAAAAAACATGGGACCATGTTCTCATGGGACATATTCCAGTGGAAAATAACAGGAAAATGCTCAATTCATCTGCCCAGAAACAGCAGTAAAATGATGCAATCAGTGTGTATTTCCTTCTATAGACAATTTAACATCATGTCCTTCTTTTTTCCTCCTTGTCTTTAGTTCAAGAGGATGCTGAACCGGGAGCTAAGCCACCTGTCTGAGATGAGTCGCTCAGGCAACCAAGTGTCAGAGTACATCTCCAACACCTTTCTAGGTGAGCACTACCACCCATATTTACATACAAATAAGTGTACACGCGCTCACACAGCGGTGTAATTGTAGTATGCATTGAAACATCACATGCCATATTACATACATGTAGCAGAGGGTGTGAGGTAACTCAGAGCATGTGCTAAGTAGTGGAGGAACCCCTAGTTGGTTTCGCTACTGCTCTCAAACCAGTCTAATCTGGTCTGGAGGGGAGAGACAGAGAGTCCCATCCTCTCTGACTGCAGCGAGATTTACAGGGAGGATTGGGGGTTGGTGTTTTACTCAGGGAAGACTTCATCAGGGGGCAAAAGTGGGGGAGGGGGGTTGTTTGTGTGCATACTTTGCCATCAAGTCCAGTAAGCACTGCATTATTCATCAGGAGGACAGCAGTGTTTCCTTGTGTCTGAAAAGCCTGGCGGCGTTTCGTGACTCACAGCCAGCAAGCAAACAGCCAGTCTGCCCCTCAGGTTTTCCATCCAACTCACCACCAGCATACATGCGGACAGCCAGCTTATCAGGGCTCCGTGCACACTGAGGTTCCTGCACCGGCTAGTAACCACACCTCCCTCTGTTTACCACAGAGGGGCAAAACCTCAAAGGGAAAGCAAGGCAACGGGTGCATGAAGACACTGCACCAAACTAAAAAAAATGGTGCAGTGAAAGAGATTTCTGCATGATAGAGCTGCTCAACAAGAAGAGACAAGCACAAGAGAGAAAAGAGAAGCTCACCTTATCTATGAAGCTTAGTGATTTTGTTGTCTTCTGCATTGCAGCTAACACCTGTCAGGTGTAGTGAGATCATTTTCATCTTTTTAGTGGAGGATTCAGCATTAATATTTTGAATTTATATATTTTTCCCCCTTGCAGTGTGCACATACATGGGCTAGGGGAGTGTTGCACTCGTACACACTATCAGCTGCTTAAAGCATCATGTGCACCAAACGAACCCTCATACGGAAGATTTTGTTTCAATGTGAGCCAGCAATCCACCATTCTGTGAATTGTTGTCACAACGCAGCTCAGTTTCTCAGAACGCACGGGACACAGGAGAATTTTTAGATTTCACAACTCATTAGCACTTGTGACCCTTTGTTTTTATTTCAGTCATAACATTTTCATATGTAAATATTGTGATGGAAAATTTTAACATTTTTGCTTCTTGCTGTCAAGAGAAATGCATTTTCAGCGATGTAAGCTGTAACTGAAGGATTGCTTGCTAATTCAACAACCATCAGTGCAGTTTTAATGTGTTGCCATGTAGGTGTGAGAGGTCACCCCTCCCTGTGTTAACTTTGTTTACTCAGTACAGTGGGACCACATGCCCCACTTATCCAACACAGCAAATCCTGGTCTGTAAACGACATTTTTTTATGTCTATTTATTCCGTTTGTCTTCCTTTTTTTTCTATTTCAATTATTCTCCAGACAAGCAGAATGAGTTGGAGCTTCCATGTCCAGTTCCTAAGTCCAGAGAAAGGAAGAGAAGGCAGGGCCAGCAGCAGCAACAGCAGCAGCAGCAGCAGGGTGGGATGATGACTCAGATAAGCGGGGTGAGGAAGGTCAGCCACACGCCTAGCATCTCTGGGAGCTCCGGCAATCGGTTCGGGGTCAAGACAGACCAGGAGGAGCTGCTGTCAAAGGTCAGTTTTGGACAAAATTATAGGCCCTTAAAAAAAAAAAAACAGTGTGTGATTATCTGAGATGCTTATAATCATCTTGTTTGCTCTCTCATAGGATCTGGAGGACATCAACAAATGGGGCTTGAATATCTTCAGAGTGGCCGAGCACTCCCATAACCGACCGCTCACGTGCATCATGTACACCATCTTCCAGGTCAGTGCCATGCATCTTTATCCTCACCGTCCTCCTCCTCACTGAGTCAGACAGAGCTATTAAAAAGTGTGAAACTGTTTATACATAATCAGCTATAGACGGCAGTGTCTACAGTATGTTCTGTGTTATGATAAGCTGTCAGTGTCACTACAAGAATATCTGCTAAGGGGACATAAGCAGCTGAAATTGATTTGTAGCTGTGAATCATCCTGGCAGGAGAGCAAATTATAGTCATTTCCAGCCTTTTTCTCTATGTCATTCACAATATGCAAACATTGTTTCAGAATTGATTTTAAAGGTCAGATCACTAGTCTGCTGACAAACACATCTACTAAAAGAGATGCCTGAAAGTAGAACTAATGTGCTGTCACGTCTTCAGTAGGGAATCACTTCTCACTGTCAGAGCTCTTGTTTTTCTCATTTTCTTCCCATGGTTGTCGCATGCAGGAGCGAGACCTTATGAGGACGTTTAAAATTCCAACGGACACCTTTGTGACGTTCATGCTGACCCTGGAGGGCCACTATCACTCTGATGTGGCCTATCACAACAGCCTGCATGCTGCCGATGTAGCCCAGTCCACCCACATCCTCCTGTCTACACCTGCACTGGATGTAAGTCACTTTTCTGATGGCGACCAGTTAGAAACAGCTGCAGTTTTTGCTTTTATTAGTTGTTAGTTTAAAAATAAGTTGTGGTTTCTTGTTTATAAACATGACACATCATTTAAGTTTGGCAGTATCGCTCCACACCTTTTTCTCAAGGCATCAGTCATGATTTTATGAAGTGAACATCTATGTTTGATGATGAATGACACATGAAAGCACCAGCCTCAAATAGCTAAACTATCTAACCTTGTTTGGCCAGTTTCTTGACTGTGCAGCTCATTTCTTTCTTCTTCCTCCTCTTGAAACACAGGCGGTGTTCACTGATCTGGAGATCTTGGCAGCCATTTTTGCTGCGGCCATTCATGACGTGGACCACCCAGGAGTATCCAACCAGTTCCTCATCAACACCAGTAAGTCCTCTATACTTGTAGTCCATCAAAAAAGTCAACATATTTCCAGGGCACCTGTTTATTTAGTCTACATTTAGGCAGACATATTTGTGTGGTGTAATGGGATCTGTCTCCAAAAGCAACATCATGGGTCTTTTAGGGACATTTCATTTATTTTCTTCGTTCTTGTCATTTCCCCCTCCCTCCCTCTGCCTTTAGACTCCGAGCTGGCTCTGATGTACAATGATGAGTCAGTGCTGGAGAACCACCACCTGGCTGTAGGCTTCAAACTGCTGCAGGAAGACAACTGCGACATCTTCCAAAACCTCACTAAGAAGCAGAGGCAGACTCTGCGGAGGATGGTCATAGACATGGTGAGGGAAACGCTTACATGTCTGCATGCAGCTGCAAAACAGTTTTTAGCTTTCAGACTGACGTCTTGACTGCTTGATTGCTTTCTTCCCGAATCATGTCTTACATCATTCTCAATGTCTTTCTCCCTTCCAGGTATTGGCCACTGACATGTCCAAACACATGAGCCTGCTGGCTGATCTGAAGACGATGGTGGAAACCAAGAAAGTGACCAGCTCTGGAGTCCTGCTGTTGGACAACTACACCGACAGGATGCAGGTAAGAGGCAGGCTTGTACACACACACACACACACACACACACGCTGCAGAAAACTCAGTGCACATGATAGAGATGCTTGATGATTGATTTTGTTAAAATTTTATCTCTGTAGGTTTTGCGAAACATGGTTCACTGTGCTGACCTGAGCAACCCAACAAAGCCTCTGGATCTGTACCGTCAGTGGACAGACAGAATCATGGACGAGTTCTTCCACCAAGGAGACAGAGAGAGGGAGAGAGGGATGGAGATTAGTCCCATGTGTGACAAACATACAGCTTCAGTGGAGAGGACACAGGTAGAGAACAAAACAGACATGCAGCTCCAGAAAAAGAGAGTTAACGTTGTTATGTTTTCAGTTATACTGACATCACTGTTCATTATTTTCTCCAGGTTGGCTTCATCGACTACATTGTCCACCCTCTGTGGGAGACATGGGCGGACCTGGTTCACCCCGATGCCCAGGACATCCTGGACACACTGGAGGACAACAGGAACTGGTACCAGAGCATGATCCCCCAAAGTCCCTCCCCTCCTTTCTACACTGGCGATAGGGAGGGCGGCCCACATGGAGAGGTGGAGGGAGGACCCGCGGCGGGTAAATTTCAGTTTGAACTGACGCTGGATGACCAGGATGGAGATGGGGACAGTGGGATGATGGAGACAGCTGACAGCGAGTCGCTCCAAGACCATCCCTCTGATCCAGACGGGGTAGAAATGGCGACGCGAGACGTCTCCCCGGCAGAAACATAGCTGAGCTGATCGTGTTCTCAGAGTGCAGCAGGTTCTGCTGTTTTGGCTTCATTCATTTAATTGCAGTGGAGTAATCCTGCAATATGGCTCTTTGGAGTTGCCTGGTAAAGAGGGCCTGACTGACTGGGGGGCACCCCTGCGAACGAGGCTTGGAAACCCGGTGGCAGTTTGATTTTTGGCCACCTAGATGGCAGCTGGAAGAGCGAAGCGTTTGTTCTTTAAAGAAGGGACTGTTAAAAACTACAGAGGCAGGACTGAAACTCGGTTCTCACAGACAAAGATGGTGAAGTGGACGATACGCATCCGTGTACTGGGACTAGTGAAACTTCCCAACTTGCACTTCAGGACGATTTTTATGTTCGTACAGATTCTTTGTACTGTGTCTGGGATCGGATGCCACCTGTTAAAGTGTCCAACCAAAACTACTGGTCAGCGAGTTATTTGTAACCAAGTCGATTTTTCTAACACTTGTCTGAAAGGAAAAAAAAAGTCGTGTGCCTTTTTTTAACAACCATGTCTTTTTGTAAGTGTTTTTATAATTTATTGAAAACATTCATGTAGCTGTAAAATGTGTCCAATTTTTTTTTTTTACAAAGAGGATACATTTGTCTCACAGTCTTCCTAATGTTCTGGCAATAGTATAAGCTTGTTCTCACAAAAGCGTCCAGTGGATGTATTTCTGAAATCAGTTGACTTCCCAGCACAATTTGCACTTTGTGGCTTAGGACAAGGAGAGTGGAAAGCATCAGTGAGTTACACAAAACTCTGTATCAAACATAAAAACCAAAATGATTTAATTTTGTTTATTCCAAATAGTCATTTCATAAGCAATTTAATATTTTAGGATCAGATTTCCTGAAAGCAGAAAAGCATTTTTGACATATTATTGAGTCCAAAACATCAAGAAAAAACTCCAAAGATCTTGTAAAGAAAGCACTTTGATGATTTCACTGCCACCTCTGAAAAGTGTGATCCCACGCTTCAAGAGTCACTTGTGTAACAAGACAAATTTCCAACCTGAAGCCAAATTGATCCTTCACATCTTCCTGTAGCTTGATGAAGAGTTCGGGCAAATGAAGGCCAATTCTTACGTGAAATATGACCAAAAACAACCTATGAGGTTAAGCTTTCAACAAATCTCCTCACCTTAGAGTTTTGCTGTGCTATTCCAGCATGGGAAATTTGTTTCCACCATTAAATCCTCCTATTCATCAGCTCACACGCCTGTCGGGGTTAACAGCATTCCATACACGTAAATACGCTTTAAACCATGACTCATTCTGACCTTTGAATGAGAGCAAGACCGTGTGCACATTTGAAACACCTGTTAGCGATAGATTTATTGTATCTTGTAGTTTTTAATTCCAGCACTTTGAATACGTCGACAGATTCGCAGCTGGTTGCAGATCTGTCCAACACTACCTTAAAGGTACCACATTGTCAGGTGCAACCTTCAGAATAAAGGGGGGGGGTGGTTGGGCTGAAATGGTGTCATGACACAAAATCTTCTGTGTGTGTGTGTGTGTGCGTGTGAGTGTGTATGCAAGTGGTCGCAGAGTTGCACAACCTTGTTGCACCGGCCCCTCAGCTGTTTGTAACAGTGTATTTATTATCTTATTCTTGTATATGATAATATTGATATTGATTGTTAGTATTCCCTGTATATTTGTTATTATTTATATGCACTACCACATGTCAACTCACAGTTTGACTGAACTCGTCTGGTGGTTTTGATTTACTGTATTTTTGCAAGCTCTTTTGTTATAAGACCGTAACATGAAGTCACGCAGTTCAGTTTTGACAGTTTAAAAATGTATGTTTGGTTTCAATATTCCAGCCAGATGTTTTTGTGCAGTCTGAACCAACAGCGCTTCACATGAAGTGCAGAAGAAGTCTTGCTTTTGTTTTTTGTCTTTTGTTCCTGGCGGATAATGAAGGCTGGATATTTACTGCAGTTTATTGTGTACGGTGACGGGTCATTGTACAGCTACAGGAATAATTGCTGAAATATATAATGTTGTTTCAGATATATTTTTTCAGTGTTTTCCTCACAATATATGGTAAAAAGGTGTATGTTGTGCTCAACAAATGTTTTCTATCAGATAATTAAAATGGGCATGTATTACAGAATTTCCTTGTCTGTGTTTTATTGGCAAAGAATGAGTGAATTACAGTCTTTAGAACATATTTTTTTGTAAAGTAATTTTTCACAAATGTATCATGACTACCAGCTTTGTTCCCCTCAGCTCTATTCAGGTGCACTGCACACTATAAGTTTATCTCAGAGCCACATCGAAAACATGATCCTGCTTTTACAGAAAACAACTGATGTGGTTTTGTTTACGTCATGGCTCCAGTTTTGCAAATCTAAGGGGAAAAACCAGATGAAAATGACAGAAGGAGAAAAACAACTTGATTCAGTCTTAAGTCACTTCCCTGCAGTGACACCAGTGACATGTCTTCCCTCTGGTTTGAGTTCAGTAACTGCTGAACACTAAGCCTGCAGTGTAAACAGGAAGGGCAGAGATAGTGATGCTATGCGCTGCGCCCTCGGGGCATTCACTCTCCCATGGCCGCGTGCACCTTGACCCAAACAGATAAGCATCTGGAATACGTGATGAAGAAGAGGGCGCGCATGAAGCCATGAGATGATTTTTACAGATTTCAGTTTCAACAAAACAGATGAGGGAAGAATGGACTAAAGATGTTTACTGATGCAATCTTGTCTCCACCGCTCATGTTTTGTGAAAGCTCAGTTGCTCTCCTCACACTGCAACAGTTTTAATCTTTTGGATGATAGATTTCACAGGCTGTTTTAGAGTTATTGGAGTTACTCACACCGCTTCAGTTCTCAGCTTAAATGAGGTGCAGAGCACTGCTTGTCTTTTAATAATCAGCCAGGTATTTGATTGCAGTTATCCCATAACCAGCGTCTAAGAAGGCACTTATTATTTCCTCATTATTTAGCGAATATTGCCTGCTCGAGTTGATAATTGGAAGCAGTACTGGGAAAGACTGGTTTGTAGATCCTGTGTTTCTGACTGATATACCACATAAACTCCATGTGTGATATAATAATATCTGTAATTTTAGGAGGATTTCTTAGATATTAGATTTTATTTAATTTATAGGTCGTGGATGTCTGAAAAGGAAACCTGAAACTATTTAGATTCAGCAAAAATGAGGCAACTGTTTATGGTAAACACGGGCGCAGACGAAGGTTAATGTTTTCCATGGTGGTGGTCCGTACTGCCATGGCAATGGGCAGCGAGTTTGTTTGAAACTCTAACAAGTCTTGTGATCTGCTGGTGACTGACGTCAGCAGGATGAAGGCAGACTGCCCCGACCCCCACAGCAGCGTCTGCAAACTGCCTGGGTTCAGGCTGGGCCGGAGGCTCCTGCTGCCAGTGGATCCAGCTGACAGCCAGTCAACCTTCCCTCTCCACTCTAGCAGCCAGGCCCTGAAAGGGCCCACAGCCCGGGGCCAAGGCGAGAGAGGAAGAGAACCACTTCCAGCAAAACAAACCTGCTCTCTCTCATATCCACTTTATAAAAACAAATGTCTTCCTGGAGTTTCTCCTGGCAGGCTGCTGTTTGTTTTCAGTTGGGTTGACAGTAAGGACTGAAGTCAACTGGGCAGTCACTGAGAGGAATACAGAGTAATATGGGGCATTCCAGGATTATTCAGTCTCCTGAACAAGGCGTGTGTGTAGGATGGTGGAGATCGGCTCAGAGTGACTGAGACAGATGGGTAAAGGAAGTGCCCCCTTGCTAAGGAAAATGATGAATCTGGAAAAGATCAGATGAGGCAGTGAGCTTCCTCTAAGACAGTGCTTCTCAATTGTTTTCTGTTAAGCCCCCCCTAGGAAGAAGAAAACATTTTGAGCCCCCACCCTCCGCCACGACTATAAAT
>JAPZDY010000004.1:6311393-6326977 GCA_029783645.1 Ctenochaetus hawaiiensis | reverse complement strand
GAAATAAAAGCCATTTACCAAAGCCATCTAAGTAATATGATGGAGGTATGTGTGTGTGTGTGTGTGTGTGTGTGTGTGTGTGTGTGTGTGTGTGTGTGTCTACCTGGAGTGTGTCTCCCCCATGGCAACAGCAATACGACAGATACCATGTGAGGTCTCCATGTCTCCGTCCTGAGCTGCTGTCTTGAGCTGGTCATGGAGGCCCAGCACCAGAGGCATCAAGTTCACCAGAGCATCGATGTACCTGCACACACACACACACACACACACACGTTCTGATTCAACACACACCTGAGAACTGACTGTGACCTCACTCGACTTATGATGCAGCATGTTTCTCACCTCTGGCAATCAGGCTGTGAGATGACGGTGACTATCGTCTCCACAGCTGTGTCAAACAGCTCGGGGTTGGACAGCACGGTGAAACAGTCCTGCACCAGTTCATGACTCTCCCCCAACGGCACGTCCAGCCCCACCCAGCTGGACAGGCAGCGGAGCACCTTCTCCTTCACCTGCCTCGAGGAGTCCTGGCTTTGGAGCAGCTGGCGCAGCATGGGACACACCACCGCCCACTCCCCAACCAGGGCCTCCCTCAGCTGGGCACGACGAGCTTGAGCCAGCCGCCGGCTCTGAAACTCCTCTGGAAGCACAGTGAGGAGCTCCAGAAGTGCCAGGCAGTGTGAGTGAGGGTCCTGAGCGGCCTCTGCACCCGAGCCAGCTTCAGAGTCGGGCTTCTGCGGCTCGAAGGCCCTCACCATGTCCGCCACAGGGTGGGACCAAGCCTGTGGAATCAAGTTAAGAGCCATAGCAGCCAGAGCCACACATAGCCTGGTTAACACCATTTTGGGCCCTGAGGAGAAGTGTAGGATGTGGGAGAGAAGCTGCATCCTCAGGCCCTCATGCTGGTCTGTAGGGAGGTCGCTCCAGCTATGGGAGATCTTGGTGTGGAGGGTGCTGGCGCCAAAAAACTGCACCTCTGGGAGCTATGAAGAGGCAGATGAAACAAGGGCGGCAGGCATATACATTTATCTTTGAGCTCAACATGACAAAAATATCAACTTTTTGCAGCTCTGAGCAGCACTAACATCCAGTGTCGGAGCAAAACAACAGACCTTGTCAGGACCAAGCAGAGCCCAGCAGAACTGCCATGCCCGTGCAGAGGCCTGGGCCCGAGTCAGCCACTCCTGGGCCACATTCTTATGCTCCATGTCCGGGTCAAAGTACAGCTGGTAGAGAGCCTGGAGGAGGAGAGAGGAACCAATACTTATGTAAGAAGAACAGAAAGACGTTTGTGCATAGATTAAATGAGGAAGTCAGAATCATTATCATTATGAAGGTCAGCAATCAATATTCCAATTCCCTGTCCACTTTGGCTGAAGACAAGTGCAGCAATAAAGACAATAAACCCATCTGTGTCTTATCTTATCTTACATGTTGATTTGTTTTCTTTAGTAACTTTAGGCTTCACTCTTGGGTTTCGTTTACATCAAGCATTGATAATCGCAATGTTTGACTGATTGAGTAAAAAAATGTGTTGTCATGGTAACTAATCCAAAGCACATGGTGTTAGTTATTATTAGGACAGCATATGCTTATAGCCGGTATCAAGTTACAAAAAGTCCAGTGTCTCTGATCTTCCTGTGTTAAAGTACAATTAACAAAACTACTGTTATCTGTTTGACCAAACTGCAGCTTTTTGTATTTTATTTGACTTAATATATCACTTTAAATATAATAAAAAAACAATAAGCAATTATGCTGGAGCTCTTCTCTATGGTAAACACATGTACTCAACTGAGCTTTTCAATTTTGAATGCTCAATCCGTGGGCTAAATTCAATAAACAGTCATCCAGTGAAGTGGCTGATTACTGACAAGTAACTTACCGACTCCACATTCTCCACTGTTAACTCCAAGTCCATCGGGCCGTCTCCCGGATTGGCTGGAGGCTCCATCTGGGAGAAGGTGACTTCCTGTTTACCGCTGGATATTCTTCACAAATTAAAGCCTGCACAGTATTTAAAAAAAGGGGTGAAGAAAACGATGATACGCTGTCCTCTAAAGTGTGTTAAAGCACGCTGACATTCAGCTGTCCATACTGTACACATGTGGGCAGTGAGCTCGAGCGTGACGACACACTGACCTCTGTGGGGGGGCTGGAGAGTTGTTGTCTCGCATTACCACCAGCAGACAGTAACACACTTCCACCTCTCACCGTTTAATGTCTATAAACTAATATTTCAGCAAGTCTAAAACAAACACAGGCCTACAGAGACAAACTTGCCCGCAGCTTGATAAGGTTTTACGCCACAGCGCTCTGCAACAGGCGCTCCTGACGCAGACATCTGCGCCTCTGACGCACTGACATCTGATTGGAGCGGCGGAGCGAAAGCGGCTGCAAACTAGTACATTTTTGGGAGAATGGATGCAGAGATGAGCGAGTCTGTCGGGAGGAACATGGAGCTGGAGAGCGAAGCGTGAACGTGCAGTGAGACCGCTGATGGTGTTTTGCTCTTTAGAATAAAAAGGTGCGCGCGTCTTTTTTGTGCTCCCACCGCCCGCCATGCTGCCCCACCCCTACTCCTCTTCTGCCCGACTCCCTCAGGATATTTTTAGCGCTGATGATGAGCCCCGTCAAATCACGTAACGGAAACAACCTCAGAGCTGAAAAGCAGCGCCGCCGTGGAAGATCCGCTCCGGTGCGGATTTCATTGTGATCTGCAGGAGAAGGACGCGAACGAGATGCGTTTTGAAATGATTTTGGTGTTTTCTGTGCTGGTGGTCCTCACCGGCTCATCGCAGGCAAGAGGTAAGGTGTCATCCCTGGTGTGTGTCTTTGTCGCGCGGACGTGAGTTGGACTCGTTATCGATTGAGCACATGATGCTCTCGACTGTCGGTTAAAGAGTTTATACAGAGCTGCACACTGCTGGTTGCATCGAATCATTATGAAATTACGTTCAGTGATTTTGTTATTTATTACGTTAAGCAGGTTGCACGCAGATCATTTAGATTTTTTAGCTAATGAGAAGCCAGTCATTTCTTTTTGTACATGCCATTTCATTCAGAGTATAGTGTCCACCAGTCTTTTATTTATTTATTTAAACTTTTAACACCTGCAGACTCCAGTAAGAGCGTATGTGCGTGTGCGCTCATTTCCATCATTAATCCCTTTTATTGCATGACAGCAACAAATTATGATACATTCAAAACTGCTAACCGTACACTTTTTTTTTTCAACTATGACGCGCTAGTCCATTGAAAGAAATTAATTGTTAGCTGTTTTTGTTATTAATCCATTGAATGAGTTATTTTCAAGTAGGACTTGCTGATTTTTTCGGCTTTATAAGAAACTCGGTATCTTTTAAGTTTTAGAGCTGCAGCGAGGAAACAATTAAGCAGACAATAAAAACTATGTTTTATAACTAATTAATTATTTTTTGTCATTTTACATTTTGCTGTTTTTATCTTTGTGATGCATTTTGGTTTTGGACTGTTTGCCAGACAAAAGCAGACATTTGAAAATTTCAGTTTATGCATTGAGTAATTCCAAGAGGCATCTTATAGACAGAACTGTGCAGTAGTTCATTCATTAGTGTTTTATTCCACAGGTCAGAGCAGTGCTTTGCCTCCCGTCTTCACCCCGGTTTCCCTCCTGAGTCATGCTGGGAAATCAGCATCTCCTGACCTGACAGAGGATCCCGGGAATGAGGTTCCTGCAGGCAGGGATGAGACCTCAACTCAAGCCACAGCCATTACAACAACCGCAGAGATGGTCCACTCAGAGGCTGCGACACATGCAGTGTATAACCCCCACATGTCGAGCACAAGCTCAGCAGAGGCCACATTTAAGCAAAGAAATGTGCCTGATGCCATGACTGCTTACCCCGGCACTCCCTCACCTTCAGGTAAGACAAACCTGCATGCACTGTTTACATGTGTCTTTTTTTTAAAGCCTAGGCATTTATGAAAACCTAAAAGCATGGGAATTATGGTCATAATTTTTGTCAATTGTTCTTTAACTGTGCATCTAATGATTTTTAATTGGATCTATTTACTGAGCAGATTCTTAAAATAAAACATTCCACACACTTAAAGCTGTTTGCAAACACACGCTCCCTCCTTAGACTCAGAGCCGTTGCCAGCAGGGTTCCAGGAACATAGTCTCCTTCATGTGACTGTGCCAAAATTGAAGATCAGATAAATACAACCCCCTATGCTGATACCATGCTGCCTTTTTGAGCAGCTCAGATATAACAAACAATATGACATAGGTCTAAAGCCTTCCAGATCACACTCTGGCACCTTTTTTTAGCTGTTGTTGTCGCTTATCTGTCTGCCTCTGTAGGATAATGAGGACGTTTTCACTTGGCAAAAGCTGCTGTGGGAGTTTCTCACTTCAACAGCTAAAAATGACATGTCTAATTACTTTCATTTGCTCTGTGACTTCATGCAGAATGTGAGCAAGGATCACTTTCCAACACAGCCAAGCATCCATGTGAAAGTGTTCCACTATAAGTAAAAGTCTTTGTCTTCTCTGCTGCATTAATGTGCATGTTGCATTTCACTGCTGTAGATAATCAAGGTTGCACTAATTTTGACACCTTACATATTGCTGGGTAGTTTCATGTACAGCAATAAATCACTCTATCAGATCATTATGTGTTTGTAGTTTGTCACTAAATAGTCAACTCTTCATGAGAAAAACAGCCCTGTTTCAGCTTTGTGACAATGCATTTTCCAGCATTTTCAACCCATTTAATCTTTTATCACAACAATTCAAAATCAGCACATCTGGAGATGCGTGGTTTACACTAGACAAGTAGTCCATAAAAAAATTTGATTAAAAAAGTAACAAATAACTTAAGCTGCTAGACAAATAGAGTGGAGTAAAAATTGCATTTACCTCTGAAATGTAGTGAAGTAAAAGTATAAAGTTGAATAAAGTGGAAATACTCAAGTACTTCAAATTTGTACTTAAGTACTGTTTGGGTAGATGCACTTGGTTACATTCCACTGCTGTAAGCAACATTTTGCTGTTATCATTTACTGTGCCCACATGTAAACAGTAGATGAGTGCGTTACAAGTCTGCCTTGTAGCTACAAAACATACAGAGTTTGTTGACATCCCGTCTCCCCCCCCCCAAGCCCCTTCCCCGGCTGTCGGCATCAGCTGTCAAACATGATGTAAACAGACACATGTGCTCAAAGCTGAGTAAGAATATATTCATGTTGAAAGAAGGGGAAGGCAGTGATCCTGCTTTGTTTATCTTCACTCAGACTGAGCAGTTTCTCAGAAACATAATGAAGCAGTGACTGAAAAATAGAAAGTCCTGTACATTGAAACGCAAAACAAAAGCCCTGGAACACATGAATGGCTCTGTGAAACTTTGAAATGTACAACTTACAGTTATTTTCATATTGATTGAAATGTAAATGTAAAATTTTAGCACCATTTACAGTGAGATTCTTTACTGTAACTGTCATCACTTTGCTCTATTGTGAAACAAAGGCATCGTAAATTGAGTCAAATTTTAAGTCATTTAATCCAATCCTAAATTTAATCATGGGGTCTCTATGTAAGGTACAGTTTATGATCTGCATGTCTGATATTTTTGTGATTGTCATGGATCAGGAAAATAAAGAGTCCTGGTGAGAACAGTTTCATTTCTTTGTGTTAATATTCATTACACTGTCATACTTGTACTGTCATAATGAAAAATGAAAACCAGTGCAATACGAACCATTAATTTGATCTGTATGTAGGAACTGTACTGTAATTGTAACTAAAATGTGACAAATAGCACCTTTAATCTACTGCTTATGGTTTAAATTCAGTGATAATCAACGTGTTTAAAAAAAGGGCCGATATTAATCAGCAAGTTTCCAGAATCCACTGTGACATTTTCAAATGGCTTCTTTTGTCTTAACAACAGTCCAGACTGACATACATGAGTAAAAAAATGCTGAAAATTCTCACATTTGAGCAGCCAGAGTTCACAAATTTTTGCCCTAAAATTGTTTTAATCTATTAATCAAAAATTTCCTCTGATTTCCAATTTAAATGCCACAATCCTTGATTGTGCATGTTAGTTATGTGACTTAAAGCCGAGAGTTTGGCATGTTGTCGTTCTCTCAGGCAGCAAAACCAAAGCAGTGTTCAAGATGGTGGGTGACACATGCATGGATACTTGATGTTTATCTGAATCAGATGCTGCAAAAAACAAAAGTGACCACCATCGTTTTTATCGTTTTTTTTCATCTGATGCATGAACATGCAAACGGTGTATGTGTAAGCAGGTCATCGCCATCGTGCTGACTCTGTTTTAAACAGCCTCTCTTGGTTTTGTCCACAGGATGAGCGACAACAAAAACATACTGGATAGCAGCTTCATGATGTTATGTTTAATGTCAGCGGGAGATATCAGTTTATTTTAAACAGGGTGGTGTTGAGTTAGCTCTGACTGCTGAATGTATGTGTGTGGCTCGTTTCCTTTGAAGAATTTTCTGTATTGCTTTGAACTGATGCAGTACTGCCCTCACATCCCCTCTCAGCTGCTGCAGACGGCCTTTCATCCACTCCGACCGTACAGAGCACCACCCTTCTGCAACACCTATCAGCCGCTGGAGGCAGAGCCCCTCTGACCAGAGATCCCCTCACTACTGTTTCATCTCAGCCAGCTCACACTCTGCATGACAGACGCTCCCAAACACATATCACCACCGTCCAGCCCCAGTCTGAGTCACCGACAACAGCCACAGCACAGCCGACAACCACAGGACACCCACTGACGTCAGCTCCAGGCCGAGGTCCTTCTGGGTCAACAAACCAGGAGGTCCCATCCGAGCTTAATGTTGGAGATGAAGGTAAGGTGATGGGCATGTGAGGGAGTTTTCCTTCAGATCTTGTTTGGCTTTATTTTCTCGTTGTTTTAATATGTTTGCTCATTTTTGTGTCATTGAGATCTGAAGGGGCCCCGCTACCGCTCCAGCTCCCCTCTGGACCCCCTGCTGGCTGGTCTGCTGTCAGTTTTCATAGTCACCACCGCTATCGTCTTCATCATCCTCTTCCTCAAGTTCCGTCAGCGGACAAACCACCCAGAATTTCACAGACTGCAGGATCTTCCAATGGTAAGATTCACTTTTCTTGTCAATACATTATAACACAGGGCTGTAACAGGCACTCTCATGGTGACTAAAGGGGCACTCCAAATGTTTTCACTCATTACGGTCAGTCCAGCCTATGAAAAAAACTGTAATCTACAGATTTTTTCTCAAAGGCTGAGTAATGCAGTATGCATAGTCTGCTGGGAGCTATAGTCTAAAGTCAAAGAAAATAAACCCTGATAATGTCATCAGCATTATCTCATGCTAGGCTTTAGATTTCAGGTTTTCTACCTGGCGTAAAAAGTTGATGTTTACTGGATAATGAGGGTCAATTGTTAGACTCTTTTTATCTGGGATCTGTCTTATGTGGGATCCAGTTGATTTGGATTTTCCTTTGTAGATGTTTTTCTATCATCCCTCAACTACAAAAAACTGAAATAAAATTTCTGATCTAAAATTGCAACCTTGACTCACCAAGCTTTCTTCCTGGCCTCCTGTAACATTTCATAAATCAGCAATGAACTTGCTGACTTTTAAAATATCAAGCCTCAACATCGAGGACAATTTGGGACATAACTTGGTCATAACCATCCCTCAGTCGGTGCTAAAAGTGTCCTGACGAAGGTCAGTGTTCCAGATAATTACACTGAATGTCTCACAGGGGGACAAGGGCACCCCACAATAAGAAGTCTAATGGTTCGAAGCTTTCTGTGTGGAATTTGCATGTCCTTGTGGTGCTGTTTGGGGTTGTGTGGCTTCCTATCACAGTCCATGTACATGCAGGGAAGGTACACTGGCCTCCCTAAATCACCTGTTGCTGTGAACGTGATATGGTTGTTTGTCTCTGTGTGTCAGCTCTGTGATGAATTGGCAACCTGTCCCAGGTGCACCTAATGTGAGCTGTGAGCTTGAGATTCCAACAACCCTGCAAAGTATAAGTGGTTAAAGATAATAGATGGATTGTAAACTGTCTACAGAAACTACTGACTCCTACTTTCAGCATAGCCAGTCTTTTTTAAAGGTGTGAGTACAAAGAAGGTGAGATTGTAAGAGAGGAAAAAGACAGAGGAAAAATTCAGTGAAACAAGTTCTTTCAGGTCCCTATGATTTAAAATTTAGATATCACAAACCAAATATGACCCAATATGCGCCAACCTTGTATTTTTCTCTCACTTTTGCAAGGTTGCTCTTTACAACTTTACTGCTCTCAGGGTATAATTTATCCTGTTTTAATCATTTTTAGGACGATTTGATGGAGGACACGCCACTCTCCAGATACAGCCGCTGAGGGAAGCAACCTGTCAGCAACTACACAGAGAACAAAAGCAGAGCAGACATCAAAAGAAGACCTGTGTGAATCTGAGAAAAGCCTTTTCCTGAACGCTGCTGCATCCCTGCAGATGAGCTTTGGGTGATAAAAATGTTTATCTGAGGTTCAATGAGAAAGTCTTTTATGTGGGAGGTCTTTTTTTCCACATTCCCTTTAAATTTTCAGGAATCCTCAGTCTGGTGGGACCTTTCTGTTTCTGAGTTCTCAGTACCTCTGCATCCCTGACTGATTGCTCCTTTATACACAGCACTTTTAAGTGGCATGAATGTTCACAGTGCCCCCCAAAGGACATCCATGGTAATGTGGATTAAGGTCGCACGAGGTCCTCCAATGTAATGGGTACACAACCTCAGGTATTCTCAGCAGAAACAGGAGGTTGAGGCAATGGGGTGAGGATATTTATTAAGTGCTGCAAGAAAAATGGGAAAATTGCCAAAATCCCTACAGCAATTACTGAATAAAAATTAAGTTCCCTTTGGTGACCAAATAAAGTGCACTTTCAAACAAATTGCCAGGTTGCATGTGTTGTCTTAAAACCGAAGTGTCGCAGGAAGTTCAATGCAAAAACCACAATCAAGAGATTTTATAATTTAAAAAGCCATATTTCTGGAAAGACACATTGGTCCTCTAACAGCAGGAACCACTGATAAATCATTTAAATTATCAGCCAATTTTCCCAAATTGTGTAGAAAATATTATTTGTACAGCTTCTATTTTGTAATTACATATTATGTGTCATCATAGTGTGATGCTGTTATCTTAAACTTGAATTTGGTTGTTTTGGATGATGAATGTTTAATCCACCAGTGCAAACTGAGAAGAGACCTTGCTATACTAAATAACACCTAAATGAGAGTAAATTGTTAAGGTAAAATACACTACTATTGTTCAATGTGTTGTAAAATTGATACTCTTATAAAGTATGTTTTTGAACAAGGTTAGTTAGTTTAAATGCATTAAAGGTCCTGTGTGTCAGATTTAGTGGCATCTAGTGATGAAGTTGCAGATTGCATCCAGCAGATCATCCCTCTGCTTTCCCCTTCCCTTCCAAGCCTGCAGGACCTAGAGTCGCTGTAGATCTGTAAATCTTGGTTTATCTGTTCAGATCTACTGTAAAAACATGACAGTGCAACATAGCAGACAGGAAAGGGGACCTACTCCCTCAGTAGATAAAAAGGGTTCATTCTAAGATAATAAAAACAGTCATTCTAATTTCCAGGTAATTATACACCAATGAAAACATATCTATAAATATTATATTCCATTTCTGTCATATTTACAAATAGATCCCCCTAAATCCTACACACTGAACCTCTAAGAGGAGGCTGTAGGTAGAGAGCCAAGGTCCTTTTAAAAGCTTTGATTGTCATAATCTATCTAGTGTCGCACAAATGTGCTGGAACTAAGCTGTTCTATTAGACTTTTTACTTAGTGTGTGAAATACAGTGATGTATGATTTTATGCCATTGGAATTTGGACTGTAAGATGTAATTGAAATAAGGATTTCCTGTTTGATAATAAAACAGAAACCACAAATGCATATCCAGCTATAGTATGTGGGTGAATTTTAAAGCCTTATGCTGTGTCATTGTGTGAAAGACAGTTTCTTTTGATGTTGCCTTTAAGCCTTAAATCTCCCCAGAGATATGAATCGACCTGCCCAGAAAAGAAGTGTGGACTTTGAACAATTACTCAGCCACTCCCTTAAGCACACACTAATGCAAACAAGCTATACATTTAATCAGTGCTCATTCATCTCCCAATGAAAACACAAGATTATTTATTAATGTCTTATATTTAACATCATGTGAATGACAAATGTCAAAAGCTTGTGTCAGTATGAGGAACAGCTCAAAAAATTAAAAGACATAATTATAACTGGAATTACAGAAAGTTTTTACTCCATTAGGCAAGATTTTTGACTAATCTTCAGGTGTGCATTGATGAACAAAATCCTTTTCAGCAAAGTAAATGCAAACACAGTGTGATATCTCGCCCATCAAACATGCAAGGCTTAATTTTTTCTAAATTATACTTTTTTTAAAGCATCTCCATTTGTTTATTTCAAAAATACAGATAATATGAAAAGGCACGAGAAAACCGAATGAAAATTTCAAAATCAGGGTGCAGCTGGAATGCTATCAACACAAATGAGCAGGTGGGAGTGACTATCAGTGAATACATTACATTCATTATCCTAAATGAGGCGTTTCCCTTTGTGGAGAACCAGTCATGTCACTTAACAGCATGAACTTCGCCTGACTACTGGTGTTAAATTGGTCAGAGGCTAGCACACGTGTTGCACACTGTCTGGATTATGTTAAATGCCTTTGCTTACAGGGCAAAACTGATTGAGACCATTCTGAGACCATTCTGAAGACTTTGTCTTCATTAGTTAATTAACAGTTGATTTTGCGGAAGGAGCCCATCTGTGGTCCTGTCCAGCCGAGCAGGTGGCGGCCAAAGTTGACTGTGGTCAGCATCAACCCAAGGAAAGCTATGTTCCCGAATGCTCCCCGCATTCTCTTTTTAGGATCTGGTTGAGATGAAGAGTAATAATGACACTGATGATACCTTCAGACCCTGATTAATGTCCCAAAAACAGTAAAATGTAAATGAAACATGGAAGGTCCATGATTATCTTACCTCCTGTGGAGTAACCATGTGCATATACCTCTCTGCTTATGATCCATACAGCTCCAAGTCCACTGGCAAGACGCTGCGATAACACACACACACACACACACACAAAACAAAGGTAACACTCAGATATGACAGGATTACAAATATTATATCTATGACAGCCTTACTCACATCCTTATTTTGTGCATAAATGTCTAACCATTTTGTGTGCATAATTTCTATAACACCTTCTTCTGGAAGCAGTAGTGCCACAGTGATATAACAGAAGTAGAATTTACTTACAGGACAATGCAAACCACCAATGGCGAGACAGAAGAGAAAGGCGGGGTAGAACTCCAGGCTGGTGAGAGGTGATAACAGCATGTTAACTTTGGCCTCATTTTCGATATGAATCATGAAAGCATGGTGAAATATCAGTCGGACAGTGCAAATTTAAGTTAAGTTTGAGCTGGATTGCCCATATTTCAGCTCATACATACGTGTTTTGGTGTGCACGCTGGATGCAGTTGAAAATGTTTCCAGTCTCTGGGTCATCACTGTACATTTGAGGATACTGGAAGCAAAATCAAGTTTTATTTTTAGGGACATTCAAACTGTGTTACAAGGGCAACAAAAAAGCGCAGTGCCACAGCATAAAACTGAAAAACTGTAGACCTGCAGAGCTGGAGTTTCAATGGGTGGGTTCAGGTAATAAGTATTTGGGGAAATAGAGAAATTGCATGTGCATTGCTACAAAGTTTAAAAACATTACTTCCGCTCACCCGAACGTTGTACTTCTTGCGGGCTTTGCCAACTTTAATGGCCAGATGTCCGATCATTATCATGCTGGCAGCGCCGGTCAGCACCACATATCCGTACTCTTTGGAAAGCGTAACCATCGTGAAACACTTAAGAAAGGAAAAATAACACAGCCGAAATAGTTTTTGTTAATCCAGATCAAAAGTGCATTTACATACCGTTGTATCCGGTCAGCTTTTGACTTATTTTAAGAGGAATAAATCTTATTTTTCCATTTTACTTAAGCGTATTCGTTTTTTGCTAGGGCTGAAAGAAAGAAATAGTATTTTTGTGGGGCAAATAAATAAAAAATGCTTCCTTTCGGCATTTCGGATGCATAATATTCGTGGGCAGGTGTGCCTCTTTGCCCTTCACCACACAAAACATTTATAACAATCAGTCAAACAGGTGAAGACGATCTGTAAAACCTACAGTGGAGAGCAAGGACGTCATAAAACGAAAGGTCAGATGAGAATTTAAGCGGCGTCACTCATGTGAGGCCAACAAGTTTAAGAGGTAACGTATCAAATATAGCATAACTTCTATAAATAAAAAGCGTTTACCGTACCTTGAAAAATGTAACGAGAGACCGAGGGTGATAGCTGGAACAGGTAAAGAGATACAGCTTCAGACTAACCGACTGCACCGAAGTTTGGCACTCGAACGTATCCGCGTCCGTACAGGCTTACGTAACGCACGTACGCAGAGCGGGGGCGTGGCGGTCGCCTTTACGGCACACGTCTGTCCCTTAGGAAATGATTTACTCGCCTGCTTTTTGTTCATATGTGCTAAAAGTCACGAGTACCATACGGTTTCACTTGTCAGCGTTTTTATTCCGAGCATTTCCTCGAATAATTAGCTCCATTATCGGACATGCGGGTTAGATAGCCGGTGTGCACGCGCGTTACCATGGTAACAAGCTTAAATAGAGGACTCTCCAACCAGAATGATAGCTGGGTCTCACTAATAGAAAACAGACGGTCATGGATGAAGCTAACAGACCTTAGATAGCCTGCTTTGATTGTTATGTATTATTATTTATATTCTACCCCACAAAACTTCGATGGGAAATAATTTACATTTTACAGCACTGCACAAAATCATGACAACTTTGGCTGTTACTTTAAACACAAAGATTTCACTCACAAAACATTTTGTGATCATTTAAAGATGAATGCAAATTACCAAACAGTAGGATAAAATAGCTAAAAATAGCTCCACCTCAATCAGCTGTGCAACTTACACATTAAAGCATCAGCGATAATGATGCAACAATTTATTAGCCCATAAAATATAACACCTACAATATGAGAGACATTTTCATTATAAATAGGCTACTTAATTTTGATAGGTAATATTAAGTAGTAGAAATGGTAGTAGTACAGAACATGCAGTAACAGCTACTACTTATGTAAACTATTTAATCGCAGGATCCTCCTTTGTAAAAGAAGATATTCTAAGTTGCTGCTGCAAATTTTAAATGTATTTTTTTGGACTTTCAGTTTGTCAGACTCCTCACATTTGAATTACAAGGAGTTCAAAACTGCCAAATCTGTGACCTCTAACACCTGTGACAAGAAAATCAAAAGTAGATGCCATATGGAAGGAAACCAGTGTCGAGGAGAAACAGTGCTTTCTCTTCACAGAAATTTCTTGCTCAGGAAAAACTGAGAAAAAAAGGAAGGGGCTTTGGCTTGGCTGTGATGTGATTGCATATATGGGTCATCACCTCCTCCCAGTTTCTTAAACAACCTGAGGCAAATTCATCATGCATGCAGAGAATAGATTATTCAGAATGGTTAATATCAGATAGTGCATAGCAATGATTCTAAGAGCCCAAACATTCAGGAAACAGGATACACTGAATGTGTGACTGATATATTTAACAGGGTGTCCATTAATCTGAAAGCATCAGAGTTATAATCCTTTTTGAAGGCAAACATATTGACTTGGCAGGATAAGCACAAGCACAAATAACAACACATATCAGGTCAAGCAGAGGTATGCCAGTGCCTGCTAGTGGTGTCAACTGACCCAGGATTACTACTGCATAGAGTTAAACTCATAATTCTATTCTATTCTATTCTATTCTATTCTATTCTATTCTATTCTATTCTAGTCTAGTCTATTCTAGTCTATTCTACTCTCATACTAATGTCTGCGTATAAACTTGCTAACACTTGTTGGGAGTGTCAGTGGTTGTGAAAACAGATTTTAAGAATGCACATTTTCCATATACAGACAAAAACAAGCTACAAGTCCTTGCAAATACAGTATGTTGTGACTGACATGTTCTGAGCCAAGGGATTATGGAAAGAAATAAATGCACACCCTTGTCTGAAAGTACACTTTGTGTTGAGCCTTTGCTTCACGTTTCATAATTTACCTGTTTGATTTATGTAGAATACCAGAGAAAAATGTTGAGGTGTGTCAGTGAGGTGAATCAAACACTTAAGAGGCCGTGCTTGAACCAAAACTAAATAATTCCGGTGACATCTGCATGATACCAGGATAAGAAATATGAAAAGGGGAAGTTAAAAGAGTGAAGATGAAGATATGCTGAAGGTTAGAGTTTAATGGAAAAGAAATGTCGTCTGTATTGTGAGAAGCTTAGTTTTGTCTGTTGTAACTGCGACCAGAACCAACCCTAGTTGTTTAATTATGTATATGCATGAGATATTATTTTTTAAGTAGGTCTACTCTTTGAGCCCCTAACATACTCCCCCCCTTTCTTGAGAGTCTTTTGGATTGTGAAAATCTGCATTTTTTTTTAGCCAGTCAGGCGGTATCATGTTATACCAACCTTTCAGTGAAGCTCAGTGTTGTTTTCCATATACTAAACCCATAATAGACTCCATGTTTTATGGCAGTACCTTTACATTGAATTGAATTATTGTCTTATTGTCTTATGCACCATTTTATAATCACTTCTGATCTGACATGTTGTTGCCATCTTGGGAAACTTTAGTATGTGCTCAGGAATTTTAACAGCATGAGTTAAATGCTGGCTACTGCCTGTTAAAAAGGTTAAAAATACATTAACATTAATACAAAATATAAATTACACAAATATATACATTAACAAAGGTAAATGGTGTAAATATATTTGAATAGTCCTAAGCATAAGCCTAAGTTGATAACCTGTAAAGCTATAAGCCATGCATCAGATAAAATTGTTGCATGGTAGCTGCTTGCTGGGTAAAACATTACCGTGTGTTCGTCACTAGATGTCCTCATAAAGTCACTGAATATCTAATTGACACAAAACAGCTGTGTGATTTAGTTCAGTCCACATGATGGCAGGTGTGAAAAAGCATTAGGCTATATGTAATTATAAGCCTCCTGCTATATTTTTGACACAGAAATACACAGAGGACAAAAGACTAAACTTCATATAGTGAATGTGTGTGAGAGAGGGAATGAGTGGGGTCAGGGTACGGTGGGCTGCTGACTGTCGACTCTGGGTGGCTTGTTTCACGGACTGTCAGAGCCACATCTGTCCTCCTCCTACTCCATCATGCTGAGTCTGATTCAGCACTTCAACACCTACACAGAGAACCAAGAATAGATTCAGGACTCATACTGAGACTGTAGAGAGGAGAAAAACAACGGCTACCTGAGACCACCTTGTCCCATTTCATCTCATGCCATCATCCTCTGATTGAATGGTTTGAATGGAGTGTGGGTGGGGGGTGGTATGGCTGATATCAGTGATTATTGTAAAACTCCA
>JAPZDY010000004.1:6280870-6307188 GCA_029783645.1 Ctenochaetus hawaiiensis | reverse complement strand
TATCTCCCTCATTTCTTTCATGTAGGCACTATGTCACGCAAACTCTGGTGTTGTCTGTATATGATATATACATGTTTGGAGAGGTCTTCAAAATTCACCCCTTCCTCACTTTTCAGTGGGATGAGACGCAGGTGACAGCAGTGGAGCGTGACAGCATTCAGACTATCAAATAACAAAGAGGGTGAAAGAAGATCGGAGGCTGGGAGTCATTCGATTTCTTGCATCTGCGTTCATTAACTCAGCCCTGCATTCTACAGTTTGGGGGGGGAAAACAAGTCCTTTTTCTCAAAATGACTAATTAATCTCTATTTGATGTGACAACTGGCATACTGTGCTGCAAATGTGATTAATGGGTTGTAGTTGCACCATCAAATATGATTCTCCCTGTTTGCCTTAGTACTGCCGAGTTGATAGATGTGTCTGATATTTAACAGTCTTCTTTACTTTGAGTAATTATGCTCATGCTGTAGTGTGGATGTGTCACTATGCAAAAGGGCAGCTGCTATTTATAGAGTGTCTTACTGAGCAAGAAGCCAGTCATAATTCTAACACCAAAGCTATAATACACTCTCTGCGCTTACTAAAAAGGCATCCCCTGCACCCCTCACAACCTCCAAACACACACAC
This sequence comes from Ctenochaetus hawaiiensis, assembly GCA_029783645.1. NCBI lineage: Eukaryota > Metazoa > Chordata > Actinopteri > Acanthuriformes > Acanthuridae > Ctenochaetus > Ctenochaetus hawaiiensis. The sequence continues at coordinate 6,306,561 of JAPZDY010000004.1, read as the reverse complement.
ACATCACACACTTTAGTTTTTACAATGCTCCCTGTGCAGCTTAGGCTGAATTCAAATAAGTCCTGCAAGAGCTGTCCTATTTTCTAGCTGCTCATTGCCTTTTGTCTAGCTTAATTTGGAGTGGAGCCTCTTCCAGTGACAGCTGCCAGCAAGGGAAAAGGCAAACATGCCACAGAGATAAACACACATTCTCTACCTCTGTTATGTATACACACAGTCTGTCCATCTCTCTCAGGCAGACAGCACATGCTATACCTCGTTCTCTCTTAAACTGAGTACCTTATCTCATCATGAGGACAGATACACGCACACAAAAGTAAAAATGGATACATGCATACGCACGCATTCAAATTTTAAAAGAGGGAGTCATTTATTCATGCATTTGGACACACAAACACAGATAATGCGCACTTGTAGTGCTCAAGGGGGGGTGACAGAAGGATAACATTGCAGAGACGACTGTGTTCCGGCTGCAAGCTCTGTCTCTGAAGCCTTGTTTTCTCTCGTCTGGGTCTCACCTGGTTCATGCAACACGGCTCGCTTGTCTCCTCAGTTTAGGAAATGCATCAATAGCAAGCGAGTGAGCGTGAGAGGGAGAGAGGAAGCTTCAGGAAGGAACCAACAGATTCTCCTCTGTCTCGCCTTCCTGGCCAGATTAGCACTCTCCCAGCTGTTATATAAGGAGAGCGTCTAGAAATAGAGCAGAGTGTGGATGAGGGAAGGAGGGAGGGGAAGCCCTCTTCTTTGATGCCAGTCTCTTTGGGTAAATGGGGAGGGAGGGTTGAAGCCAGAGGGGTTTCCTTCCTTGCTGTCGGGCACACACACACACACACACAAGGACACGTACCCACACACAAATTCTAGCAGACTTTGCAAGGACAAAGATGGAAGATGGAAAAGTTAAGTCTCGTGGAGGAGGCTTGTTTACATATATATATATATAGCCTATGTATGTGTGTGCATGCATGGATGTGTGTGTTTGTCAAAGCCAGAGTCTACCAGCTACCATATTGTGTGAACACTTCACAGCAGCAGCTTTTGAGAGGATCAGAGTACGCTTTGAATCCTCGGCGGTAGTTAGAGCTTACAGAAGCTGACTGTCTTTGTGTTCCTCTGCTGCGCGCTGGTTCGGATCTGGAGAGCATTTCTGTGGGTAAAAACTCAGATTTGTGCACTAAGTGAATGCAGTATAAGGAAAGCGAGCGTACATGCCAGTCACACCATGAAAACAACTTGTCAGGTGGTTTGATTGAAAGCTAAAGTTCGATCCTTCTCACCCTCTGTCAAATCTCACCTCCCACTAACCTGAGTCAGTTATAACAAGAGCGTCTCTCGTTCTATTGAGAGTGAGACATGAGATGTTGGAGTGTAAGTTAAAAGAGTTAACTAAAGGTGATGCTTTAAGGGAAGATTAGCATTTGAAATATTTATGTAATAACTGATGAAAAAAAATTGGTAAAATTATTAGTATAGATAGTATAGTAAGTATAGATAAATTAATATTACCCTCTAATATTAATGGAAAGAAATCAACTCAATTAAGTCTGTCTACAGATTTTGGATCAACATGTTAAATATTTAACATAAGAGAGAACAGAAATTACTTTAACAATACATAAAATAGTTATGTTATAGGTTAATAATTGAATTAATGTAAATATTCATAAATAATGAATAAACAGTTACTTTTTTTAAGTGGATGAACAAGTGAAATACATAAACAATTTCATAATGCTGTTGTTAAAATAGTCAGCTGGTAACAAAGAGACAGTTTAAACAGATGCAAATAATGCCTAAAAATATTAAATAGTTTTCTAAACCCAATGGATACCTTGTTAAAATACTCTGCTAAAAAGGATACAAATTTGAAATAAATAGACAAAAATAATGTTTAAGACTTAAAAATAACCACTTAAAATAACAGACAAACAAGATTAGTTAAACCATACAATAAGCTAAGAGAATGGACAGTTTGTGAAAATAATCACTGTGGAGAAACAAGTGTTAGCTTAAATGACACATTAACAGTTAAAATGTTAGTCAATAAACATTACCATTTAAAGTGATTGGAGCAGAAATCCAGATTTGACCAAGCTATGTTACTTTGACTGATCAATGAGGAGCTGTGCTTGAGTCCATCTGATAGTTTATCAGACGGAAATGCTTGGGACTGTCTGATTAAAAAGAGCTTGTATGCAATTAGAGTATGCTTGCCAAAAGTCATTGCCTAAAATGTAAACAGTTCTATACCAACATCCAACACTCAGGAAAAAAACAGCAAAACATCTGTAACATCATTTCAATAATGATGATTTATGGCTGAAGGATTAAGACATTAAGAATAACTATTCTACACCGATTACCCCCATATTCATTATCTACATGTGTGCACAAACTATTTTAATAACAAAGGCATAGCCACCAAATTGCAATATATTCTAAGACAGTTGCAGCAGAAATAGGGTTACAGAAAACTGTTCCCAGTGCATAACTTCCAAGTCTTTTGATCCCCTCCAGAGGGAATTTCCCCCAGAACAAAAGCTTGAGAAAAAACAGGAGCCAATTAAAAACAGTGGCCATATAGAGATTACAACACTGTGTTGTGTTGTTCTATGTTTGTGCCTATTCGACAAAAGACTCAGCCAGGCTTCAGGATTATTTTCTGCAAAATTCTTCTCTTGACAGGCATCATGTGGCGTATTTAATTTTGACTGACAGGCCTTTTAAAATTGTATCCACCTGCTGTGGTTTTGTGAAAGAAGAGGAACTCAACATTTTCATTAGGATTTGTGGATTTCAGAAAAGTCTTAGCTGTAGTCATACCTGCTGCCTGCATGATGGCAAACCTTATGTGGTGTCAGAAAAACACAAAAGCTTAAGTCACTCTCTAATCCTGTGGGGTTGAAAAGAGTTTAAATAATTCATCCATGCTTTTTTGGAGGAGGGGGGGGAATTAAATGCTGCATCAATTCAAAACTGTAAACACACAGGAAGCTCCTAAAGCCCTGCAGGTTTTTGATAAAGAGGGCAACATTGTAATGCTCCTGTAGTTTTCTGCATCTTAATCTTCATGTGATCCTGAATATGTTATGGACGTCTTTAGCTCAGTTTGCTACCATTAACAAATGTAATGTTAAACAATCGAAAGTTAATGCTTAAATTATTTAACAAGCTGCTCTGTATATTAACATATGTGAATATTTTCCTTGCTAAACTACTACAAACATCAAAGAATTATTTAAATCATCTGGTAATTACATGCCAAGGCTGCCTATATGTTGGTTTTGTGTAGGAAGTTACTCAAAAGCTCTTTAAAGGATCTGAAAATCTGTTTTTTCAGTCAGGCTCTGAAGGAAGACTCCATCAACATGTTATTTTAATTTTAGTTAAAACACTTTTATAATTTCACATGAAAGACCTCTGTATCTGCTGTTTAATGTTATTTTGAGGTGGGCAGTGCTCAGTTGTGTATGTTTTTAACTAACATGACCTCATCAGAGTGAATTAGCATTTGGATGTCCACATGATGTCAAATGAGCGGCCGTGCTGTTTTTGATGTCAATCAAACCAGCTAAAGCAGATAAACTGATATTTTTTTGCATTAACTTTATCAACAGTAACAGATTTTTTTTCTAAACCTTTACTTTTTTTGTCTATTTAGTAATATTCAATGTTAAAGAAAAAGAATGAAGGCCTTTAAAGGGCTTTAAAATTAATTACACAGAATTATCCTGTTTTACGAAGCAAAAACAGTATCTAAAGCAGTATAAAATGCAGTTTTACATGCTACTGTTAAAGGTCAGTTATGTGCAATAGAAAATGCCACTGTCCTCATTTGTTTGCAGAAGGAAATGTTAACCATGCATATGTACTGTAAGAGATGACTCAGAAGTCTGATTAATGCCACTCCTGGACAGCTGATCTGTTTATTATACCAGCCTAGAATATTTAATATATTACAATTTTTTGTCATCATGCATTCTCTGACTAAACATGTTTAATGTATTGTATTCTATTGTCCTATAATGAATCCTTAATCATGGATCTTGGTGTGTGTCTGTGTGGCAGATGAGGGCCAGACGGTGTGTGGCTCCCCTGCTGACATGCAGGGTCGCCGTCTGGGTGAGGTCGGCATCCAGCTACGGACGTTGTGTCACCAGACTCTGGGCTCATGGGACTACCTTTTCTTTGTCGTCATCGGCTTTGTCATCTTTGCTGCTGGCACCGTCTCGGCCTGGGTGATGGGCGTCATTATGGTGCTCTATGAGCGCTATATCAAGAAGAAAGACGAACAGCTGGACGAGGAGGAAGAGACCACTGACACGGGTCGCACCTCACGGGCCAGGAGTGACCATGGCAACGGGAATTTGAAAACGTCACATACTGTTTAAGAGATATAATCCCACTCCGCCCGCCATGGATTCCCATAGTGCCTCCTTTTAACTTCCAGGACTGTCTGTGAAGTGTAATGACACTCCGGGCAGTATGAGTCTATTTGAGGGGCTCAGCTCTGAAAAAGAAAAGAGAAGATCCAACAGAGAAGAGGAGCATATTCTCATTTGTGAGTCCTTTTTAGGAGATGTAACACACACTCTGGCTGCCCTTATGGAGGTCCCCAGGATGTGGTCAGACAGGGCAACAAAGGAGTCTATATTAGCCAAGCTGGCTATCTTTTTAGCAGCTTGCCGATTTAGTAGAATGTTTAGGCTGATCATCAGTATAACATGAGCAATGTTCATTTTGGTTTGTGTACCAGTGCCAATGGTCACATTTACCAAAAGAGCTACCACTATCATATTTGTCTGTGCGGCTTCAACCACAGCCACAGTCAAAATACCTAAAGACAGAAGATTTTTTCTTAATAAACCAAAATAATTTCAGTAATTTGGAAACCTTATACAACACATCATACAATTTGCTTAAGGCCAACCAGTTCCAAATTGGAGAGAGACACCTGCTGCTCAATAATAAGACGATCTGTGTCATGACCCCACTTAAATAACATTGTTTGAAAGCCTGAAAGTGTGAAAGTCCCTCTGCTGATCTCCATAATGGCAACAAGCACAGCAGAATAACTGTGACTCTGCGTTACAGCCTCTGATTTATATATAAAGTGGTTTGGTTGTTCCACTCAAATGAGAAATAAAATTATACGATTCATTAATGCGTTGATGGGAGCGATAGTTAACTTCCTTCATCTGTTAGCCCAGAGACAAACCACAGTCAAGGTTTTTGTGTTGAAAATCTATTTGTGAAGTTTTGAGTGTGCCAAATGCTGAGGTCTGTTTTGGCAGTGGGCCCTGAGAGAGGAAGAGTAAACAGGAGAGTGAGGATAATTAATTTCTGCTTCATCCTCTGTTTGTTGGGTAATTGGTTTGAGTGTTGTGTCCTATCTGTTTCTGCATGCACTGTTGATGCACCGAAAAGCCTTATGAGGTGTGTACATGCGTCTGAGGTGAAGGACACGGGATTTACTGCACAGACAATGATACTAAATGCAATCATTTGGGACTCTTTTTTCAAAAATTCCATGATCCTTATCTCTAAATAAGTCCATAACACTTTTATAAACACTTTTAATTCAGTGAGTTTATGTGGAATTTATTCCAACCCCAGTGTTCAATAGATCCAGTGTTACAACAATTTTACAGCAATAATGAGACAGATGATGCTATCAGGAAAAACAGGGAACAAAAACATTTCAACCCTCAGCAGTTAATATTAACACCCGCTATTTTTTTGAGGATCGCCTCTGATTTGCAACTAGATCACAAATTTTAAACAAAATAACCACTTCTTTAGTTTTGTTCATAGTTGTCTGGATTTGACACTCTATTTAACCTGACAATGACTGTTAAAATCTTAGGAAGGAGCCGAAAGGAAAAAATATCCTGACCTGTCTGACAAGTGAGTTTAGCATGCTAAAGGTTGCTGCTCCTGTCCTCTGTGTGTGCACTGTATTTGTATTTGTAACATCAGTTGTGTCTCAGAATCACTTACTTGGTTTTAGAGGGCATCCTCTTTTTTTTCTCCCCATTTAATTTATGGTGCAGAATTTAATTGATACAAATTTTATGACGGGAGTATTTAGATTGAAATGTTTGTAAGTCCTAGTAACTGTCATAATAAATTGCAGCTGCACCAGCAAGTTAAAACCCCCTTCTCACAGAAGACATTTTGAAATGTCACATAAGGAAAAGCATGAAAATAACAAATGAATAATAATAAATGAAGATAACGATGGCTGAATTCCATTTGGCTGCTTCGGTTTCAGGGTTCTGGTATTGTGCATGCTGGCTCACTGTCACACTGTCATGGCTTACCAGGACTTAAAAAAAACAACGACATTGTTAGTGTTATTAGTAACATCTGTGCATCTTTAACTACAATAAGTAAAAATTATGTCAGTGTTAAAAAACATTCCAATAATATTGGCATTATGTGACCATTCATACTTTACTTTGCAAGCGCTGACTGATTATCAGGTTACAACCAAATATATTTGTGAGGAATTGGATCCTTATTATGTGGAAGTAGCTATTTGGCACAAGTATGATGAAAATATGGTGAAGATAGAGCAACTCTGACTCTGCACAATCTGTTATAATAAAATAGAGAAACCTGTCTTCACACATTTACTGGCACTTTCATCTGCATATTGTTGTGATTTGTCCACAATGAACTACAACAGTAGTCAGATAGAGCTAAGAAAACTAATTGTCATACCTGAAGAACAGTATGATACAGTACAGACATACTGGAGATGGATCAGTATTGAATAAAAGGTTTAATCTTTTACATATAGACCCTTTTTTCGGCAAGATTAATTTATCATAGGATTAAATGCACAAGTGTGATTAATAACATACATGGCTGCATTCCATTTAGGTGTTTATGCATCAGTGCCCTGGTCTCACGTATCATTAAAATTTAAATTACTCCAGCTAGAATGCCGAAACTGTGATTGCTGTGAAAAATGCTTTTAAGTTTTTTCGGTTGCAGTCAGTGAAAATGTGATGTTAGAAAACGAAAGAGTCTTTGGTACAAATGTAATTTATTTTTCCATTACATCCCTGTTATAAGGCCCCTTGGGACTGAATCTAGTGTGTATGTGTTTGTGTTTGCCTTCACTCCCTCCTCATATGAGGGAGTGATTTTTACTCATGGCAGTATGCATAACTATGCATGTACCAACATATATACTTAATGGCATGGCATACATAAGTGGATGCCAATAGTGTCAATCCAAGAAAGTGACCCATGTACTGTACCTGTGAGATGCCTATAAGCAGAATGCTGAGATGCCTCTTTATATTCTAACCACTGGTTGCTGGATGCTCTTGTGGCTTTGGGTGTAATATTTGCATGGGTTCCTTTGGTATATACGAAATGCATTGCATTATTTGCATGTCTATTGAGGTCTGTGTTGTAAACTCTCATCTATGTCTCCATACAGTACATGCGTATATGAGGCAGTCGCAACTGTAAGGCTGTATTATATTCTGATGACTGGGCCATGTGACGCCACAGGCAAGGGTGAGGGTTTGGCCTGGAAATGGGAGAGCTGGTGCCGTAATTCATGTCAGCACAGTGACACAGATGGAATGAAAAGGAGTACCCACGTGTCTCCCTTTTTTATTGAACACAAGCCTACATAGTTGCTATCCTTGTGTACAGCTCAAACACCTGGCTCTGAAAACTCTGGTTATTGATCATTTTTGCTCAACTTGGGCACTTGGAGGTACTTAGTAGAAACTGGTTATGCTGAGCTCCAGTATTACACTAAGTGGACGACCTGAAATTCAATATTCTGAACTTTTACACCCCCACATGGCAAGCTCCGACCATACTTAGACCATATTTAGAGACACATGCATGCATGTGCTCAGACACACGGACGCTGTAGGCATCATTTCTGCCTCTATAATTGACTCGAACTCTAATCACTTTCAAATACGATGCACTGTGTAAAAGCATACAGAAGTGCTCTACTCTCATTATGCCAACATTACTGACACCAACCAGGACAGCATCTTCCCATGTCTTTAAAATTAAAAACTAAAAATGACATAGTAAGGTTGTTGTGGGAAATAGGCTCATTTACCTTCTTGCTGAGACTTAAATAGGCGATTTAACAAACAACTTTTATGTCCGCAAGGTAAATATAAAACTAGAGCCATGAAGACCGGCTAACAGCTAACCTAGCTCTAACGAAAGTTATAAATAGCCATCAACCAGAACTGTTTAATCTCACTGATTTTTATATTATTTGTTCAATATGTACAAAAGCACAATTTGAAAACAAGAAATTGTACTTCCTTCTGCACTAAGCTAACCTACAGACTACTGTTTGTAGCTTTAGTGTTCAGATGACTATTAGAGAGGTAACAATCTCCTCATCCAGCTCTTTCCAAGAAAGCCAGTAAGCTCTTTTCTTAAAATGCTGAATTTTTGCTTTAAATAGCGGTGTGAATAGGTATATTGTTGTGCTTGAGAAAAAAAAAGGACAGAGATACTAGCTAGCTATGGTCGCATCAATAGCACAGTTGTGACTGTGAGCCAGTTTGGTGAATGGACGGGGAAATGCACACCGCTAATGGATGCAGAAGCTCCTGCAGGTTTTCTCCTGCCTGTGGTTGTTAAACTTGTGCTTTTTGCACCATTGTGCGCATCCACTGAGCTGAAGGCCGACTGGCCACTGTGAAACGCCTGCAGATGGGGGATGTGACATCAAGCAAGAGTGGCTCTAACCGACCGTAATAGCCCTCTGACACATCTACTTACAAACACACTCACTCACACACACACATACACAAAATAGGGAGAAAATCCTTTTAGTCACAGAGCAGTGGAATAACTTACACCAAAGTTAGAAATCAGGGGTGTATTTCCAGAGTCTGGTGCTTGGAAACTGGGTGCCTCTGTTTCAGTTATTTCAACAAAATTTCATCATTAGTCACTGCCACATATGGATGACAGCTACCAAACACAGTCAGCTAAAAAACAACCACCCATACTGCTGTGCTGAACTGGCACACAACATGCTCTGGAGCTGTACAAATAAAGGAACTGCTGCAACTTATATTAAGTTAAATATATATTTCTTATGCTTACAATTGTAAACATACAGTGTATAATGAGTGCTCCTGTTTTATAATTTCTTTGGCTTTAAATATTTATCAGTTCATCTTTTAAACTAAAGCACACAAAGAGGGACAGGGTTAAGGAAAATGCCTGGTTTTCGTCACAGGCCACAAACGACTTTTCCAGAGTTTTTTTCTGCAGTTACATTTTCTTCACTTTCTCCATTTTCATGCTATCATATCAAATTATTATCAGACATGATTTGTCAGCTTGCATTTATTTCAACTAAATGAATTTATTGTGTTTGATCCTATGTTACATGCTGTATGTTTTCTATTGGACTTGATATATCAAACTCTATTTAGTCCTCCTCTGTGAAAGTGGCTATTGATTGACAGTGAAGAATAAGCCCTTTCCTTCCACTTGGCAGAGGGAGGATGGTTCTTCTGCTGTTACAAATCTGCACACAGGCTCAGGGGCCTGCCAACTCTGTATCCTTCCCCAGCAATAAAAGGTCATTTGAGAGGAGATGGTGTGTCCTTTTATGCGTCACAGTTCTGCCTGGAGAGGTGGGTTTTTTTTTTTGTTTTGTTTAGTTTTTTTGCTTTGTCTTGTTTGACGTCCTCTTGCTCTTCGAATGCATTTTTTTTAATAATTAGATATTTGAATGTTAGCTGCTATGTCTGCCTCATGATTTGCAGTCGGGCCTTGTTAGCTCACTGACATAGCTTCAAAAACCCACATATGCCCTGCAAACAACTGCCACACAAGTGAACTACACACACACACACACACAGCTGGAGATGAATTGCATTGTATATTACTGTACTCTGGGTGCCCAGACTGGTTCACCATCATGTTAATCCTATGGCGCTGGCTGCAAAAGTGAGATAACGAGATACTTACTAAGATTAAGCTCCAGCTCGAAAGCAGCCCAGTGATATATAAAACTGAGACAGTAAATCTGCAGATTGGTTTGAAGTACTTTTACACAAACAATCTCAGAGCATAAAAGGGTTTTTAATTTCCTTTAAATAACTCTATTCATCTCCAGCATGTCTCTACTTATCCCTCTTGTGCTTTATTAATCTCTTTTAAAGGTATTTTTAGTCAAATGTATTTTTGCACCTGTCAGTTTTCCTACAGACGTCTCTATTTTTATCTTTTTGCCAGTGCTTTGTCCTCTAAATGGAATAGTTTGACAATATGGGAAATATACTTGTCTGCTCACTCGCTTAGAGTTAGACAAGGAGATTAACGGCACTGTCATGTCTGTATGGAAAACACAGTCAGCAGATTAGCTTAGCAAAAAGCCTGGAAACGTGGAAACAGCTTGTTTGGCTTCATTTGAGGGTATCACATTCTGGCTGCCAGCACCCTTAAAGCTCATATATCCACACATATCTTTTTGTTTAATCCACACAAAGAGTGTGTATGTATCTAAGCAAGTCTTCTTTCCACTACATGGGGTGGATGCTGGACTATTTCTGAGCCTGAGGCAGAGACTGTACGTTGAATTTTGCTACCTTAACATAGACAGGCAGCTGTTTGCCACTTGTTTACAGTTATGACAAGCTAGCTTGCTGCTGGCTCCAGCTACAGACAGCTACGGCATACATATTTATGTGTATTTTGTTTAGTACATTCAAAATTATTAATACAATTTCTGTATTTATGAGGGAACAAGAGCGTGTGTGTTGGGGAAGGATATGTGCCAGACTATCCGGGGCTGGGAGCAGATGCTATCAACCAGCAGATCAGGGACTTACTGCTCCTGTCCAAGGCAAAGGCTAGTCCGGCAAATTACCTCAAACTGTGGTTTTAACACTTTTGTTTTTCGAACATGCTAAGCATGAAGCAGCATGCAATTTGTGAGCTTTAAAGGGGCTTGTGGGTGGATTTTGTTACCTCTCACCAGGATAGCTGTTTCCATGTTTCCAGTCTTTTATGAAAAGATAAGCTAACTGGCTGCTGTGGCCTCATGTTTAGCATACAGGCATGGGATTGGATCTATCTTTTATTCTGACACTTTGAGAGAAAGAGAACAGTACATTTCCCTAAACACTGAGCTACACTTCTCCTATTCTTTTTAACACAGCCTTTCTGTCTATCTCTGTATCCCGTGTCACTTAAATATTGATGGTGTTTTCAAGCCAGAGACAGAAATGTAAGACCTGGTTAACACAATGCATGCCATCATTACCTGAGACTCCTCAGTTCACCTTACCTCCTCATGTGCTGTGCTTTTTTAACACGAACCAACACAAGTGTAAAGTCACCATGTATGCTGCAGAATGACCTGCAGCCCCTGGAAAACAGTGGCATTTTCCCACACTTCTCATCACTTGAACTTCTCAAGAGTTCACTCAGTTCAGTTTGGGACAGTGATCTTTGACCCCACAGGGCTAACACTGTGAGATTTGTGTTCGGGGGTTGCAGTGGTTGTTCAAAGCTGACCCTGGATCAGTTAACATAATTTTTTTTAAAAACATATAGCTACCACTGGCAAGTCGATGACTAACCTGGCTGAATCACAAGCATGCAAAGCCATATCCTATTTGGTAGATCCTTTTAAATTTCTGTGGGGGATTTAAAAAAAAATGCGAATCAAGTAGATTTGACACTTAAAAGTTGAACATAGTGGTACAACTCAAATATTCATGTGAGGTTGTTAATCCACTTTTCAAAAAGAATTATTAATAGACCAACTTAGAATAGACTCTGTGGATGCCTACGAGCAGTTCTGTCTTCCAGCTGTGTTACATAAAATATAATGAATTCAGCATCTAGGATACCAGGGGAGAGAGTGAGAAAGCAAGAGAGGAGAGAGGAGAGATAAATTATCTTGAAATATGACTGCCTTATAATGAAGCCCCTTGTAAAAATAAGAACAGTAGATTCAGGCTGTTTTGGTATTTTGCTATTTATCATATATGATCGTAAAATCTTTACATGTAATGACTGAATATTTTACAAGAGCAGATCTTAAAGGCAAAACAACCCTAAAGCTACAGTACCAAAGCACCCTCTAGTGACAGGTTTTGGTTCCATGCTTTATCCTCAAGCTTTAGTTTATTTGGAACAATTTATCAAGTTCAAATATTTTTTACAATAACAGCATCGGAATGATGCAAATATTGATAAGGACATTTACTCAAATGTCTGCTAACAATTTTTCTGTAGTTTACAAATAATTTAAGACTAAATCAGTAGTTCAAAAGCAGGTAATGACGGAAAAAAAATTTCACAAATCCTGATCATACTCTCTACATAAAATACAATAAATATTACTTAAGTAAAATTTAAATTTAAAAGGATTGACATAAACTGTACATCAATACTGTATCTGCTACATTACATCTACTAGATTTTAGGCACAGCTCAAAGACACTGAATAAATAAAATCAATTTCTTTCCTCTTCCGTCAAGAGTTTCGGGGCTCCATCTTGTTGCTGAGGGGCCCTGAGTGACTCTGGTGTTGCTCTACCATACGCAGGATGCTGTCTGACAGTCCTTTAATGTCACTGTGTGTGTCTGGATGTGCACCCAAAGCCTTCAGAAGTTCAGTCACACCCTCCTTCTCCAGCATGCTGCTGTAATGTGGAACTACAGGATAGAGAGGAGAAGTGATCAGAACATGAGAGGAATGGAAGGTTGCAGTGATTGACCCCACCAACACTTAAAGATAAGTAACCAGAGAAGTCTATATGAATCTGTTTAACAATGCATGCAGTGCAATATTTGTGGCAAATATAAAATAATTAAAGACAGAATTATGATCAGCATTAATTTACATAAAAAATGAATAACAGTGCTAAAAAGTATGCTGATTATTTCCCAGATTAATTAATCAGTTTATAAAGATCTCAGAAAACAGAAAAAAAGTCCATCCCAGCTCCTCAAAGTCCATCATCTATCTTCGACCTTCCTAAAAATATTCAGTTTAGAAATACAGAAGAAACAGAGAAAATCATGAACTCATCATATTTGAGAGGCTGAATTTGTTGCATGATATATTACTTCAGGTTGGAATCGATTATCTAATCCATTAGCTGTAATACACACACGTCTGCATGACAAACTGTAGTCTGTTGGTGTGTCTTACTGTTTTGACTGCAGACCAGGTGTATGGCCCAGACTGCCCACAGCTGCACTCCTGAGGGCTGACAAGTCTGAAGCAGAGGGCAAAACGGATGGAACGACCTAAAATGTGGACATATGGAAATATGACTTATCAGACAGAGAAAAGACATATTTTTGTCTTGTGCTAAAATTAGTAGAAAGTCAATATCCAGAGAATGTGAACTGAGGGGTCACTGGTCACTGGTCTACATGTCACCTCATCGGATTTTTAAACAAAGAAACCTATAAAAGTAATTACAATCCTGCTAGACGTAAACAGCTATTCAAAACATGCATACATTGTACATATTTAAATAGAAACAACTGAGAAAAGCATTATGTAAGACAAAATGCAGGATGCCGGATGGATGGGATACAATTTAAATAAAGTGTTATGCAACATGCAGCTTACATTTGAAGTTTAACAGAACCGAGCAGATACATAAATGCATTAAAAACCACTCTACTTCTAAAAAGGTTTTTCTCCTTTTTGTCCAGTTTGTGTTTTGTCTCACCTGTAAGAAACCATTTCTCTCTCCAGTCGGGTCCATGTTATTATTGAAGCATGCTGCAAAGACAGAGAGACACTTTTAGAGGAGCCAAAGGTGACTTTAACTGTCTGTCAAATGCAAAACTAGCATCTGCTACTTTTGCCCCTTGCAAACACACCAGCTGCTTCAGAATGGTGCTGAGGAGTTCATCACCCAGAGTCCAGGCCTCTGGTCTGGAGGCGAGCTGTGCCAGAATCCCTCCAGCAAAGTAACGGACCCCCACCTCCACCTGGGAGTCCTGCAGCAGGCTGAGGATGTGCTCCAGCAGGTCCTCATCCAGCAGGTCTGCCTGTAGCTCCTCCACTTCTGCTATGTTGTTCTGCAACATCGCAACCCAGGTAACAGCAGTGATAAAAACAATAATCATGTTGAGAGAAAAGGTGTCAGAGGCCTGATGGGAAACAGGAACCGTCTTATGTCAGACTGCCTACATATGGATTTGATTTTAGCTCCTGTTTGGTTTGCAGAGTTTTAAAACATTTGAGGGAGAAATGAAAACATTTGACAGAACTCCCATGATGTCACAGTACTAGGCTTTGAATGCAGGACTGATTGCAAAGAAAAAAGTTAATGCATAAACACTGCAATCACTTTTTAGTTTAAACAAGCTATAAACAAGCAACACTGAAGCACATATGGCACATTATCAAAAAACACAGTCTGAACTAAAAACAGCACACACACACACAAACACACACAACCCACCAGGAGGCCAAGAAGTTTCTGCTGAATAGAAGGTTCAGTGTAGTAGGACTGCAAAGGAACAAAAAGGGGACACTATAAGAAGAAAAATCCTTGTGCATGTGTGACCCTCTGTGTTGGTGTATTTCAGTGTGTTTTTCTGGGGCCTCCTGTACCTCCAGAACCTCCTCGTACAGCTCCAGGCCCTGGCACTCAATGAAATTGCGAGCCGCGGTGGGCATCTCATCTGTCAGGTTCCACAGAGCACTCAGGGCAAACTTCAGAGTGGAGTCTACCACTCCCACCATGGCTTTCTGCTGCACAATAGCCAGCAGCTGCTGCAGGACAGAGGAGAATGATTGAGAGAGACAAGGAGGGTGAGACAGCCAAAAATGTGAGGAGAAAATACATTTTTGGAAATACATTTTTGGCAATACAGCGGAAGCATTTTTTGGCAATTATAAATTAAACAGTTGGATTAAACTGTTTATAATTATTAAGAGGCACCAGACATTCTATAAGCAAAAGTAACTGAAGCATAAAGAGACGCTTGATTACATACACAAAGAGAGAAGCAGAGAGGTGATTAAGCAATGAAGTAAAAATTCAACGAGAGAATGAGAGCATGGAGCAATGGGGTGACTGTGACAGTGAGTATATGGGTGTATAAAGTGGGTAGGTGATGGAAAACAAAGCAGGAAAGAAAGACGGAGAGGAGGAGAGAGAGAACTAGAAATATACTCTGGTTCTAATTTGGGAACGTTGTGTAAGTTGGATGCATAAAGTGTGAATTTACCTTCATGATAAAGACGTCCTTGCCGAGCTGAGCCATCTCCTCTGTGGACAGCTGCGAAGTAAACATAAATATGAGTCATTTTTTCACTTCTATTTTCCTAAATAACAAACTGTAACAAACAGTCATTTAATCAAACAGGAAAATATGCCCTACTTAACTGGACTAAATGAAAGCATAAAGCTGGCTGCTGAAACTAATGTCGCTGAGGTGCAGGAGATGACAGAGGCGTGGGGCTCCTAACAGGCGGGACTAACAGGTGCCATACTATTTTCCTGCAGCACACTAATGCACAGTAAGTGAGCCGTGTCTTGACCTTGGCCACCAGAATGGAGATGACAGCCACAGCCATCCTCTGAAGAGCAGGATCCTCATGGCTCCTCAGCCAGTTAATCACCAGCGTGGCTGCCAAATACCTGAACCATGATCACAGCATGGATACAAGGAATGCAGCATTACACAAATATACCAGTGATGTATGGATAAGCCTTGGAAAATTTGAGTTCAGGTCTGCACTTATACTTCTGGAGGGTCTGTTTCTTTTGGTGATTTCATTTGAAGTGAAAATATATTTTAGCTGGACCATAATTTGCTTGAAATGAGTGGCTTGGCTACTGCGTGGCTCGTACGTCATATTATAAGTCAGAGAAAGCAAACTAACTTGTCAAAGGGGACTTCCTGAAGGATGTAGTCACTGCAGAGCGCCAGCAGGCAGTTTTTCTGCACCTGGAAAGATGGAAACAGTTTAACAGTCTATGAAGAACCATAAGGGCGCAAGAAAATAAATGTCTGTGTTTGTATTAAGTATTTCAGAGTTTCTACAAATACTTTTTGAAAAGTGGAAAAAACGGAGCTGCAACCACAAGCACCAAATATGGGGTCTGAATCTGATGAATGACAAGCAACAGACACATTTTTGCTGCTGCAAAACTACTTGATATCATTATGGATCTGTAATTGGAGACCATGTAGATAACCTCTGACCTGCTGGTGACTGGGGAAGGTCTTCATGGCATGCAGCAGCTGGGTGACTGCGGAGCTGAGTAAGCTGACAGGCATAGCCTCCGCCAGGTCCTGAGTGGTCAGGTTGAACACGCAGGCTGTAGCCACCAGGTGGACGTGCAGGGAGGTGGGGTGGCTCTGCATCCCATCCAGCACCAGCTGGAGGAAACAAGCATGAGTCACAGTCATCGTTGTTGCATGTGAGTCTCGATGGGATTTTAAACTGTTTAGGAATGGTTAGGTTATGTGAGGTGAATCATGCATGTACTCCTTCTGACCACTGTCTGAGTTTGGTTTTGTTTTGTTTTTTTTTTTGTGTTTTTCAACCAATCAGTTGCTTCACTGAAACTCCTTTAGCAGAGGACAGTGACGGTCTAAAACTACTAACTGGCCAAGCTATAAAATTGCACTCTACTACAGTATTTCTCTTTAGGCTCCACAAGAAACTGCCTCCTTATCTCCTTTTCCCATCACATCTAAAAGAAGTAAATATAATGTCAGGCTTGAGAACATGGCATCATTTTTATCTGTAAAGCAGTTTGTTCAAACTAAGCTTAAAAAAACTGCTACCGCTACTTAGCATTTTAAAATTAATAGCTCATTTGTGTTTTATACCTCCCTTTTTTAGAGTTTTAAAGTTAAACCCGAACACTCTGAATGCAACTGTAAATTGATTCATTTACTCTGAAATAACAATCTTTTGTAAATGAAAATTGCATGTTGTTGTAAATGTCTTTGTATTTCCCTGTGCTTATATTGTAGGTTTTATTATTCTTTTGGAAATCTTAATCTCAGACTTTATGTTTGAATAAAGGACTAACTAGCTTACTAAAGAACCAACTACAGCATCTTGTCTTGCAGAGAATGAGTGGAGATATTATGCAACACATCATAAACATCCTATGTAATTAACTAAAAACGCAATAATTCTAGTTTCTTGCAACCTGGGTTCTATTATTGTAGTTGCTAAAAAAAAGGTCCTGGTTGTGTAAAGACACATAAGACAGCTATTATACAGGTAAATAGCATTCTCCTGCTTTAACAAAACTTACTTGAAAGAAAGAAAGGTTAACAGCAGAATCATCACTCAAACTACCTTTTTTAAACATCAATCATAGCTTACAGACTGACTTCCTAGTTAATTATCTTTTTTACATACATACGTACAGTTTTCTTTTGCAGTAAAGGACTATTAGTGACAATCCAGTCAATTAATTAGTTAAAATCTGTTTGAAACCTTTATTTGTTGGATGTTGCTTTAGAACTGTTATTAGCATTCAAGAAATATGCTACTACTTTTGCGAGAAATCATGTCAAATAGAAATGACGGCAGAGTTGGCAAAGGTGAAACCTGTGTTTCGATACATGGAAAATATGCTTTAAAGAGCAAAAAACCACAAACGCAGTACCTTTAGCATATCTGGTCGCGGTTTGTCAATGTCAGTGGTCAGATTGTAGAGATGGACGAGGGCCTCTCTAATGAAACACTCACGGTCTCTGTACCTTCTCAGTGCCTCGCACACCTGGTTCCCATTAGCCTCTCCGGTTACCTGAACACACACAGCAGATCAGCACTGTCAGGCAGACAGGAAATGCAGCGGGCATATTCAGTACATTTACAAACAGAGCCTCAAGTCAAAGACAAATGAGAAACTTATGTGAGAGTAAAGCTCATGTGTCTACCCTTAACATTTTCCGATGCCCTGACTTGCTGATAACCACTGTGTGACATGAACTCTGTGCCAGATGCCTGCGCTAGGTTCTCACTTTTAGGTTTTTCTGAGAAGACAGGACATCACAGGAGCTAGCCCCAGTGGCTAGCAGGCCCAAGAAGATCAGTCCACCTCTGGTCTCCACAAATGCTCCGACTGCTGCTTCAGTGATTCTCTTCCGTCCAGAGATATCAAGAGAAACAAGGGAAGGGAGGACCTGGGGACTCCCCTCGAGAAGCTGCCGCACTGTCTCATCCCCATCTTTCCCATCACTGTCATCCCCTGTAATATGGTCATCTGAAAAGTCTAAATGCCTGAGAGCATCAAGCTGGCTGAAGACAAAGAGCAACCTGGCAGGCGACATATCAAGTTGCCGCAGCTTGTGGGCAGTTAAAGATTTCAGGGTGTTCTTGCAATCAAGGAGCGCAGTAAGCTTTGAGACTGCACTGCAGGAGATATCCAGGCTCTCCAGCTGAGGGAGCGAGCAGACATCCTCAAGGACAGCATCAGTCAGGTCTGTGTTGGCAAGGTTCAGCGTCCTCAAGCCCTGCAGGGAGCGGAAGCCAATACCACTCCTGCCATCCTCCCCCAAAGACTCCCAGTCCAGATGCAGCCCATTGAGAGACAACCTCTGCACGGTGGATCTGCACTCCGGGTTGGAGGCCAGGCCCAAGATGATATCAGCCCCGGTGAGGCCCCCAGAGACCCAGGAGGCATCTAGTTCCTGTAGTCGGTGAGGGCAGAGCGCCAGGAGAAAAGCATCTGTGGACACTGGGCAGCAGCGGATGAAAGCTCGGCGCAGGCGGAGCTCTTTGCAGTTTCGGAAAATCCCAACAGTTGTGTCATTCAGTATCCCTTGCAGGGAAAAGAAAACAGAGGGACGTTGTCGGAAAAGTAACATGAATTTAGCCACATATGCGTATGTTTGTGGAACAGATTTTTCCCACAGTTTCAGGCTGGCATTCTACACTAACTAATAAATCATAATGATAGGGAAAGCTATGATAATAATATTCTGACAATGTAATTGACTTTTGTTTGTACAGGAAGTTGTATGCTTAAGAATAAAACAAATGGCTCAACAGTGGGTCATTTGTGGGTCACATTAATCATAGTGTAAGTTTATTTGTCCCTTTCCTACAACTTGCCACAGAACTGATGTCACTAAGGAGCTGCAGTTGCCTTCAGTTGTTGTGAGTGTGACATACCTTGAGTTGCCATCTTTTGCAGCAACTGGTCAGCCAACTCCTGTGGGAAGAGTGGGGCCCAGCTGAGGCACATGGAGCCGTCTGCTCGCCTGCTGCACAGGGCGTCCAGGCTGCGGCACACCTGAGCCAAGCAGAGGTCGCACAGGGCCTGGGGGCCTTCAGCATCCTGTGACACATCAATTGGTTGTCAAAAGAGTTAAACGACTGGATAATTACATATAATGGAGGTAAAAGCATAAGCGCAGTCCTTTCAAAGTGTCAGCTCACTTAAATGACAGGAAAAACATAACTTTACTCATAGAGTCAGTGCATGAAACAAACAAAGCTTTGGGCCCTATTAGGATCCTTTTATAAACTCTATTATACTGGGTGTGATTTCAATGCAGTAACATCCTAAATATGTTTTAGAGGGTTTTGTTTATTCATTGTTCACATTACATTCGTGAACCATGTATAACCCTGATAGCTGTCTCCCAAGCTTGTTTCTCAGCGGCTCAACGGATCCGCAGTGACACTGGACCTCTAACGCTGCAGGAGTCTAATTTTATCCGCAGCAGATGAGGGACTACACACAAGTAAAGCCCGTTAAAATCACCTAATCCACCCGGTCTCTGTAGGGCGAAGTGAACAAAAACAAATCCTTGCAAGTCCTTCAGTGTGGTTTACAATATACTTTACAGGCAAAGCCTTTATTAGGGACGCAAAGTTCCCGAAAAGAAAACATTCACAGACATGTCATATTATGAACGGGGACGGGGTCAAACTCACCATGGTTGAAAGGTAAACAGTCCAGTTTAAAATAAATGACTAACAACACCACGTTGTTAAATAAATTTTTAAATTTAAAGACTTCATAAATTTACACCACTTTATCGCTTTAAAGCCACCAAAAGTTGCGAAATCCTCTGTTTTGACAGCCGTCGGTGCTGACCCATCGTGCTGAGCGTCGAGTATCAACTGTCACAGGCTGCCCGCCTCCTATTGGTCCGTGCGCATGACGTCACCCAGTGTTGTTTGAAGGTATGCTAGCAAGTTTATTCCTGCTAATACAGTTTTATTTCCTTATTGTTCGACTTTATCTAGCTATCCATGTCCCTCATTATTTGTCGTCTGTCTGTCTATCGGTCTAGCTCTCTATCTATCTACTGTACTTACTTGTCCATTCACACAAGTAGTGTTTCTAAAAAGGATTAAACCATTGGACCTGCAGCAGCTGTGCAGGTGGCGGTGGTAATAAACTCATTTAGCCACAAGGAGGGGCTCATAGCGAGAGATGGGTTATAACCTTTAATCAGTGTGACAGCTTATATTAGTTACAGTGAAATGTGATTTTTCATGAAAAAAGAAATTCAAAAATGAAAATGCCCAAACTCATTTTTTACATGCAAGATCTGCAGTACATAGATTTTCTTAGGGGCAAAAATGAAATGTCCCCCTCATCCAAGTACATTTACATGTAATAAATGAGAATCTTGCCTTTCTGAAGTGTCTTTCTAATTTGGTGTTAGGGCATGATGCAATATATATTTTTAAAAAACAACAACAACAACAACAAAAAAACACAATAAGCACCCAGTAGAGAAAACAACACAGGGAATTGCCCATTAATCTCTCGTGTGTAGTAGCTGGACTATTGATTTTTTAATGGTTGAAGAGGTGAAAGTAGCCCCACACATTACATGAAAAAGTTCAAAATTGTCAAAAAACAAAAAATTGAGCTCTTTTCTTTTCTTTCTTCTTTTTTTTTTTTTTAAAAAAAAAATCTCTTTCATCCCCTCAGGGCCCTTTAGGTTTTGCTTGGGACCTTTCAAATGTGCCCAACCCCCAGATTTGGAAACACTGAACTATTGATACAGCAGTTCTTGTTCATTTTGGTGCAGAAAATGCTTTCAAAGGTATTGGTTGAATTAGCACAAAATTCTTTTTTTGTATATCTTTCAACAACAGCTTCCTCCAAAACACATGTTCTACTAATGATTATTTATTTGTATTTGACAATCTGCTTTATACAACCGACCACCTAAAAGACACACACTCTCATTCACACATGTTCTCATACATACATGGGTCTCACACGGTCACACACACACACACTTTCACATCTTCATTATAAATGTCCTTATTTGATTGCCAACAAGAAAATTCGTCCTCCCACATGCTGAAGTATTTCTCCCCACGCAGAGAATCCCCCATGCATCAAAGCCTGAGCTTCCTCCTCATTCGAAAACATTTAGCTGAGGGGCGTTCTTTTTGTCTGCTAAGCCCTTTGCATATTGTCCTCATAACCAAATAAACACAGCTGCCAATAGCTCTTGGATTGCCGCAAGAGATACACACACACATCCCATATAGGGAGCAAACACGAGAGAAATGCTCACATTCAAAACAGACCTTCTATTTGATACTCTAAAGCTACTGGATGGCCTGTATGAGTCAGTCATTAAATTAGAACTGATAGGAAACAGCTTTGTAGGGGAGGAGTAAATATGAGAAATGGTAGTTAGGTGAAAGAAGCTGACAGTTGTATGTGTTAAAGTAAGAAAAAGAGAGTTTTATGTGCATGTCATCAACTTCCAAGGCAAATAGTGAGTGGGGGACAATGTAACTTTTATAAACAAGATCTCATGAGAGTTACATGATGACAGCCAGATTGGTTTTGAATGTCTCCACCACTCTTACTGACTTAAAGCCAGTCTACTTCGTTTTTCATGTATGGTGAAACCTTATATTAGGAGGAGTCTTCCTTTCCTTCACAAGCTTTACATGACATCAGAAGAAGAAGGCAGGGCCAAGCCGTCCCTCTGCTCAAACTACAGAGAAAATCACACCATCAGCCTCCCCTTTTCTGTATATGAACCACCCTCTACTGTTCTCCTAGTGGACAGTGTTTGCTTGTGCCACAGCTCTATGCAGGCCTGCATTCTCTATGAGAGAAAAGACAGAGGGAGACTGAGAGTGAGAGGAGGAGAATGGAGAGTATGAACCTGCAGGGAAAACACGACTGAGACACCAAGCTGGGTCTTACCTGAAACCTCCTGGACTGCTGATTCAGCTCACTGACACAGGTAAGATTTAGATTTTTTCATTTGTGAGACTACATTATTTATGACATTAAAATGGGGCTTTTATACTTTGCAAAGGTATTCAGAATAGTAAAAGTTCAGTTTTACAAGTCAGCACAATGAGTATATAAGTAAAGATAATTTATTAATAAAAAAGTTAGCCTGGGGTCCTCTAGACGTACGGGACTCTTCATTAAGAATTGCTGAATGACTGTAAAATGCTGAAATTGGAGTAACAATCTGATCCTTTTTAAAGTAATTTCTCATTTGTTTTTAAATTTTATACATGTGCTATAAACCCCATGATCATATTCACAATGTACAACGCTCATGCATCATGTCATCCCCTCAACAGACGGACTTAATCACTGGCACCATGAGAATAACTTGTGGGCTAATTGGCACAGTCCTTAAAATTTGCTGGCCCAGTGCAAAAGCCACAACAAAGTTAGCCTGGAAAAAAGGGAAACTGATTTACAATATATATTTGACATATATTTGAAGAGAAACAAGAGAGCAATATCTCCAGGATTAAGCTGTCTGGGTGTTTCAATGTAAAGGAAAATCTTTTAATTATGGAGCTTACCAGGGGACAGTCAGAGCTCAGTGGGCCAATTGGCAGTGTCCTCGTGTTCCTCTGGGCTGAGGAAAACCAGCCACTGCAAAGTTTGACCTGTCTGATTGCAAGAACTGCATTAATATAGATGAGGTGGCTGGTTCTGGTCAGGTCTGGCTCTGAGGGAGGAGACCAGAAAATACCCGTTTAATAAGGAGGAAAAAAAACATGGCTGCTGAGGCAGACTTGATGAAGACCAGCAGAGTGTGAACGACAGAGAGAAACCTGGTGGTAATAACTGCCGATGAGATTCACAGGCCTGGCTGAGGAGCCTCTGTGTAAACACTGTCACTCCTGTCAAGCCAGGGCCTGTGAGATTCATATTGTGGGGTTGGAGACGTGCAGACGGGCCAATTGCTGAGAGCGAGCTATTGAAGGGGATGACCTGTGATTACGGGGAAAAGTCTTTTCTGGGTAATAATAATAATTGACTGACAGTGCCAAGGTGTTTGTGATCTCTCACACATGGCACATTTTCCTAGAGTGTCCTGTGCCCTCGGATGGTTTATAATCTACGGCAAAACAAACTGTAGCTTGGTTCATATTTTGAGGCTAAAATACAGGCCTTGGGATGTTTTCGTTTTCTGAACTCTTAAGCAAGTTATTAAAAATTAATGTCGGGCTCAGCTATTTTCTTCTAGTCAATAAGTCATTGTGCCTTATGAAAACAAAAAAACTTGACGATAAATATTTCCCTCGAGACAGGCATTTTTGCCTCCTTTGACAATGATAAAAGAGTATTATCCTGCTACAGCAGCAGTTTGAGCTTAGGTAATGCTCTGGGATCTGTCCCATTAAATGTGGTCAGGACTCTCCACTGCAACTAAACATCAGGAGGAGACCACAAAAATGATTCAAAGCCTCTGCTGTCTGTCTTGGACTCATTTATTTCTGCTTCTTTGGCATCTGTTAAAATCCTCCTCAGATTTGTTTTGATGAGCTCTTCTGTGAAGTAGAGCCTGTCAGGGAGCCAAATGAAGGTTACTTAACCTCCTTGGCCATATCCACCAGACTGTCCTCTAGTTGGATTTGGCTCAGCTGAGAAAATCAGTCTGGAGTTGGCTTACCATTGACTCCACTTTCCCATCCAAGCCTTGAATATGGAAGGAGGGATCTTTCGTTTAGCATGCATTTCTGAACGTCACCCACCCTTGCTCCATTCGTTGTGCTGTCAAAACCAATAAGATCAAAACACAAGCTTCCCTTCCAAAAATAGGCTCCAGAAAACATTACTCATAAATCAGAAATTCCCTGCTCCCCCTGCTGATCCTTGAACACATCAATTTCTTTTATTCCTCACCAAATTCAAAGGTATCTACTTGTACCAACATGACAGTAATGGCAGAAATTAAAATGAGTCAATGAGTGCTGATGATAACCATCTGTTGACTTCCACCATTTTGCTTATTAGTAATATACGCAGTTCTCTACTACATAAATCTCTCAAAGACTTGCAGCAAAGGCATGCTTACTGCCAATGACGGCCACATCAGCTTCATTCTCTACCAAAAATGATCTGTTCCAGACATTTTAACATATTAATTCTCCATATGAGCCAGGTGCAGGTATACTGAAAGGCAATAGGAGAGGTTCATGGAACATCTTAGCCAGGAGATCAACAGAAATATAAATCACAGATCTTAACACTTGCACACACCCAGACACCTGATACAGATGTGGTAACAGCTGCAATGAAACAGAGCCTGCGAGGGAATAAATTGAAAAATAATGAGCTATGATAACAGCTCTGTGGTAGGTGTGTGACACTGCTCACACTCCACCACAAATGTACCAGATGGCACATCTTGCCAAGGGCAGGACTGTCTGAAGTATTTGACATGTGACACCTCTGTGCCTTTGCCACAGTCTGCTAGTTTTCACTTCAAATTTTAATGCTCACTCACTCCATAATTAAACAAGACTCTTGTGTTAATTTTGACTAGAAGCTCTCTTCTATATTATGCCAACAGATGTTCCTTGACTATTAGATGTGCAGGAACAGTGGTTATATTGGATTATACTGGATTAGAGGAGGAAAAAAAACATCTAGTTGGAAATCGAACAGAAAGTACAAAAAATAAGTGGTGAAAAAGAAAATATCATTCTAAATACTTGGATGAAATAAGAGAACAACTCTGGTGACATTCCATTTTTTTCTTATTGTCAGCAAGACCAATGGAAGGACCACAGCCAACAATAAATTTATTCTACTTACAAATACAGTATTTATAGCCAATGGCTGAAATGCCACAATCCTCAGTGCTAAACAGTGGTACTCTGATATTCAAAAAGCATCTATAAACCCAGCAATATGCAAAATTGTTACACTGGGTCATGTCTTTCATTGTTATGATGAACATGGAAGTCCATTTTGTTCTAAAGCTGTCAATGCTACCAACAAATGAATACTCTGACTTTGAGTTAAACATCAACATTAGCATGCTAACTTGCTCAAAAATAGCCATGCTAGCAAGTTGATATTAAGCAGGGATAGTGTTTGCCATATATAGAAACATAGTTTAGCATATTTTTATGCTAACATTTCCTCATTGATACAAAGTACAGCTGAGGCTGAATCATTAGTTATGCAAGTATTTAGTTATAAACCAAAATTTTGGACTGATAATAATTTTTGCCCCAATGATCATTCCATAAGAAAAGTCAGTAGATCACCAAAGTGATTACAATGAATTAAGCAGTGGACATGAATGTATGTAGCAAATGTGTGGAAATCCATTGTATTTGAACCAAAGAGGTAGAACCACTGACTGAGAGAGTGGCATTGCTGTCCATGCAGCTAGCAGGGCTAAAAATAAAAAATATATCTTATATATTAATGAGTCAAATTCAACGTGAAAAC
>JAPZDY010000004.1:6262401-6280770 GCA_029783645.1 Ctenochaetus hawaiiensis | reverse complement strand
AAAACAATAACTGGGGACAGACAACCAAAGGCAGTTTTTGGAAAACACTGAGAGATAGATAAATACATTTTTGGTTTGGGTCTTTTTATTTGATTTGTCGACAATAAAATGTTATATGGACCAATAGCTTTTCCTTAAGTAAAGTGGTCTACTCTTCTTATTCCTTTTATAGGTTTTTAGCTTTTTGGTGATAAAGAGTGGTGGAACCATGGGACCGGGGACATGGAGTCTATTCATTCTGTTTGGTCTGTCTGTCTGGAGCAACAGCCAAGCCCTAACCAAGAACCCCATCCTCTCCCGAATAAGAAGAGCTCCAGAAGCCAGTGGAGAAGGCAAGAAGTGCTCCTACACCTTCCTGGTCCCTGAGCAAAAGATCACAGGTCCCATCTGTGCTGCCCGCGGTTATTCAACTGACAAAGACCGAGTAACACGTCTGGATGTGGCTGCTGTGCGTGATCTCCTGTCAAAGCAGCGTCGAGAGATGGAGACTTTGAAGCTGGTGGTGGACGTGGATGGCAACTTGGTGAATGAGATGAAGCTGTTAAGGAAAGAAAGCAGGAACATGAACTCCAGAGTAACCCAACTCTACATGCAATTGCTGCATGAGATCATTAGGAAGAGGGACAATTCACTGGAACTAGCGCAGCTGGAGACACGCATCCTCAATGCCACCACCGAGTCACTGCGCTTAGCCTCCAGGTACAGGGAACTGGAGTCCAAATATGCAGCCCTGTCTGCAGTTGTGAATAACCAGTCAGTGCTTATTGGGGCACTGGAGGAGCAATGTATGCAGGTCTACAGCCGGAGGCATGAGCAACCCCCCTTGGGACCACCACTTGTGCAAGTGGTGCCTGAGAACATTCCTGTTAATGTGCCACGTTTTACCAATGAGATCCAGAGGGACAACACACGAGGGTTTGCCCGAGAGAGGGGCTCCCGGTCTGGGCCATCACCCACAAGTGGCACCATGGAAGTTCAGAAACCTCCACAGAGAAACTTCAGTTCTGAAGGTGAGTGAATGAGAGAATAAGTCAGTAAGTGATCCATCTATCCATCCGTCCCTCATTAATCCATTTATCCATCATTTATTTATCCACTCATCTATTTATCTGTCCACTCATCCATTTGTAGGTGTGTTTATCATCCATTCATCTGTCCAACCAACCTTCCATTTATCCACGTATTTAGTTACCCAATCATCCATCTCTCTGTCTTTTTATCCATCCAGCCATTCCTCTATTTATTAATCTATTCCTTCATAAATTTTAATGAACTTATTTTCTGATTTAGTCACAAAAACCCAAAACAGTCATGATGCATTTTATGGCAGTCATGACTTTGCAGACCAACCATAACAAAATAATAATCACTGGCTTTGAAAACAGCTGCAGCTGGGCCAGTGGCCTCATTTTCAAAGGTTAAAGATTTGCAAATTCAGCTGGATTTCTGCTCCCTGTTAAACAGAAAGTACACAAACCAGGATGGAAATAAAAATGTTGTAACGTCTCAAATGAGGCAAGGGACTTTAAGTAAAGCAAAGAAAGACCCTACCAGTGCGATTTTGCTCATCAACAGAAATTCCTGACGCATTTAAATCACCCTCGCCCAAGAATAACAAAGTGTGTAGGATTTCAGTGCAGCTGTGTATGAAAATGATCCTTTACAAGACTGTTCCATTGCATGTGAGTCGCAGACAAAACCCAGCATGGTATGATAGGCTCCTGCAAACCACAAAGTACAGGCAATTCTGGTAGACCTCATGAGGTGAATGCACTATAGCTTTACATTATTATTATAATGTAAACGCACTGTTTAAACAAACTCACTGCTACAAATGCCATTAATTAAAAATTTTGCAATGGTAATGTGGAATCACCTTAAAAAGGCAGATTTTAGTCCCTTAATGAGTGGTTTAACAAGATCTATTTTGTTTTTGTTGGACTTCAAATAAAAGCACTCACTTCTCATTAAAGTGGCCTGATTTGCTCCATTTTCCCTTTGCTGTTCTGAGAGGAAGTGGTAAACAAGTTTATCTTTGCAGACCCAGATAAATGTGTTTTATATTACTCTGTCTGCTTGTGTGATTTTGTTCTTGTTTACTGTTTTTTCCTATATATTTTACTCTCTGTCAAGACAGTGACTTTATTGTTCCTCATCATGTAAACTCATGGCACTCGTGTTTTTGTCTCTCTCTCCTCTGGAACTTAAATAAGCTCAAACTGTCCTACAAAGGCAGAGCATGGAGACCACATTATTTAAAATCAAGTTAAGACCAGATCAGACTTCTTGACATATGTTTAAGCATATGCAATTTTTATGCTTTAAATATGGGAAACTAAAAATGAAAGAAAGAAGTAAACAGGGGTAAAAAAAAAACAAGAAACAATAACTGCACCCTGGCTCTGCAAATCAAAGAGTAGTCACAGCTAGCTTTGGTTTCAACAAATTTGCTGAGTATTGAAGTACTTTTTCCCTGTAAAGGAATCAATTATGATGCCTCAACATCTTAAGAATCATCTTTGTAATACCACATAGTCAATAAGGCAGTAGCTAAATTATAAATACCAGATAAAGTAGTCCTGCTAAAAGCTGATAAGCCTGGCTTGATGCCCTGTATGGTCCAAACATAGATTGCCCAAACAGATTTATTTTTTCTCTTGTTTGAGTTTGGGGGTAGCAATCCTGGAGAAGAGGAATCTCAGATTAAGGTCTTACAACTAGCTGTCAGTTATACCCTTTGTCCCTGGTCCTTGTCTTTCTGATCCCCTGTCTCTCTCTTATTGTTCTTTTCTTCAGGTCCATTTCGAGACTGTCTGGCGGCGCAGGAAGCTGGCCACAGCACCAGCGGCATGTACCTCATCAAACCTGACG
This sequence comes from Ctenochaetus hawaiiensis, assembly GCA_029783645.1. Lineage (NCBI taxonomy): Eukaryota > Metazoa > Chordata > Actinopteri > Acanthuriformes > Acanthuridae > Ctenochaetus > Ctenochaetus hawaiiensis. The sequence goes on along the minus strand of JAPZDY010000004.1, from coordinate 6,277,899 downwards.
AAGCAGAGAGGCAAGTACAAGCCTGGTGTGAGCAGGATATAGACAACGGAGGCTGGACTGTTATTCAGAGCAGGAGAGACGGATCCGTTAACTTCTTCAGGAACTGGGAAAACTACAAGGTGATGACAGTGACACTTCCCTTGCCCTGTCCGTCCTATTTTTCTTTCTCCTCTCTTGAACATACCAGAATATTTGGCTAATTCAGAGACAACAGGGGTCCCGTTATATGACCCATCTGCTCTAAGGGAACCATCTGAGGTCTCTGCAACCATTTCCTTTGTGTTTTCACTTACTGTAAAATATAACGCCCTGTCAGCAGCACTATTTGTCCAAGGTCATTTGGTTTGAGATTCCCATTATGAAACATTAGATGGCCCACCAGAAAGGTATGTTCCACAGCTCAATCTGCAGACGTATTTTTCCAAAACCACTTCTACTATGGTGCCTTCCTGGTTGGATGGCTGGTTGGCTTACTGCACCACACATTATGGACCCTCTCATCAAAGCTCTGTGAGAATGAGATGGAGTAGATCACTGCTGGCAGCCTTGCAGACCCAGTGTTCCATTCACCCCGGCCAGGCTTGTATGTGTGTAACTGGAAGCTAAATTGCTCTCTTCAACATTGATTTGCCTCTGCACTCTCCCACAAAGCCACCACATGCAGGCTGCACACACAGATCCAGAGAGGAGACCACAGACTCAAATCCTACATCATTCATCATCTTCTGGCTCACCCAGCTAATCCACATTCACAAACCTCAAGCTTCTCCACCAAGTGAAGTGTTCTGGAGGCACCTTGCCAGTCTTAGATTGCTTGTGGTTATTTGACACAAACGCCTAGGCTAGTTTCACCATTAGCTGTGATCCAAGAGATCTATGGGGTTTGAGTGATGAACCATCATTCTGAAGATGGATGCTAATTTTCCTGCATAATCTTTGCAACGTGTCTTTCTCAGGAATTTAAAAAAACGGTGACGCATTCTGCTCCCACAGTTTATTTTCCTTCGGAAGATTTTTAATTATTCTTAACTACAGAACTATGACCAAAACGTCACCAAAAAGAAAACTCTCATTTCTTCTGTTACAAACCCGTAACCTCATCCACGTCAAGGTTTTATGTTCCTAAACAATTCTCATGTTTCTAAACTCCTCAGAGTACCACATCAAAAACAATGCACTTTATTTTCTGTAATCCGTCTGTAACCTTCCTTTTAATCTTATTTTGACTCAGAGCGGCTTTGGCAACATCGATGGGGAATACTGGCTCGGTCTGGAAGGCATCTATAAGCTGGGGAGGCAGGGAGACTACAAGCTGTTGGTGGAGCTGGAGGACTGGATGGGCAAGAAGGTCTACGCTCAGTACAGCAGCTTCCATCTGGAGCCTGAGAGCGAGGGCTACCGCCTGCGGCTGGGCACATACCAGGGCAACGCTGGGGACTCCCTCACCAGTCACAACGGCAAACAGTTCACTACTCTGGACCGAGACAAGGACGCATTTTCAGGTAAACTAACACTGGATCCCTTTGTGACTAGTCTGACTCACTGGATGTAGACTGTGGGTCTAAATCTGCCATTGGGCGATTATTTTCATCAGCATTCTCCTTCCACTATCTCCATGGTACCATTTTTAGAACCCCCAATGACGTATCCTGGGGTGTTTCTGAAAACTATAGTGATTGGCTTAAAAAAGCACAAACAACCAAGAATAGGTCCCAATAGCTGTATGATAATGGGTGCAGCCATACCTTGCCTCAGTACTGACACACTGCTGTGAGATAAATAGGGCTACTACCTATACAGAACTATTTGTACTTGATGTTAATCTTTTTTATGTACTTAAGCTAATCAAAATTTAACTTTATTGATTAAATCAAACATTTGTTGGCTAATAAAAACACATTTTAGTTTTCTCACATTGGTGAATCAAAACCAACAAAGCTTATGAAGGAATGTACTCGCATCCCATTAAAATATAGGTAATGTTAGTGACACAGTTTAAGAAAAAATTGTGGGTCATCACCTCAGTCATATATCTATTTATGGCAGTGAGCATGTGAGCTCTCCTAAGCTAGCAAGTAGCTCTTAGTTTACAAACACTGACAAATATTATGTTCATATAAATATGAATATAATATTGAATATTTCCCTGTCACCAAAATGAAGGGACTTTGTCTCATATTTGGTTGTGCGTTGGTGTAATGAGCAAGCTACTGGCTAGCCTGTGACCATTACACATTTCTCACTAGCATGGTCATAGGTGGATTATGAGACAGTGGGTGGTATGGATGCTTTGAAGACTAAAAAGCTAGCAAAAAAAAGAGCAACATTCGAAGCTCTTTGTAAGGGGATCATAGACAAAGACACCCACTGGGCCATTTTTAACCATTGCAGCTACTTCTGCAGGGTTTGCGCTGGGTTTTGAAAGGATCTGCCTATTTTTAAACACTGATAAAGTCTTTGTACTCCTTTCGTTGCTCAGCTCTGCTCACTCTAATTCCACAGCATAAAATTGGGTCGTCTTTCTCCTATAGTTTGCTTAAACATTGCGCCTCATGACACCCCCTCCTTTTTTTCCGTTTTCATTAGATGTGTTATTTGGTCAGAACGAAGCCTTTGATAGATCTTGAGCTGACAGAGTTGACAAAAAATGCTAAATAGTCCCTTCACTCAGAGGCTCTGACTTAGTGGCCCCCTGAGCCCTTTTCCCCCGCTCAGTAATTCAACCATGAAAGAGACAATGGGAAATGCAAAGTGGAAAACCATCACTTTCTTGAAAATGTTCTGTATTCAGTTTGTGAGATTTTATGAGACTACATCAAATGTGTTTCATTAAACCATGCTGTGACAAACACGCTTCCTCAAAGAGCTAATCATCACCCTTCCTGTTTCCCCAGGCAACTGTGCCCATTTTCATAAAGGAGGCTGGTGGTACAATGCTTGTGGTCAAGCAAATCTTAACGGTGTCTGGTACTCAGGAGGCGTCTACCGCAGCAAATTCCAAGATGGGATCTTCTGGGCTGACTATGGCGGAGGCTTCTACTCTATGAAGTCTGTCCGTATGCTGATCAGACCCATAGACTGAGGAGATACTGTAAGCCAGGCCTGTCCAGTCGCAACTATGGAGGCCGGGGCAAACTTGAACCTCATTCTAAATTGTGATCATACGTGTTATCAGTAACTGGTTGATCCAAGATAAGACCTAAACCAATGGAAATTAATGAACATTAGTAGTGAGTTGTACTGCCTCCTGTAACAGACATGAACTCTGTGAGAACATTGTGCTCCTCATATCATACTAGATGTACACAAAGAGAGATTTATAATCAGTCTTACAGCTCCTACATCTCCACTGCCAAACTGTTGCAACTAAATGATGCAAGATGTATATTTGATTAAGAGACCGCAGTGTTTTCTTCATTACTAGGTCACCTTGGAGAGGACATGCCACATCGTAACTTCATCTGTATTGATTTTATTCATAAGCTTTAATGTCACAGGATGTAAATTCAGCTCTTCCTACCTCGCCAAGATAAACGTGTGGGGGAAACATTCATACATGGTATCTAACTTATGCTTTAGTTGGTGGAAGCTGGAAAATATATTTCTTGAAGACCTATATAGATACCTAACTGCTTCCAGATCTGGAAAAACCAACACCTTGAAGAGTTAGAGAGAGGAAAGTGGTTTTAATATGTGTTTTATGTATTATTGTTATTGTATTATTTCTCCTTATACTTAAATGACCATTATACTGTATGTTAAAGTACTTTGTCCGAATGCAGATGACCAGAAAGGATAATTTATGTGTACAATTAACTTATCATAACAGTGAAAAGGGCCAGGTGTCCTGAGGGAACAGTAAATAATCCTACAGAAAACAGAACTTATATCCTTCACTGTATGTATGACAAACATTCTCAAAGTGTGCTTGCACGTATAGAAAATTGATGTTATATGTTTTTCTCATTTGGGGGCTGATTAATCTTCAGTATGACTCTGGGGAAAAAAAGTATTGTTAGGGGAAAGGGGATGAAATTACGTTGTGTTTGGAGTGGTTTTCAAGCACGAAAAATATGCCGACCGAGCGTGTTGAGATTTATAGGCAATGGGACAGACAACGAGAAACACATTGCTGAAAACCAGACAGGATGGAGAAAGAAAAAGAGAGGAGAGAGGAGGGAGGAGAGGGGATGAACTGGGATGGAACCGGTCCAAATTTCCAAGAAATTTCTCCCCTCCATCTTCCTTTCAAAAAGAGAGAAATTTACATTCTTTCCACACAAAAGTGCTTGAAGCGTATGTTTTCGTAACAATATCTTTCATTGACAAAGTCATGGGTGCCTGCACTCTGTAATCACCGGTATGGAAGGAAAGCGGCATCTTTAGAGGGAAACCATCCCAGAGGAGAGGGGGGATTGAAGTGGTGGGTCTGCTTTGAACAACAGTACTGTATGCAACAGCCGTATGGTCTCTTAGCCTGAAATAGACCCTCGTATTATGTTGTTTTTTCTAACTGACCACAATGTCCCTCACACCCATCTCTTTAAAAAACTTTTATGTAGCAACAAAACACAAATCTGGGACACTGGTCAAACCCGGCTGGATGTAGAAGCATGTTTTGAACATGTTAAAAATTGGCGTCTGATAAAAATGGCATTACTATGTTGAAGTTACACAACAATAAAAGCTTTCCATAATGAGTCACAGCACTTGGCAGACTAAGATTACACAACTACCAGTCAACAAATTGAGAAGCTTTAAGGTCACATTAGGGTACATTCTCCTCCTTTTCATGTGCCATGCTGGTTTATACCGTTCACCAATTTATAAAAAGTCTCAGACTTCTTAGTTTTTGTTAAGATTTCATGTGTATTTGAGAATTTGCTTGTTGGTGTACGTCATACAGACTAAATGTTGTTTGATTGACACAGATACTCAAGAACCCAAGAACATTTTCCAGTTGAAATTAGCTAGTATAATTGCGTTTAACAGTAATAACAGTTTACGAAACAATGCCTGGCTCCGTGTGTTTTTGTGCCAGCATGAAAAAGTCATGAGCAGGCAGATGAATACATAACAGAGGAATCTCATTTCAAGTGGTAACACATTTCTGTTGATGACTGGGTGAGGTCAGGTCATCACGTCTGGCTCATATGACTACATGACCCTTTTTCACTGTCTATTCTTTTTGTCCATAGTCCCAAAAAGTACAATGAATACCTTTATAGCTAAAGTTTGCCCCATCATCAAACTTCCTTTTATCTGAGGATATTTCTTTAGCATAAATTGAGCTTTAGGGAAACACTTTAGTTGGGGTTAAAAAGTCCCTTTAACCTGCAACCTCATTAGAAATGTTAATTTCTCTCATGTGTTCATCTTTCCAGTTTTTTCCCAGGTAACAAAGTTATGATATCTTCAAGTGTGATTGGTCAGTTGTAATAATGGTCCCACACCAACATTATTTAATGAAATAACACAAACACAGCAAACACATATCAGAATGTTCCAAAGAAATACTCTAACAGATAAAATCCTCTAGACGACAACTTATTAGCTGTCAGTTCAGTGTTAAACTTTACAACATTTAGTGGTGCAGAGCCAGGAAAGTTGTCTTCCTGTTTTCAGTCTCTATACTAACATAAACTAACCACCTTTTGGCTCTATAACTTCACGCCTAAAGTACAGACATGAGAGTGAGACTGAGTTTTTCATCTCCCTCTTTGCAAGAAAGCAAATAAGCACCTTCCACATAAACTCAAACTATTCATTTCAGCGTCAATCCATATAATTGTATGTATATGAGAAGTGATAACTGTGTCCCATCAACTTGCACAAGGATTTTTACACAGCTGAAAGTCAAGTGCAGGCTCAGACACTCTCCTCCAAGAGTTTCATTAAACAGCCAGCAATCTGAGCACACTTGTTTAAATCCGACGCTGTTTTACGACAGGTCCACCATGCTGTTATAAGTCTGCTTCTCAAACTTTGAGCCTGACCAGCCTACAGTCTGCCAGTGTGGGATGCTCCCTCACCACAGGAGCTGTAACTGGTCTTCCAATAACTCTGCCCACCACACACTGCAGCCTCACATTTCATACAACCTCATGGGTATATGGAAATGCATGATTATCCCACAGAAACCAAACCCCTGGGCAGACCAGCGTTGGAACAGAGAAGGTGACATCCTTGGCTCCAGTGAGTGGACCACACTTGGGCCTTCACCACCTCGAATACCTGGGAATGGCCTAGCGCTGCTGCAGTGTGGTCCTCTGAGAACCACTGCAGGTCAGTGAAAGCCCTCTTTGTCCCTGCGTGAAGCTTCGCTGTCTATGAATCACAAGACCAAGGTAACAGAAAGCTCGGAAGATTTCTGGATGAAGCTGGCTCTGCTGCTGTTTGCTGAAAGACATCTGCTGTTGAGAGAATGTCCGTGAGAGTGACTCACTGGCCCTCAAAAGCCCAGTCAGTGTCAACCAACAAATCAGCGGACAGGATGTGGAGCTATTTGCTTTGAAAATAAGCATCATGACTAATTTTTGCCCTAACTGGGACAGTTAAACATCTCCATAATGAAGTCTGTTCCTAAATGCGCTTTTGATTCAAGGCTTCAGAGACACTTGTTTAAATTGGATAATCATTTGGAGGGGCCAGGGAAGGCTCAGTGAGCTTCAGACGGCTGTAGTTTCCACTCTTCCTTATTAGTCTAGAACTTTGTTGGTTGGGACTAAAAATGGTTTGTGGACCCATTTTTATTGGGTTGCCCATTGGCAGAATAGTATGCATACCAGTGCAGATATGAAAATAAATTTTCCTTAATAAAATAGTGAAAAAGAGCATTTTTTTACTGTGCTGGTTTCATAAAATATGTACTTTAGAAATTGCAATTGTAGTTTCTTACCAGCTCATATTTTATGAGCTGGTAAGAAACTTAATATTGCACTTTCTGACCTTTTAGCTCAACTCTTACTTACATAGCGTGTTTATTGCCCTTATGCTTTTATCACCTCATTTCTCAGAGCTAGTTCACAGCGCATGTTTGTTGAGAGAAACTTAACATCATGTTTGACAAACCTGATTGTCCCTGTGATGCACTTTTATGATGAAATAAAAAGGCTTCATAAACATTTTGAAATTTATAGTTTGCTCTGTGCTTTAACAGTAGTTTAAAAAATAAAAATGTTATGAAAAGTCATGATGTTTTTTTAAAGCTTGGGTTTTCAGGAAGACATCAAATCTCTCATTTGGGTCACAAGTTGATGAGTTTGGGAACCTCCTGCTCTAAAATACACACTAGAATGATATTTGGTTCAGCTTAGAAGCACACAAACAAGCACAAAGATTGTAAAAAATGAGATTTATTTTAAATAGGTTTGGAAAGATAGAAAGAAGTCAGTCTGAGCATCGATCACAACCCAGAGATAACAAACAAGGGGACATTTGAGCCATGAGAAGTGTGTTCCTTGGGTTTCTGCTGCCTACGGATACGCAGTCTGTTAAATACATCTATTAGCAGCCAAAAAATCAGATGGTTTTCATTGTGAATTTGATTGGCATGAAAGGCTTGTTTATTCTAGAGTCAAACCTTGAAACGCTTTATCAAATGAATCTGCTTTGTGAAGAAGTATGACCTCAGAACACTGTGGAGTCAGCATTAGTCACCAAACTGGAGGACCCACTAATAGTCTACAGTTCAACTGTTGACTGAATGTACGCTGGATATACGATCTCACTTATTGTGATGAATGGCATGAGTCATGGAGGTCTGTTTAAGGCCTCATGACCGCCTGGGGTGTTAGAGCCAGGGAGCGATCGCCTTGACTACTCAACTGTTTTTACACTACAGTTAAAACAGTGAAAAACAAAAGGGCCTCCCAGTCTCAACCTGCTCAAGAGAGGCAGGAGCCACAAAGGACAACAGACAGAACCACAGAAATGTTTTACCACCAGTCCAGCGGAGAGTAAAAAATACACACAGCAGTAACACAGATTCTGCTCTTTTCTCTCAGCTGCTAATCATTAATTCTACATAAAACACAAAGTGTAACAAAAAAATAGTTTGCAGAATCAGTTTTATCGCTACACTTTAAGAGACACAAAAAGCTACCAGATACAAAGTTTTCATTTGAAAGAAGTAAAATAAGAAGACATAAAATCCTTACATATATTAAAGCTTGTGATATTTTCTTTGGAAAAATATTCAGCACCGGCTGTCTAAAACTAAAATAATCCTCACCAAGGGATCGTCATATGAAAATAAATTCTGGCTAAAGCCAACCATGGGTGTGCTTTAAATGTGGTTAAATTTTTTCCCTCCTGTTCAGAATTTAATTGGTAACGCTACTATGGTGTCACGTTGTTAGAACAGGAAATATCCTGTCTGATCTCTTCATTTAGCAGTAGTTCACATTTCAGTTGCTGCATTCTTAAGTAGCTGCAGATGTGAGGGACTTTTAAATGAGTTGGGAATATCAGTGGTTAAAACGGGATGTTATGCATTTTTTTAATGACAGCTTTTGAGAATTTATTAAAAGTACTTGGATGTTGGCAGCTGGCTTTGTTTTGGAAAGAAGTTACTGTGATCATTAAAAGTATTTCTGGAGTTTATGGTCCAAATAAAGCAAAAATCCCCTATTTTCCACTTTAATAAAGCAGATTTGTAAGATTATTATATCAGGATTAATAATAAATTCCTAATGCTGGGAAGGTGGATAATTCAGATTAACTGTTTGTTGCAAAAAGTTACAACTCTGCTTAATGTTTAAGAAGTAATCTTTTATTCTTTGGTGATTGTCTTAGAATTGAACACTTGCATATCAAACCCACAGCCATGCTTTGCACACATCAGCTTAAGCTCCAGCAAACCCATGGAGCCACTCAGCTCATGTTATGTTTTGGCACTAAATGTGTTAAATATGATGAGCAACAAAAAAAGCCATTTTGGCCTTGAAATAGAGGTTGCTACTGAACTACATTAATGAGAAAATGTCCCTTGGCCTTGCAACAGTGTGTGTGAGCAGAATTTTGAAAAACACGAAAAACACGTCACACTTCCAGTCACTGGTCTCTCTTTACCCATTATTCTACTGTACTAAGTTGTATTTGTAGTTTCTCAATGTTTTGAAGAATTTAAATCATACTATGACGCCATCTAGTGGTGGAGTAGTTCTACTACTTGACTGCTCTCATCCTGGCAGGTGACAGGACAGCTGTGGCAAGAAATACTTGAAATGGGAAGATGTTTTTGATGATACCTGACACTTTTTTAAAAGCATTTCCTTCTAACGAACAAATGTGCTCTGTTAGGAAAACTGAAAGGAGAACAAATAGTTTAATTTAGTCTAAAATCAAGGATTTCAACATAAATCTGAGTTAAATTAAAATGCATGTTATTTAAGAAATAAAAGTAAATAAACATAGAGATTTACTCCAAATAAGCACTTTCTGAAAAAGAAAATAAACGATTTTTGAGAGACCGTGACATCGGTTATTCTCTATTGCATATATACTGCATAAATAAATGTGTATTACTGAAATATTTTCAGTTACAGTTTCTGTAATAATAAATGATATTTATTAATTATTTTCAAGTTATATACGTCCTGTTAATGCAAACATAGCTACTTGCTGCAACAAAGTTCAGGCTAAAAAAACCCAAACATTACTTAGTGTCGCTGAATGATGACGCAATAGTAGACTCTAAACCTGTACGCCATGGCAGCTCATGCTAGCGAGCTAGAGATTGCAAAGAAAAATTTGACTGATGCAATTGGCGATAATGTCAAACAGTAAGTAACGTTTTGTTTGTGTGCGTTTTCTGTTTGTGCTGTTGGTTTTTTCATCCGGTTTTGTGATTTGCTGTTGAAATTCAAAGTTTTTTTCCATCACCCAGCTATGTGCATATTAGCAGCCTGCTAGCACTTGCTAGTTTGCAGAATTTTTCCTCAGCATCAAATATTACTTCGCCAATTTGCAGGGTTTTGTGTGTGTGTGTTTTTAATTATGTTCTCCCAGATGGACAAAGAACAAATTATAAACGTAAAGTATTACGCTATCATCTCCACATGTCTGAAATATCTTCTGCTCGACATATACGAATAAAACTTATCAAGCACATTAGGTTGCCTTTGATCAGCGTTAAGTAATAAGATAAGAGGGGACGTGAAAAGGTGAAAACTGTAACTCATTTTCATTACGTACTTGTTTTAAGCTGTTTATGCTCCAAGTCGAAATGTTAATGTTCCACATCTGAACTCTTGAAGACATGATAAAATGTGATAGACGTTAGGTCTAACATAGTTTTGTTTATGATAGAGGTGAATTTAACAAATCGAGATAAATGATAAGGCAGAAGTTAACTTTGTCACATACTCAAGTTTTCCGATTGTTGTCTTTCCATCCAGTTACTGGGCTAACCTAAAGCTTTGGTTCAAACAAAAGATCAGCAAAGAGGAGTTTGACATTGAGGCACGCCGTCTGTTGGCACAGGAGAATGGTAAGCAAGCAGTAAAAATACTTTATTATTTATGATGACAAACTGATGCTGTCTGAAAGAGGTGTTTACTCATCTTGTTTTATTGTAATTCTTCCCTTTGCAGTCCATGTTCACAATGATTTTCTCTTGGCCATTCTCACACGCTGTCAGATTATCGTCTCTACACCAGGTAGGATTATTTTTAAAAAAAAAAGAAATTCTCTAAAACTTCACGTGAGCTTGTTTTTGTTGAAGCTGCGATTTTTCCCCCACACTTTCAGCATTACATTTAATTGTAATTTAAAAACTAGTTTGTGTGTGATACAGGAAAAATACATTAAACGACCTGTGATCAAGGCCTTTAGATATTCACAACTGCATGTAATCAAATTATTTTTTTCAGGAGGCAATGGGATGATATCATATTTTAACCAAAGGGAAGTTACGTGGCATCTTCACTTTTGTGTCCTTGATGCACCTTTTCATGTGTTCTTCTACTGTCCTCTAGAGGGCGCAGGGCCATTACAGTGGCAAGGTGGCTCTGCTTCAAAACCTGGCAAACCAAAAGGGAGGAAGAAATGCTCCTCCAGACAGAAATTTGATGTAAGTGCTTATTATCCCTGCATTATCCCTGGGCATGTTTAAGTTATCAGCAGCTCTGCCAAAACTTTAAAAAAGCTAACTGCCCAAATAGTGTATGTATGAGTATTAATATTTTTAAAGGTTTTGTGGCATCTAAATAATCACAAGGTACCAAAACATTTGACTTTCAGCATCATTTGGATATTTTTGTGTCTTATTTTTGCCCCCAGCATCGTTTCCAGCCTCAAAACCCTTTGAGTGCCGCGCAGCCTTTCAGCCCCCGGGAGGTCGGAGGTGAGGAGGATGAGCTGCGTCTCAGTGCACACACTCTGCTGCTGCCCACGCGGGGCCAGCTGGAGGCCCGCATGATGGTGACAGCCTTTGAGCTGGGCCTGGATAACATCACAGAGGATGCCGTCAGCACCATGATCCACGCTGTTGAGGTTTGTGGCAAAAGTCCATCAATGTTAAGTCGAGTCAGTTTTATTACTGCAACCCACAAATTAGTTTCAAAGGGCTTAACAATCTCACGTGATGTCCTCCACAAGAAGTTGAGAGTATTACTAGTTGAGTGTAAAATGTTTTGTGCATGTGTTGCACACATGTGAGGTGGGGTCAAAAACTTCCAAGACTGTTCCTGCTGTAAACAAACAAGGCCCTGCACAGAAATGTGCATGTAGCAGGTGAAAAACAGTAACGTTCATGAGTTAATAATCCAAATTAAATCTTTTGATTATCATCAGCACCAGAATTACATGTTTTTTAATTTTTTTTTTACCACTGGAACAAGCACTTTGCAACTTCACCATGGAAATGAAACTTGGGTCAACCCAGAGACCAAACTTAGTTTTGGGGAACAGAAAGAAGTCGCGGGAAATGACACTTGGTGAGTAGGGGGGCAGAGAGTGACAACGGTCATGTTTCGGTTAAGAAACTCAAGAAACTGTAGTGTAAAAGAACCCAGTTTCCATCCCGCCACAGATTGTTTGCGCAGAATGTTCTCCTTCAGGCCTCTCAGAATGTCAAAGTGGTACTGAGCGTTAACAGTCTGACCCTGGGGGTTGAATTCATAGTGCACTTTCCCATGAGTGTCAAAAAAAATCACCAGCATCTCTTACCTCTTGATGTGATGCGCCTTCCTCAGTCTTAGAGACTGCAGGCTCTTCCACAAGTTGTAGACACAGTTGATGATCATCAACATGAAGTGTGGGTCATCCTGAGCCTGTTGATCCTCATAGACTCTGACACAGTGCTGCTTCTGCAGGTAAGTTAGGAAAGTACACATGTAACTCAGGTGCTGGTGAAGATCAAGTGTTGTAACTTGGAACTCATAGTAAAGTTATTGCTTGGACCAGCTACATGCACATTATTGTGCAGTGCTCCATTAGTGCATTTCGAGGACAATGAGTTGTGTTTCTTTAGCAGAAGACAGATTTATGTTCCCTCTTAAACTTCATACATCAGTTTTGTTTCTGAGATTCAGAAAATAACAAATGATTTCATCCTTACTCATATTGTAAATATCTCCTAATGATCTGATGAACTATTATAAAAAGTTTTCATTGACATCTGTGTTTTAACATCCATGCAGAAACCAAATAAAGAGATTTATTTAACCAAGCCACTTATTGTTAAGTATGACTGACAGCTGTGTTTATCAGGGGCATCGAACAAAGCTTTTTTTTTTTTTTTTTTTACAAAGATTTAATGTCCTGATTTGTTTCAGCACCACTTGAAAGACGTCCTGACTGCTGTTATCACCCGGAGGAAGGCTTATCGGCTACGAGATGGTCACTTCCCCTATGCCTTTGGCAGTGATGTCACACCACAGCCTTATTTGAAAAACAGCCTTGCTGCATATCATAGTGTCACTGAATGGTACAGATATCTTTATTAGTTCTCCTTAGTCAATGAATATTGTCTAGGTTGGACGTAACAGAAGTTAATACACACATAAATATGCTTGTTGCTATGAAAGTTGATACCTTGCTCTCCATCCAGTGGTCTTTAGAGTTAATCATCATTTCCATTTCTGTAGTTAATGGGCCTCTTATATCTTACAGTCCTCCTCCGAGTGCTTCCCTCCCTGCTGGCCCACCACCTCAAGTGTCACCTGATGAGGCCGAGCAACAAGCTGTTCACTTACTGGCTTGTTCTGCTGACATGCTCCCTGCGCCCCTCCCTCCAATTAGCATGTTTGATCTCCTCGAGGCTTTACAGGTGAGACAAATGTGCTCCATGTGTGTCTAACACATGGATGTGATTCCAGGACCTGCAGATAACTGAGCACACAGTATTTGAAACAACCCAGATGAAACTGATCAAATTGATTTTCTTTTTTAAATAATTGCATTTACATACACAAACAATTGTTAAATTTGTATGGTTATTGATACAAATAGGCATAAATAAGCTGAAAAAATTAGTGTAATTCTCATTTTGAGACGTTTTCCAGTTATAACTTCTGCATAAAAATTTACTTCCTTTTTTGTCTAAAGTAGCATTAAATGATCAGTTTGGATTATTGATGGGCAAAATAAACTATTTGAAGTAATTAACTTAAAATTTAGAAAATTACAACAGATTTTATCATTTTGTGACAATTTCAGGGCAAGGTTACTGATCAAGAAAAGAATTGTGAGGTGCAAACCAAGTCTGTAATGAAATAACTAAATTTAGAACCTTATCCTGAAGCCATAGGCTTTATATATAAAAATTCCAACATATTACCTGATTATTCATAATCAAAAAGCATGTGTAGATATCAGTGAACTTCATTAACCTTTTTTAAAATTATGTGACCTTGAACTTATTCACTGGTTACATAGAAAACTACTGCATTTACACTTCAGTATGCACTTTGTTGCTTCCAGGTGTTTTATAATATGTTTATCAGTCATATTGGTGTACTTTTCTTGGACTCTTATTTTTATGGCTTATTATTAAATTTGATCTGTACTTCTGGCCTGTTTGCACTTGTCCAGGGTTTACACAGTTAAATAACTTTCTTCAAACTTTTGTCTGGTGTAGGTTCACCATAGTGTGATGCCCTCCCATACTATGTATGCACTGAACATGGAGCGCATCCTGTCGCGGCTCTGGCACCCAAGCCATGAAGAACTAGAACAGGACCATGTGCACCGGCAGCGCCTCGCTGCAAAGGACGGCGTGCTCGTCAGCTGAGAACAATAGACATGAGACTGAATATGAACTGCTGATATCATTATGAAGCAAACAGAAAAAAGACACATGGAAATGAAAGGGGAACCGTTCATACACCTGAATTCCTCTTCTTTTTTTCAATTATAAAGGCTGGAAAATGACATCCCCATTACTCAAAAAGAGAGAGCACACGTGGAGCAAGATGAGACAAAGCAGTTGGACAGTGGACACAAGAGGCCAGTCTGCTCCAGCCACCAGCCAACAGCTGGAAAATTAGTGAAAAAATTGAGACTCTAAGTTGGTGGAAACATACTGAATTTGTTCAGGATATACCAGCAGTTTAAGAGCATGGGACAGGAAATTAAGGTTCCAGACCAGGTTGCACAGTGTTAATATTTATGTGTTTGAATAAGAAGCTTGTTTGGGTCGTCAGATATATATAAAGAACCTCTCTGAAAATACAAAACAGTAAATATCTAATCTTGTTGCATTTTGTTTATGACCAGGTCACAGGTTATTTTTTACAGTCTGAAAGGGCCCTGAAGGTTACACACAGGTGTTTTCATTTTATCTGATTAGACCTCATCTCAAGTTCAGCGCTCTGTCAATTACATAAGGTCATCAATATAAAATGCAGGAGTAGGAATTATCAAGATGGGAACTGTTCCATCTTTATTGGTGCAACACAAATGTCAACCAAGCCCTGTCCCTGCTGCGTCTTGAGACGAATCAAGCAGTAAGTGAAAGCACCTGTGTGGGTTTACTGTGGGTGAGTAGCCTCTGTAAAATCTGCCGACAGCTGCCTCCTGTGTCACCCCACCCCTCATAAACATATCTTGAAATTGTCTCCCAAGTATTCCTAAAGCGTTTACTGGTGTCTTCGTTGGGCCCAGCGAGTGTCCATCAGTGTAGGTGGTCCTCAGTGTGTTTGTACAGATGAAGCTGAATTTTTAATGTCTCAGTGCCCTTGAATGTGTGTTCGCAGTGTTTGTATGAAGCATTCAGTTCAGGTTGAAATGTGTAAAAATTTGTACCTCTTTTCTACACAAGACTTGTTTTGTAACTTAATAAAGACATTATTGTAGATATGAAGATTTTTTTTTTACAAATTGCTCATTTCCTAATTGATTAAGAATAAACCTTTAATAACAATATATCTCTTGTACCTCAACACACTCCTAAAGTGTGTAAACAGATCTCCTAATGCCTCATAGGATTTTTTTTTTAGGAGTCACCAGCTGTAGTGGGAGGACGGTGATTCACACCCGTCCCAGTGCGCAGTG
>JAPZDY010000004.1:6219504-6262301 GCA_029783645.1 Ctenochaetus hawaiiensis | reverse complement strand
GGAGGCCGCATAGACTCACCAACCATTACAAGCGCTGGTGACTCAATGTCCCGTCCGTCCCGGTTCCTCCAACAACAAACACTCCATGTAGGCTAATGCACTGCAAAACTGTATCTAATCATTAATAATTGAGTAGACACAGAAGTACTTACACATCACGAGTGTCCAACATTTTATTTTGTCATATATACAGTTTGGAAGTGCTCAAAATACAGCGTACAAATATTATTACAAAGTGTTATTTCAGGCCTAACATTAGTTATACCTGTATCTCAAACTTGTATGAACATAGGGGTTAGAAAGTAAGGCAGTTTGTCAGTAAACGCTACACACACACCTGTAAGTCCGTGCTAAAAGGTGTGAAACATTTTTTTTATGTTAGTGTTCTGTACATACTGTATAGTCGCTGGTGGGATGCTCAGTGCTTGACTCAAGACTATATGCGTAAATTGCTTCTTGACATAGTGGGAGATTTGCAGGGCAAGGCCTTGTTCACATGGTGGTTTCTGCCTGTTTGCAATTTGATCTCTCAAGTTCTGTCTTATCTGGACTTTTTGAAGGTGTGGGCACTTGCCATACTACACTGGCTTATCTGAATACCAATTTTATCTTGTAGCTCTGAATTAAAAAAAAAAAAAAAGAAAACAAGACCAAAACTGCAAGACATGTCTCACAAGTCATATCAGAGGCATAATTGGAGCAAGTGTCCCCCTGTGCGTGTCCGTGCAATAGCCCAAATGGCCTCTAATCTGTATGACATCATACAGACAATTTACAAGTATCTTGTCAGTCTCCATTCCTTGATCTTCTTCCACAGAGACCTGAGCGGATAATTTGGTGGAAAAATGAAACAAACGTTTGCATTTGGTCCCCAAGAAATCTCCCTTGGTTCTTTTCCCTTGGCAGTCTAGAAAGCTTGGAGCTGCTGCGTCAAAATGAGCTGGCAGCCGCTGTTAACGTGGTCCATGACCTTTTGCTTGAGCAGAGCCAACTCGTCCCGGAGGACGTTGGCAGAGGAAACCAACTCCGTGTTTTGGCTCTTTAGGTTTTTGACCCTATCCTCCAGCCGTGAGATCCTCTCCAGCTTCCTTTTCCGGCATTTGGAGGCGGCCACTCTGTTCCTCATGCGCTTCCTCTCAGCTTTGATGCGCTCCTGGCTCTCCATGTCGATGGGGGAGAGCGGCGGGGTGTCGCCGGACATCTCGGGCACCGTCTGCGGCTCCTCTTTGAGTGCGTGAAGCCGCGGGTGCTGCGCCGCCGCCAGCTGGTGGTCCATGTGGTTGTGGGACTGCTGTGGGGCGGCTGGGTAACTCATAGATGGGTGCCTCTCGTTGGCAGGTGCAGACGCAGAACCCACAGCCCGACCGAAGGCGCCCAAGTTTGTGTACTCCGGCGGGTCGGTGCGCACCGTGCAGCTGTAGGGAATCCCGCCGCTCTCGGACGCGGCAGAGCCGGATGCCATGCTGTTGGCGGCGCCGGCCTGTGCGTCAGGGAGGACGGCGGGTCCCTGCTGATGGTAGTGGAGCTCAGCCAGTGCCCTCACAAACCCTTCGGCAAACCCTTCCTGCTCGTCGGTGATGTTCTTGGGACAGACGAACTGGGTCGGGGTGGGAGTCGTCAGCCCGCTGCAGGACTGGATGATCAGTCTCTCCAGCTCAGGCGAGGCCAGCTTCAACAACCCGACATCAGGGGACGTCAGGATGTCCAGAGCCTTGGAGCTCAGCTGGGGTTTGAAGTTCTTCGGGTCGTTTAGGTTCAGGGTCATTGTCTGTTTGAGAGCTTTAGGGTTAAACCCATACACTGTCGTTCCGTCATGCTGCGAGTTAGAAGCATTCACGGCTTCATCGTAAAATGTCGCTTCCATTTTTCTGGACATAAAGTATTTTTGATCACCTAAGATAGGTCTGTTCTCATAAAAAACAAAGTCCAAGATCGACTGGTTACATATGTTCTGTGACTCCCTGCCTCTCAACTGTCTTGTGATAGAGTCCGCCTATTGTTGAAGTTCAACTCACTTGACAACTTGGCGTCCTGAGAAAACTTTTCTCTTGTGAACCGTGTGATCATCAACAAAATCGTACTTCCTCCTCCGCCGATCTTCAGTGTTTCATAACCAAAAATATCCACTTTGAGTTATTCTCCTTGCCCCAAAACAAGAAACAGAGCCCGGACAGAGATAATACTTTCTAACACTTCCAACGTGGAGACGAACTTTATCCACCTCTAAGCTGCAGCTCTACTGAAAATAACAATGATGTCATTTCTACAGCCTCTGATTGGCTGGAGATGATTTAGGAGGCGGGGTACGTCTAATGACATGCAGGTTGCTCTGACAACTAGCCATATCCCCGCCCCCCCGCGATGGTTTATGGGATTAGGTAATGCAGACAGCGGAGCAATGTACTCTGGGATTACGTAGTGTTTTTGAATATTTAGTTACCCGCTCAATTATTAGTTACCCATCCTGAGAAGAAGGCTGCTCCAGATTGTCTGTGGAGTTAATCCTAATTAACAAAGAACAGCAAATACATATTATCAAGATGTATTTAGTCGGGAACAGAGTGCTTTCAGGATGTGAAGTTATACAGATCACTTGATCGCATTTGAATGAATGAAGGCTGCCTCACTATTAAAATGCACAGATCTAAACTCTTCAGTGCTTTTACATATGTAGCTCTCAAAAAGTTGTTGGTTGGTAAAATAAGGATTAAAGACAGGTTAAAAAAAGAGGTCATTACTGTGCCAGGATGTCTTTTGTAGTAAAAAAAAAAAAACAAAAAAACCCCCACATTTTAAAACTGTCTCTACAGTGTCCACGCTGTGAAGTGTCCACGTTAGCTCCTGCAGAGAGTGGAGGGGGATTGGTGTCCTCAGAAACAGTCAGCTTTATTAGCCAAGTATGACACATACAAGAAATATGGCTGTGGTTTTCAGTAGCTCTCAATTTACTCACCCACGACCTTACATGCAGTACACAGACAGGAAAATAGGCAAGAAAGCTAAAGAACGATAAGTAAAACACATAATTACACTCAGTATTCACAGGCACAAGTGGTTATTATAATAGACATACATATGGACACTGTGTGAATTTACATAGATATGAACACACACATATGCATAAATAAACACACACACGAGTAAATGTAATGCATATAGAAATACTTAAACACATATATACAGAAGAGAGGAAGGTGTTTACCTTGTGAATGAATAAAGTTCTATCTTATCTAAATAAATCATTTAGCTCAAACCCCACTCCAAATGCCCAGGATCTTCAACTGATCATATCTGTAAATATCAACTAACACTGGAACTGAGCAAGTTAATATAATGCATTTTATAAAGAGGCCATTGGTAATCACATTATTGCTGATGAGGTAAATGTTCAGTAATATTGAATTTAGCTGAGAAATGCATGCTTACAAGTTTGCCTTTGCTTGTACAAGTGTTTAAGATGCATGATAAATATCCTGTGCAGGAAATATATTTGTCATGCGATTCGCTGTCACAGGCCTCATTGGTAAATGTGAGAGCTGCACTCATGACTGAAGGCTCTGTACAGCTGCAGTCCAGTCTGTCTGGCCTCCTTCATTGTATTATTCAACATGTTCTCCTCAAGCCAACTATAAATAAGTTAACAGCCCCAGACATCCTGGGAGCTGAACCAGAGCTGCCTGGGGTCAACACTCTTGAGATGACATGTCCTCACGACACCATCGTGCAACACCCATTTGGAAGTATTTGACACCCTAGAGTGGAAATCCAGAGTTGGAATGCATTAGAAATGTTTGTGTCTGCAGCAACAATAAAGGCAAAAGAGGCCAAAGTTTTTGTTTTCTTTCTTTCTCTGTTTCTCGTCACTTAAATCAAAAGAGTAGCATCCAATGTACTGATAAGTTTGTGAGCCACTCTCATAGAGGGAGAGTGTTCCCTCTATCACTCTCTGTACACCTGAGTTAAGCACCACCGAGGAGTATTTTCCTATCAAACTACCGCTGTGCCCTGGCTGTGCTTCCTGTTTCTCTGTCAGCTTTTCCCCTCTGCTGTCCTGACGGACTCACTTTTAGATAACAGCGCTTCCCTCCTCCCCTGCCCGGGCCAGCTGTTTCCACTGCATGAAGTTTTCTAATCAGGCTTCCCAACAGGCCTGCTTTTGTTGTACAGAGGTAGGACAGTCTAGGGTAACACTCCCTTGTTCATGACGAGAAACACAGAGAATGACTTTATATGCATGTGTTGATGTATCAACAGTGCAAAGTTTTAATTGCCTTCAGGCCTGGACTCACGAAGACACACCAAGCAGTGAGGGAGAGACGGATGAGATTTCAAACACTGTCCGTGCAGTGTTTGTTGAAGACCATCTGTTTCTTCCTGTCCTGCTGCTTAGTTTTTCTCTGTACTCCATCTCTGCTGATCATTCCAGGTCCAAACACGCTGATCACAGCCAGCCTCACTTCCTTTAGACAGCTGTTGATCTCCTCTAAGAAAAGAACACAATAGAGTTAAGAGACCAGGCGGGATGCACACAAGAAAGTTTGACATGTCAAATGTTTTTGATGGCAGGTTCTTGTCTCATACAGGCCACACTAGCACTACACTTCCCCAGTTGTTGCTGCCAGGTTCCTGGATATCCAGCAGCTATATGCTTTACATTTTGAGGATATTTGTTGAGGATATTTAATCAGTAATAGGGCTGCTCTATCTAAAAAGTGTACAAAACAATCTTGATGTTCTCTGTGGTAGCTATAGCCCTTAGCAAGTTGCTTACTCAGCCATTCTTTGCTGGAATAGTACTTACTCCTCACCTTTTTTTGTGGGTCATTTTGTAAAAGTGTGACTGACCACAGCTTTATTATCAGTATTCACCATGAAAGAATGATATTCCAGACTAAACTAAATAATTAAGGTCGTTATACAATATTTCACTCAGGGATTTCTACAAGCTGACAGGCTTAACAATTTACTTACCGTTAATTTGGATGCATGATGCTGTCTTGGCTAATACTGTACACTAATGTAGAATATTCTCACAAACTCTTTTCATTACAGGGGCCAAAAATATGGACGTGTATTTATACAAAATTTGAACTTTTGGGACCGCCAGAGCCAACCTTTCTCGTTTTATAAACGTCATATCTGGCCTAGTATCCTTTGATGCGGCCTTGAATAAAATAAAAAAATAGATGAAGCCTCATATTCAATCACTTGAAGTAATTTATTGTCTACGAATAATAAGGCGGTTTGTGTGTTACAGTGATTCTCCACGACTTTGTAGTCTTCAAACAACCGGACTCGACAAAGATGAGAAGCTGACGATAAAAAAGAAAGAAAAAAGGGAAGAGAAAAGACAGGCACTGAAGTTACCAATAAATAGTGCTTTTTGTCATTTTTCGGTGTCATTATCGGCTCAGCAGAAATATTCGACTTTGCCCTTTTTGGCCGCTTTCGCGTTCCGTCGCAACCACCGTCTTTAGCTCAAAGTACGCTTATCATGAACTCTAAAGTGCTGTTTACTGCGCTGAAATAAGATTTTGATCAGCCGGTAAGTTTAGAGAGATGCTGTAGCAGATATAACGTTACAAAGATCCTTTGTATGTTATAATGTTTATTGTTTGGATACGAGATTTTATTTTGTGCGAATTATCGGTGGAAGATCTCTATCTTTCCCACTGTTTTGTTATCATGTTGAGGACGATATCAGCGTCCGTCAGGACTTACAAAAGAAATCATGAGTTGTGGCAAAAGTGTGATATATAACTGCGTTAAACGCGTTAACACCTGTGCGAGATATTAACTTTTTTCATTTCGAAATAGTCTATTAAATGCTAACAGTGGCAGTGTAACCTGGTTAATAATCAGCCTCTGGACATACAGCTCGTCCCCTCATGGCAGACATCTACTATGTTGGAGTGGACGTGGGCACTGCCAGTGTGAGGGCTGCACTGGTGACCAGGACGGGCCTGCTGAGGAGCACTGCAGAGGAGCCCATCAGCATCTGGGAGCCCCGCACTGACCACTATGTCCAGTCCTCCACCGAGATCTGGGAGAAATGCTGCACGGTTGTCCAGGTGGGGTCACCTTTGGGCATTTTATGAACATACTAGCCCCACCACACACACATACACACAGCACACACACACACATATAAACTTAAGAACCTCATCAATGTCTCCTCTCATCATTTCCAAATGAGTTTAAATAGATACTCTAAGCTAACTGTTTAACTGTTTATCTATTACTTTTAGTTAATATATCAACAGTTTTCCTACATGAACCGACATGCACCTAATATTTAAACTTTCTTTCACTCACTGCTCTTATCACCTAAAATCAACCTTCTTCTGGATACCATGTAAATTGTCCATTCATTCCTTTTTACTAATATTCCAACTGCTTATCGAGTACTTTTAGTTAATATTTGAACTATTTGCCTATTACATTTATTTAAACTTTTAAATCATTAACTTACTCTTAGCTAACTGTGTCAACTGTTTGTCTACTACTCTTAGCTAAAAAATTTCAGCTGTTCATCCGCCACTTTTTGCTATTTTGGATAGTTAGCCATTACTCGAAGCTAATATCAAAACGTTTACAAAACAAAAATATCAAATCAATTAGCTAGCTATTTCAACTTTTTTTTCATATGCTTTTATTAATATTTTAACTTTTCAGCTATTACTATTGGCTATTTAGTTTAATTTTTCTGTTAACTTGCTAACTTTAATGTACTTTCAGTGGCAACACAATCTTGACATTTTAACAAACAGCATATGTTGAATTAAAATGCGGTCCCTGCTAATGTATTCATTAACAGCCATATATATATATATATATATATATATATAAAAGCACTGTCCTAATGTGATTCTACACTATTTTACATCTGTTGCAGAGAGTTACTCAAAGTGTGGAGCGGAGTCAGGTTCGAGGGATCGGCTTTGATGCCACTTGTTCTTTAGTGGTTTTGGACCAAAGCTTCAAGCCTGTGCCAGTCAGTAAGGATGGTAAATCAAACATTTCTTTTTCACACACAATTCATTTCCTTTTTTGCTTTAGGAAAACATCGTACAACATCATTCTTATATACCTAACTAGACATAAAGTGAATGAAATGAATAATTCCTTTAAAATATAGATTGAAAACCTAAGGTTGTAACATCTTGATGGAATTGATTTTTTGTAGCATTTTGGCATGAAACCTTTTAGTAAATGGGTTTTTTTTTCCTGGACAAGTTGTTTTAGTCTAATGTAATGGGATACTTTATTGATCCCTGAAGGTAAAAATCACCTCTCCCACAGCCAGGTCAGAGGTCAGGGTCAGCTGTAGAGTAGAGCCCCTTCAGAATGGTGAGATTCATGTTTTTTTTTCAGTTAAGCAAGGTGAATACAGGGTCAGGATTGAGATACTCAAATTAAATGACTGAAATTATGCTGCCTAGATGTTGTACATCTATAACGGAGTTTGTCCATCATCTCCTAATAGACCCGTCTTAATTTTAGAATTACACTTTTGGTGAAGTCAGTGTAATAATAACTGTTTTGGACATTTTTTAAATTTTGCTTTCACTGAAACTGGGTCTTTCCAGGTGACAGACAAAGGAACGTGGTGATGTGGATGGACCACCGTGCTGAAGAGCAGGCCGCTCGTATAACAAACACTGACCACAGGGTCCTGAGCAGGGTGGGAGGGGTCATGTCACCAGAGATGCAACCCCCTAAGCTGCTCTGGCTCAAAGAGGTGAGAGGTGAGCAAGGTCACAACAGGACCACTGATCTCTATATGTTTTATTGTTGCCCTCTGCATTGACTGATCAGCATGTGTTTGATGTTGTGTTAGAAGTCTTTTGGCCTCACATTCCTCTTTCTTGGGAGGCATCTGATAGATGGTGGAAGCTTCAAAACACATTAGAGAACCCTGAAAGTGGTTTGTTGTTAAGGTCTGTGTCATTACTCACTAATCAGATGTTAACTAGCAAACATATCTCTTATCTTTCTACCAGAATCTAAAAGAAAGCTGCTGGGACAAAGCTGCTCACTTCTTCGACCTTCCAGACTTCCTGTCTTGGAAGACAACAGGCTCTTTGACACGGTGAGCTTTGATGGATGATGGTCATTGTGACTGTGTGATACATTATCCTCATATCAAATGTCTGTATCAAAGGAGTGTCTCTTATCATGGACAAACTGTATTTGATACTGTGGCCCTCTGACACTGTTTATGTGACCTCATTCTGTAGATAATATACAATAAGCACCTGATATATTTGATATATATATTCTGTATTGTAGTACTACTCTGCAATGTTTGACAGGTCTCTATGTACTCTGGTCTGTAAATGGACATATTGCCCTCCAGAAGGTTGGGATGCTAGTTTTTGGAAAAGCATTGGACTGGAGGATCTTCTGGAAAACAACTTTTCCAAAATAGGTAAGACACTGACAAACAAGTGCCTATTAATCTTCTAAAATTACCGCTAAGAAACTTCACAGTGCATTCATGGTGCGATCTTATCTGAAACCTAATTTTTTATTCAAGCTTTGATGTTTTTTGCCATCCAGGCAGTGAGACATGTTCTCCAGGGAGCCCGTTGGGAGATGGCCTCACCCAGGAGGCAGCAGCAGATTTGGGTTTGGACCCGGGAACTGCAGTTGGTGCTTCTCTCATTGATGCTCATGCTGGAGGCCTTGGTAATACATCCTAAACCTGTTTTTTTAACCAGTCCTCTTCTGCAAAATAATTAATTTTTTCCTATGTTCATTTTGTAACTTTGCAGGTCCCACATGGCCTTGAGATTGATCAAATTTAAAAATATAAAAATATGTAACATTAAGCATGTAATATGTCATTAATGAGACACCAAATGAAGGAGGGAGACTGAAAATGTCAGTTATTAGGTCCAAAGGTAAAATTTTGCTCTAGGTGGATGTAAGCTAAAACTCCTTTAGGTTCAAAAATGAAGATGCTCACAAGGGACCATGGATAAACTCAAGAAATTGTATTATTTTATTTTCGTGCATGGATATAAAAGTTAGCATAACTGCTGCTAGAGAAGGTACAAATTATAATCTCAGCATAACGTAAATACCCAGAGCAAGTTTGTGGAATTACAGCTAACAGTTTTCATTATCTTTTGCACATAGTTGAAACTTTTTTACATGAGGTTAGCATCGTAGCAAAGATAATGAAGTCTCCCAAAAGTAAAATTCAATAAATTTTAAAGCATTCTGTACTGTAGATTTATACATTTCTTATGCACAAAGTTCAATGTTGGCCAGACGGTGGTGCTTGATGAAAGGCGAAGGGTTTCATCAAAATAATCAGGAAAAGTCATTTTTGATCAGTTACCATTCTCTGTATTTTGGATTTTTTTTTTACATTTTTGCCTTGTCTTCTAGTTAACAGCAGCTGTGATACAAGATGTGAAATAAAGCCCTCCCAGCTTATATTTTGGGCCACAAACAGGTGTCTGTTTGAAAAGTTACTCATTAACACTGCTGTGTACTGTATCTGTGTGCACTTTGTTAGCTTCAGGGCAGCAGTAGGTTTTTCCTCTGGTTCAGAAATCCTGACCATCTGGTTTTGCTCTTGGAGATAAACTGTTTTTGAACCCTGCCCTCTGACCTCTGGCTGTGACCTCTGCCGATCACACATTGTTGCATCAGTCGGAGGTTAAAACACTCTGCACGTTTAGTTGTTGTGCATGTCGCGGTGATGTACAACTCCTGCCCCCGTGCATTTATAAACCCTCCACCTTAAACTCAAACCAGCTTGACAAACATTATTGCAGCAGTTAGTGTCAATGCTGAATTTCATGTGAAGGTTAGAAAACTACATCAAAAGGATGTGATGCTTTTGAACTGCAAATCATTGTAATTAGTCACTGACTGGGCTCTAATAGAAGTTTTATAAACACTGACTTTGCTAGCTTTTTCCATGCAAAATGAATGTTCTGAGGTTGAATAAATATGATTGGACTTGGTAATTTTGCTCTTTTCCAGGTGTGATAGGTGCAGATGTAAAAGGCTTTCACTTGCCATGTGAGGACCAGCCAATCACCTCACGCATGGCGATAATCTGTGGAACATCAACCTGTCACATGGCGGTGAGTGTTCAGCACTTTCTGTTGTATACTTCAGTTTACTGAAACTTGTCTATTCTTATGTTCTATTTAAACATGATTATATTGTTTATATTATTATAAACTCTATGATGACCTTTTGACACTCGCACTCTTTCGAGACTTACTGTCACTTACTGCTAAACATCTGTGACAGTAAATAACAAACTCACAGTCTCTGGTATTTTCACTGAGACTCTGCAACTTTGAAATGATGCAAAAAAAAAAAGCTGATACTAATCCACAGGTATTCAATCTATTAAAAGTAGTCAATCAGTCATCTTGAAACTGAAACAGCACTGGTTCCCATTACCATTTTAAACATGCAGTTTTTCTGGTAAACTCAGAATATATAAATTTGCCACATTAAAATGGCTAAAAACAACTATATCTTTCTTGTATGAATGGTGAGTTGTGTACTTACATTATTCCAAATGCTTCTGACAATGTTAAACTAAGAGAAATCTGTAATTTTGAATGATGAAATGACACAAAATGTAGCAAACAAATCCCATGATCTAGCAAAAGTGAAATCATTGTTCGCTTCATATAAAGTGCTGACAGAGTATTTAATTTGTCACTTTCCTGTGCATCAGATCAGCGAGCGGCCTCTGTTTGTGCCAGGAGTGTGGGGGCCCTACCTGTCTGCCATGGTGCCTGACATGTGGCTCAATGAGGGAGGACAGAGTGCGACAGGAAGACTGGTGAGTTCACTGTCGAGCTCTCTGTGAGACTTCACTACTAATGCTGCACTGTAACAAAAGACTGCATGCACAATCCCTGTGTTAATGCAGCAAAGCACACCAAGCTGTGTCAAGAAACACTCGTAAACATACGCATGGATTAGGAATAAGCAAGTCAAGGTGTTTTAGAAGTTAAAGATCAACAATAACACAATCTTCATATCACAGTTATCTTACGTATATGGTCAAAATGCAAATGTGATGCTACAGTGTTTTTTAAATTCTTTTACATCCTTTTAAATACATTTTTTGTTGGATTTTTTAAACTATTGGTTTGACAGAACTAATTACATGGAAGTTCATGAATATTGACATTTAATAGAATACATGTTTAACCAATAATGAAACATAGTTGATGAATGAATCAGTTCTAAAAATAACCATCAGGTGCAGCTTCACAACAAGCCTTCATGTCATCAGCTGAGTCATCTGTAATCCTCTCTGTTATACCGTGTCGCTCTCTCTCCTCCCTCAGATTGACCACATGGTGAAGGGCCACGCTGCCTACACCCAGCTCCAGGAACAGGCGCAGCAGAGGTCAGTCGATGTATTAGGTGCTTCACCTCCCAAACACGCTTTAGCACAGCTGTCATCCAAGTTCAGCTGAGGTCTAATAATGTTCAGTAAGCCATTGGGTGATCAGGTGCTTTGTAAGGTTTTTGATCTATGAAACTCAACCTTATTTTGTGTCAGTAGCCAAAAACAAATCATTTATCATGTAATTGTTTGATTTTCTTGACATTTATTTAAAAGAAAAAAAAGCAAAATGTCTTCAGATTGGGTTCTTCATTTACTTGCTGTTACTTTTCCTAGTGTTCCCTTCACTGGCGAGAACATCTACAGCTACCTGAACAGCCGCCTGAGTGTAATGGCTAACTCAAGCTCTGCTGTGGACTTACTGGGTGCCAGTCTGCATGTGTGGCCGGACTTCCACGGGAACAGATCACCTCTGGCTGACCCCACTTTGAAGGGCATGGTGAGGGAACATGAGTCGACACCTCCCGTGACTAATGCCTTGTTATGTTACTGATCAAAGCACGGGTGTATTTTTTTGGACTCATTTTAAACTTTTTTTTCATGTTTGCTTTTGTTTGATTTGGTTTACTTACTGCACTAACCTGCAGAGAAGAAGTGGTCACTGCAGAGCCTCCTATAACCTTAAGCTTTTTCAAGTTGCCCAGTTTCATTACATCACAGAATTTATAAATGAATATTATTCAAATAACAATTACCGAAGTATAGAAATAATGTAAATTATCTGTTCTCCTTAGAATCTGCTTGTTGATGTTATTATTAATTTACTTTGCTTAACATTCAGGAAAACATTGATATTCACTCTCTGTTTTTAGAATTAATATGAGACGACTGATACTTCTTTCCTCTTTGTGTGTGGAGCTGTGGATGAAAGTTATCTGACCTAGCTTAGCATGGAAAGTCAGGCTTCAGTCAATTCTTATTGCATAACAAAATATCACTCAGATGGATTTGTCTTTTTGTGCGTATTTCCCCTCTCATTTCTGTATCAATACCTTGACAACATCTTGCATTCACCTTGTCAGTGTTCAGATGGCTAGAAAGAAGTGGGCAGTTGCCAACTCTGCTTTAATGACAGTAGCTAGCACTAGCTGCAAAAAGTTGCGAATTGTTGCTTTCATATCCTCGACCACAATGACTTCAGTCAAAATTTTTTAAAAAGTTTGCATGTAACTGCAGCTATTTAAAGCTTTTCTGTCACCACGCCTTTTGTTGCTGAATGCACCCTCCTGCTGACTCCCATTTTTAGCACTGAGACATTTTTTCTCACTCTTTTGCAGGTGATCGGACTATCACTCTCACAAACCCTGGATGACTTGGCCCTGCTCTACTTGGCCACAGTACAAGCCCTTGCTGTGAGTCTATTGTGTTTTATTTGTTACAAAGTTTCAAATGACTTCCTCTGAGCCTCAGTGTGACACTCTAGTACTTTAAAGGGGAAAAGAAGGTTGCCTTTGTATACCCGTAACCTGATTTTCCTTGTGTCTTCTTCTCTGGTTTCAGCTTGGTACACTTCATATTCTGGAGGCCATGAAAGAAGCAGGACATGACATCAGAACCCTTTTCCTGTGCGGGGGGTTGAGCAAAAACTCCCTGTTTGTACAAATACATGCCAACGCTACAGGTGAAAAATGCTAAGTGACAATAACATTTTTGATATTGAGAGTGACTATTTGATTTGATGGACAATTCATCCAAAAAAAGGTTAAAATATTTTTATCTAAAAAATGATTACAGTTTCTAATAACTTCTTCACATTATTATGAGAACTTTGGTAAGAAAGTATCTCCTATTGAAGCTAATTCCATTTTTTTAAATATTCTTCTTCTCAGGATTGCCTGTGGTGTTGCCTGATCAGACAGAGGCTGTTTTAATAGGAGCAGCGATCCTGGGTGCTTGTGCATCACAAGATTACAGTAGTATACAGGTGGGCTGACACACAGACATAAACAAGAAAACTAAGATCAGAAAGCTGACAGGAACTTAGGCAGGAAAGGCTTATTGCACCGCTGTGTTCGGTTAATAATAGCTCTTATAATTAGAGGCCTCCTTGTGTGCTTCAAACACTGTTTCTTAACGAGATTTTAAATCTTCAGTGTAAATCCAACTACTGGCCAACTATTGGCTGATGTGTTTAAAATCTGGATTTTTGTTTGTTTATTTCTTTGTTTGTTTGATGTTGTATTTTGTCATTATTTGCTTGTTTTTCTAAAAACATCAAAATCACACAGATCCTCAAAAATAAGTAGCTTGTGAAAATCATCTGTGTGTCTCATTTAGAAATCTGTTGTATATTTGTGCCAATGGAAAGACGCTGAGAATGAATATTCACACACTAAAAATTAGCTTTTGCTATTTTGTGCAAATGAAAAAAAAAAACAGTTTAAATCATTATTCCAGTGCTGTGCTGCTCTGTGCATGTCACCTTTAACAGTCTTGTTTCGAAAAGCTTTAAAAATTGTATCTGTCAGCATTGAAAGAAAGTTGCATTTCACACAAAATATATGAGAAGGAGCCTGTATGCCAGAAACACTTCATCAAAAAACAAAATCAAGTGCTGAATAATCTTTTTAATATTGTTGATATGTTTTAGTGTGAATAGAAAGTACCAATATCAAAGCAAAAATGGTTGATTTGTAATTTAAATGAAAATTAGATGGATACTGAGAAATTTCTTGAGATTTCCAGTGACTTAGTATTACACTTTCATAAAGTTTGGGAAATTGTGAGTTACAGAACAAAAAAATATCATACCTATATGTTATGGTATAGTCTCTAGTGAAGGTCAAGCTTTGAAAACACTAGATTTTATATTTGATACTTGATTTCATCCCCTGTCTTATAACTGCCCACTTCTTTCTCACCAAACACCTCCAGTTTGTAATGCCAGCTTGTCTTAAGTCTCAGGCCAAGTCGGAAATAACATTTTTTAACCAGAGAAAGCTCTCACTAGAGCCACACGAGACATTGTCCAATTGTTTCCACAGGCTGAGCAGCACTCATCATTTAAAGTAAACTGAACTTCATTGGGAGAATCATGTCATGTCCCTTTTTAAATATTTGTTTGTTTTGCAATATATATTTTACAGTCTGCAGGCCGGTGTTTTTATTTTGTAGACCCATAAAACTGACCTTAAAAACTTTATACGCTAACCGCAGCACCGATCTTATAATGACTGACTCAGTGCCTCCATCTGCTGGGTGGAACAAGAACTCAGTGTGCATGACTCTGCTTGCCTCTCTCACAGAGGAGATTTGTGCAGAATGCATTTAAGATCTAAAGTGATGAATCTTTTGCTTGGTCAGGTCTCATCCCTCAGTGTCTCAGAGGTCGAAGCCTAAGAGGATGGCAAGCCTTTAAGCCAGATATACTAAAAATAAGGCGTTATTGTTTGGAGTAGGCCGCACCTGTCAACCCATTTTCAGCCATAATTACAGCAGGCAGTTGTTGTGTCTGATCCTCTGAGCTGCACACAGTCAACTGGCTGGATTTTGTAGGTACAGACAACACTGCATTAGTCATAAACTCAGTCACATTGAAACCACTGCTTCCGTTAATAGCATAACTGGGTCACGGCTACGCTGAAACTAAATGTTCATAGCATGATTTATTGAGTGATTTTTGGCTTTCCAATTTACTATTTTAGGAGGCAATGGAGAAAATGGCCAAAGTTGGGAAAGTTGTTCAGCCTGACCGTGAACTCCAGAGGTGAGAAAAAGGAATGAATTTTTGTTTTTTTCTCATTCAGTGAAAGTCAGGGTTGCTGTAATGTTCCATGGAATTATAACATAAATGGATCGAATATGTATATGATGCTCAAACCAATAAGAATGCAACAGAAAATATTTTTAGCAAAAAAAAGGTTGGCTTCTTTAATATTTCACCTTTTAAAATGAATTTCTAAATTCTACTTTTATTCTAAGCTTTAAAAGTCTCCTTTATAAACCAGTGTTTAAAAATCAATATCAGTGCTTTTTTACTTCTAATATAAAGCAAACTACATTGCTTTCATATGTGCAAAATGGCTCATATAGCTAGAGATTGATTGTATTTTTTGTAAATTATTTCATCCTGGGTCCATAAGGGTTCATTAAATATTTATATGGGACCAGTCTCCTTCAAATCAAGGCAAGTCTGTCATCTTCATAGACCTTTGTCGATCTATGAAGTCTGTATGTTTTTTTACAGTGAAAACTTTAATATGCAGTATTAAGTAAGAATCACTATTATTGTGTAATAATTGCCAGCATTTCATGCTTTTTTCCAGCTTCTATGAGAAAAAGTACAAGGTGTTCCTGCGACTGTTCGCCCACCAGAGGGAGTACCAGGCCCTCATGAACCAGAGATGACGGTGCTGCTGGGAGGCGGCTGCGTTGGAACAGAACAGTGATGACGAATCTGCACGCTGGAAACAAGAACACAAGTCTTAACCTTGGTGCTTTTTCCTGATATCATTAATGCTCCAGCTTCAGGTCGAATATCTCTGAGGGCGTTCTGGATGTATGACTACTGGCACGGTTAAGATTTGACACATGCAGGATTTAAAAACATAAAGACAAGCTGTTTGAGCTCTCAATAGCTGTCTTTCTTGTATGTAAACTGCATTAAGGAGGATTCAGCTGTGAATGTGGGGACATCAACAGATTATACAGTGAACGACTTGCAGCCACAGTCAAATATCATCGAACACTGTCACCTTCAGAACTGCGTTTCTAATAAAACGTTAAAATGATGAAAACCATGCTTATGCTTTTCACTGTCATTCCAACATAATGTATTTTGATATATAATTTAGCGGGCTTTGACTGAGTAATGACACTCATTCATTTTTAAACAGCTCCTCCTTTGTTCCTTTGTTCACTGTATTTTATCCTCCTCATCTATTTCCTGCTTGGGACGTCTCCGCTGTCCTGAAGTTCTCCTGTCTGCTGGTCACAGCGAGGAGCCTTCTGCCAGCAGTTTCTCGGATCAAAGTTGATAAGCTGTTCACTGATGTTGTCGCCTTGGTGAGGGGGGGGACACCAAATCCTACACAGCTGAGTTAACAACCGACTTCAAACAGAATTAACGGGGATGTCCAGAAGGTGTGAGAGTGATTTTGTTCTTGCACTTTATTGTTTGCTAAAGATCATTCTTGAGTCTAAAAAATAATTTTTAAAAAATTATCAGACTGTATATTTTATTTCCTCAAACAAGTGAATTGTATTACTCATAAGACCATTAGAGTACAGATCCAGGGAATCCATGAGACTGTCAGTGAAAATAAATGAATGTGAATGTAAACTTGAAGTAATCAGTTACATGAAAGTAAAAAATTCCACAAATACTAAAACATTAATAACATTGTCACTAACTGTGAGTCACCAGGCATGAAAATAGGCACATGTGTGAATAGCACAATAAACCACTTCCTCTTAAACAGGTCCAAATAGCAGCATGGGTAAACAATACACCTATAATCTAAATTTTAACTCGGACGTTCACTGATAAGTAAAAATAAAAATAGAAACTCTTTCTGCCATGCTGTATATATTTAAACTTTATTTTACTATTCATCATAAAATAAACATGTTCCCATCTCAGCCCCCACCTTTCCAAAAACATCCTTCTTTTAAAAAGTAGGTCAAGCAAAGCAGGATTTCATATTGATGTTGAGCAGAAAAATGTCTTCATAAGAAAAGTCAGATATATTTTTTTGTTTCAGTTCCACTCGACCTGCAACTAATTCACAACTGGTAACTTGTTTATCTGTCATGTAGAAACAAAAAGAAGCATTGTTTAAGGGTGTTTAAGGTCCAGGACTTAACTCTGCTGGATCATCGTACCGCCTATGTGACATGGGTGGGTTTTGAGCATCACTGCTGTCTGTCGGTGCTCATGGCCGGGGCGTGTAGCGCAGGTACCTCTTGCCGGAGGGAAGGTCTTTGTGGTAGACGCCATCCGGGAACCGAGAGGTCGCCTCCTCCTCAGACATGTTGGGAGGGACCATCACACACTCTCCAGGCTGGAAGGAAGGAAAAGAGGTTATTTTCATTGGCGGCAGCTCAGTTCCTGTGTGTGTGACTATCACTGTCACCAGCTGCTGAACAGTTGGTGCAAACTGAGGTGACTGTTTGGCGCGTGGCGTACCTTCCAGTCAGCAGGTGTTGCTACTTTCTTCAATGCTGTGATCTGGAGGGAGTCCACCACGCGCAAAATCTCATCAAAGTTGCGTCCGGTGGTGGCCGGGTAGAGCAGGGACAGCTTCAGCCTTTTGTCAGGGCCGATGATAAACACCTGCAGGGACAGAGAGATGCGGCATGGCGGGATTAATGGTCACTCTCTGTAGGCATGAGATAAGACATTACAAATGCTGCCCCTAAAGTAAGAAAATTGGATTTTGACTGGGAAGACTCACACAGCGGGCAGTGAGCGGCATGCCATCCTTGTCCTTCTCATCAGGGTCCAGCATGCCGAGGGCCACTGCCAGCTCCCGTTTACTGTCCGCTATGATGGGGAAGGGCAGCGCGTTGGAGGCTGACTCCTCACAGTTGTATGCCAGGATGTCCTGGTTAGCATGGAGAGGACAAGCCTTTGTGAACTTATTCTGACCAAAACTGTTACACTCATTGAGCTCTTAAGGGTTAGTTAAGAAACATCTGGGCTCATATTGCGTGAAATTTGGGGTTAAAAAAATATTTGAGTGAAATAGGTGTAGTGCACAGCAGGGATAAAACTGACCAAAATAAAAAAAACTGCTACTGATACTGTCTAGTAGTCTGAATACATTCAAACTACTTCCATAATTACATTTGACCATCCCATCTTATACAGTTTTTCACTGTTTTCTATATTGTGAAATATTCCAGTAAAAAAAAAACTGTTTTCTTTGAAAAATTATTAAATGACATTTCTGTAAAAATCCTGGAGGGTTGTGATATTTCACATTAAGCAACTTCTGGATTTCAGTTTTCTCAGAAAGCTTTTTGAAGTTTCCATTTTTTTTTAGTAAATATTGGCTAAGTTTTCCTAAGTGTCTGGGTCCAGATGTGGTGTCAGAAAAACAGATGGTGCAGCTGTCACACCTTGGTCCAGCCGTGGTGATCCTCCACACTGTCGATGGACAAGGCGATCATTTTGACGTTGCGTTTACTGAACTCTCCGCTCAGTCTGGCGGCTCGGCCCAGCTCTGTGGTGCACACGGGGGTGTAGTCTTTGGGATGCGAGAACAAGATTCCCCATCTGGAACAACAAAAAAAGGGATATTAGTGAGTCTGCGTCAGGTGTGCTGTAGGGTCAGTCACTGCGTCTGATATGACGACATCAGAGCTTCTGACATGCTCTTTTTGTGCTGACTCAGTTTCCTCTCATCACACGCAAACCTCCTAATATGACGGCTGTTGCACAATAGGATGAAGCTGAATATTTATCTGACAGGATGTGCTTTTTGTGTCACTAAAGAAATGAGGACAGGAGGGACTTTTTTTCATGAGGTCAGCAGTGTGATTATGCACCATCAACATGATGACGAGGCATTACAGGTTACGGCCCGATCTGCTTACCGATACCTTTGATTTGGGATCATCACACTGCGAATTAAAAGCTGGTTTTAACAGCTTTGCATCTGAGAGCTACCAGAGTAAGTCCACTTGCCCACTTGTCCATTCACCCACCGCATCATTGATTATTTATCAACTGAAATGCGCCTGTTGGCCACAAAGCCACCATTATGACTGTGAAGGTTAAATGATGCGTGTACGTGTGGTCAAGATCAGCGCCAGAAGTAAAAACAGGAACTGGATGCAAATTCTCTCTCCTCTCTCTATCTATGAACTCAGTTCCTACTAACAATGACCACAAATAATAATAATAATTAAAAAAACAAACAAAATCACAGAGCCTACTTACGAATCACCGAGAAATTCGTGGAGTTTAATTGCACCGGTGGTGGTCTCTGCCTCGAAATCAGGAAATACTTCACCGAGCAGCAGCCCCGGCATATTCACAGTGTGACCGTGTGTTGCGTCTGATCAGCAGCAGCTCCGATGAAACAGGAGGGAGAGGAGGCGGAAACTTTCGTCTTTAAATAGGCAACTCTATTTTCATACTTATCCACCGTGAATTTGCACAGGATAGCGTATAAAAAACTGCACTCTCTGAGTAGCAAATGCGGTGCGTTCAGGCCGCGTTTTTAACTGATGGGTTTCAGTTGTCAAAAGTTTTCCAAATGACCAATTTACGCGCGCAAACGATGCGTTTTCCTATGAAAGATTTAGACATTTTATTGAAGTGCAGCACTGACACGGTGATCCGCTGAATGTCATGTCTTAATAATGATAATTGAATAACACAGTAGACGACAGCATTTACAGTTAAGATGAGCTAATTTCATGTCGATTTAATTCATTCTATGTTAATGGGAAGGGAAACGTAGCCACGTGACCAGAGCAGTCCAGTTCTGAACTGGTGACATTTTAACCCCAGTATCCGGACCCTTCGGTTTGTAGGATGTTTTGCGTCTGAGCGCCTCAGGATTAAAGCGTTTACTGGCCACAGGTGGTCGACAGAGGACGGATATATTACTCTGAACACTGTCAAATGAAAATGTCCTCACCGACGTTCAGGCGGAATAGTTGCCGTGGAGTTGTGTGTGGAAACCGGGCATCATCTGAGTGCCATGTCCGCCGCCGGGGCTCCAGTTGCTCCTACTATTCCTCTGGGGCGCAAACTGAAGGCTTGTCAGTGAGTCTGAGCCAGCCGATTTTCAACATAACGCTCCGGTTTTTGTTGGCGATAGATCTGTGGCTGTCCAAGCGGATTGGAGTGTGCGCCTGTGAGGAGTCTCCGTGGGGCAGCATACGGCCCCTGGTGAGGCTGGTGGAGTTCTCTGGACATGCCATCCCTTGGCTCATCGGCACCGTGTACAGTCTGCTTCAGGGAGAGAGTGCGGAGGAGCAGGAGATCATGCTGAATTTGGCTTTGGGTGAGCGAATTTTTCGTGTTTTTTTAAATTTGGGTCATCAAGAATGTCTCCAGTGGCGTTTTATGTGGATATCTGCAATCAAATGAAACATTTATATAGTTTATGTTTTATTTATTCAAGCTTCTGCTTGTTAAAACTATCATCATCACTTGATAATCAGCTCAGTCATATTATTCCATGTGCACATTTAGTCCATAACAAAATGTCCAACATTTATACTTCGTCTTGCATTTGGCACGCCAATTCGGAAAACTTTACCCTTTAAAAAAACACGTCTTTATTTGTAAAATTAATTTCCCTGTACGCAGCAGTCTTGTATGAAATGAGGTAAACAAATTAATGGCTGATATATTAACCTGGCATCATTTAGGTGTCGGTCAAATTAGCTGCATGTTCAGCCGATGCGTTATTACGCACATTTGTGCCAACTCTATAATGCATGTTAATGGCTGTTGATATGGCACAATATCGGGGGCCAGTGAGTCCATCCAAGTGTGTAACGCGCTTGTAGGCTGTTCTCTCGTCCCCGTGACGAGCACGAAACAGCAGCGGGGAAGCAATGGAAACTTTTCTCCTTTGAGCCCAGAGGATGGCATCTGTGGTGACTGACAGACATGCACGCGACAAGGCTGAAACTTTATTTGCATGAGAAGATCACATTTGCTGACTGACAGCTTGAGATCAGGTCCCGTGCTGCATTAATGCATCTCGCTGTGGTGAAATACCAGAGATATTTTGGCCCATAATAGCCTATAGGATGCCACTGTGTTTTGGAAAAACGGGGGCGAGTATAACCCTTCTTATATCCTACATTGTCCAGCGAGAAATTATTGAGGTCATTAGCTTCATTTGCCTTAATTTAATAGTAGAGAACTTTATAGACAATTTGACAATGTCTATACATTTGCAGTACTGTTAAGTTTACCTTCTGCTTCACAAAATCGTTTTGCTCTGTCAATAAGATGGATTAAAAATACTTTATTAATAACTTATCAACATTTATTACTGCAAATTTAATGGTTTATTCAAGACTGAGAAACTGGTGAGTGCTAATTAATGGATTTCCAAAATTAATAAATGCATTATTACCAAATAGAAAAGCTAGACACCAGCCAAGAGAATTTCCACATGAATGCTCTTATCAAAGGCTTATAAATGACCAATAAAGCATCAGTAAGTCATTTGTTAGCTATTGATAAAGCCTACTTACTAATTATAAACCATTAATGAAGGAGTTGTCATTGAAAAGTTATAATTTTAAATAAGTAAATTGCAGTTAGATATAGGTGCAGTTAAGAACATGGAGCAATCAAGTGAGTTTCTTGCAGCTGCGGAGTGAGATCTTACAGAGGATTACTGTCACATGATTCTCTCTCTTCCCTCATCACAGCTCTGTTGTTGGACTTGCTGTTGGTCAGAGTTGTGAAGACTATGGTCAGACGTCGCAGGCCTGCCCAGAGTCGCTCTGAAATCCTCTCCACCTTCTTTGTGGAGCGCTACTCCTTCCCTTCAGGCCACGCCACGCGGGCGGCCATGTGTGCGCGGTTCCTTCTGGTCCAGCTGGTGGACACCGCCTCCATGCGGGTCCTGGTGGTGGGTTGGGCCGCCCTGGTGAGCCTGTCCCGGCTACTTCTGGCCAGACACTATGTGACAGATGTGGGCTTTGGCTTGGTCATGGGTTACTGCCAATACAGTCTAGTGGAAAAGCTGTGGGTGACCTGGGACTGCCTGCAGGACCTCCTGCTCTTGGGACTGAGAGAGAGACTCAACAGGGCTTATGGTGGACTCTGGACAGCCGACTGGAAACACTGGGTTTAGTGGAAACATGTGTGTTGGGGGAACATATGTCGCATGAGGGTGTGTAATTCAGATTATCAAAGCTGTTATAAAAAGTGAATTTTCTTATTTATTGGGTTTTATTAAAGTTACTTCAGCATGAGTATAATTTGGTTATCATATCTGTTTCTATGAGTCTTTGTGTTCTCTTTGTTTGTTTTATTAATTAAGGAAGTAGCATTGCACGGGTAATCACTGGTCGGTTGCAGCATAAACCACCAAGATTTACATGCAGCATGTTTGCACAGTAGTGCTGATGATGCATTGACTTTATGTTTTAATGCTGAAACCAAAGCTGAATTTGATCAGGACCTTTTTTAAAATGACAATTGACTTAAAAATAAACTATGTACACTTTACAGAAGCTGTTGTGCATCTTTCTGAGTCAGTAAATACACATGTGGCTGTGTTTCATAGCCTACTTTGAAAATCAAAATGGAACCACTTCCTGGTAAGGTGAGAATTTTCCTCTTAGCATATGGTTACAGTGACAGTAAAGGGTATTTGTTTTGTAGTGAGCGGAGACGGTCGACTGTGGGTTCACTGTCTTCCTGTGCCCACTGGTGGGGGGAAGTCAACCCACACTCGCCCCCAAGTTTCCATCAGCTGCTGAGTCTCCTGACAGTCATTTTAATACATCCCATCTCCTCTTACAGT
Source organism: Ctenochaetus hawaiiensis (assembly GCA_029783645.1). Lineage (NCBI taxonomy): Eukaryota > Metazoa > Chordata > Actinopteri > Acanthuriformes > Acanthuridae > Ctenochaetus > Ctenochaetus hawaiiensis. Next base: position 6,239,447 of record JAPZDY010000004.1, on the reverse strand, counting down.
GTTGTTAATCTTTGCTGCCAACCACCATGTTAACAAACCCGTGAAATTTCAACACTAAACTATGCAAACGTGGTGTTGTCTGTGATTTTTCCTCTAAGCTGATAACCAAAGAAAGACAAATCCTTTCTTGCCAGTGCATGACTGAAGTTGAATACACTGTGTTCATATAATGCAGATGCAAAAAGTTGTCCACAGAGGGCAGTGCATCACAGGACTAAGATTGCTAATAGCTGCATGAGGAGTTTGCACAGGGATGTATTGAGGAGTTAACAACAATATAGGTAGAGAGTTTGGAAGTGTGTTCATATTGAAGCTCAATGCCTCACAAACAGTAGTACCAGCTGCTCACAGTGCTCAAATCAGGTGAGGTTTGTATCTGTGTGTGGCACATATTTTGTTTAATGTTTCTAACTGTAAGCGCATTTAAACATGTAGGTAAACTTATTGCCTGCACACAAATAATGGCTCAAACTTTGTCATGTTTAAGTGAAAACTTTTATGAACAAAGGTCAGTGGCACTCTTGGTTACTTACAGTAGCTATAGTAGTAGTATTAGTATAAATATGAGTATTAAGAATAGTAGTTCAACCATCGCTATATTTGTTCACTTATGTTGCCAGATGAGAATTTATTTAATAGTGTAATGACCTTTTATAAAAGACACAGAGCAAACATATTTGATATATTGTCCTCCTTAATATGAAACAGGCATACACCCCCAGCTGCATGTGGAGAGGATACATGCACATGCACTAAATAGATCTGTTGTATGTACAGTCACCATTATATTACTATGTTGCTTTAATAAAGTGCAAAAATGTTGTAGTTGTTGTAAAGCGTCAGTTGTACTGTCCCAATTGCCCCAACTTTTTTATCAGTATACCTATGTTTTGGGTTGCATGTGCATGTGCATGTTTTATAATACCCTTAAGTCATCAATTAAATCAATTAAAAAAACTGAAAATGAAGAGCATGGTAAAAGACTATTTTTGACAGTTTTGGTGTTCTGGTAACAATCAAATAAATGTGTAAAAACACAAGAATTAGATATCCGCACATGTGTCCCTCTATACAGTGCTCCTTGATACAATATCCATTCTCTCCAAACACACTCTATGTTCTAATTAACAGGAAAATTCACAGAAAATAACAGGTTGCATTACATTTTTGCTTATTATTACCAGAAATATCTTACTATTTTTGAGATGAAATTGCAAACAAAATAATTACACAAGTATGCCAGTGTTCAATTTTCATAAGTGTTGTTTTATTGAGGGCTTAAATAACATGATTATTAATGACAGATAACAAAAATATTTCACAATTCTAAACAATGACTACTGTTTGCAATGAGATCATCAGGAGATCTATCATAGCTACATTAATCTGCTTTACATATTTCAGTTGCCAAAATAGATTCTATTTACAATAGCAATAGAAAAAATAGATTTTTATGATGCTAAAACACATAGATGATGCAAATGATTAAATGTTTTGCAACAGCAAAGTCCTGTGGACAGCAGCTTTTCCCTGTCTGTGTCCTCCTTAGCTGCTGCCATGGCTGGCCCTGCCCAGTCTGATGTCATAGGTGACCATGTGGAAGTTGTCCCAAGCAAACAGCTTCCTCTGGGCGTGGTTGTAGTCCACCATGCTGTTGTAACGAAACTTGTTCTTGAAGGGCACAGCAACAGCCTGCCCTGTGCTGGTGGCTGTGTCGAACATGTAGTTGATGGTGGTGTTGGGCGCGGTGTAGCTGGCAACTGTGTACAGACGTCCACATATCATGAAGGCATTGGCCACTGTGTTCTTCCTGATGTTGGTCTCCCAGGTCTTCTTCACCTCAAGGCTCTCTGGGTCCAGCCTGGAAATCAGGATTGCACCCTTCGCCTTGCTTGTGCTGTAGATGGCCCACAGACCCTGCTCGTCCGCCGCCAGGTCGATGTCAGTGTACCCACCCCAGGAGTAAGGGTGCTGGCCATGGAAACCAGCATGAGGCAGGTCCAGGCGTGCTGCCAGGCTCTCAGATGCCAGGTCGTAACGGATCAGGGTACGGCTACGTTTGCGCTGGTAGTAGAGGGAGCCACGGTACATGGTTGCACCTGTGCTCTCAACAGGCTCTGGAAGGAGCAGGACCTTCATAGGGAAGCCTCGGGAGAATTGATCCATGTCTTCGTATGCAAAGAGCTGACGGACCTCTTTACCAACTGTTTCGATGCGCCACACAGTCTTGTTGGTGTAATTAGGGCTCTGGGGCTCGGGATCCTGCAGCCACACTCCGTACTTTCCTGTGATACTGTCAGCCTTTCTGTGCATCACAGGATCTCCCACTGACAGCAGCTCTCCACAGCCTGGACGAAACACAGACAAACTTTGTGGTATTTGTCATATATGTACACTGCTTTTGAAGGCAGACATTTGCATCAACACTCTACCACTTGATGCATTCAAGCAGCTACATTAACATTACCTGTGAAGTTGTTACTTCCCTCAGGAATGAGGTGGGATGCTGGAACTTCTGTAACCTCAGCCTTCATCTCCTGGTATCCAGTCCCAAAATCAAGTGCAGGATCTGAGAGATGCAGAGTGAAGCAGAAGTGTGTGTAAGAAAAAAACTAAATATTATGTAAAGGGACAGACTAAGAGGGAGTTTTGAGAAGGACATAACAAGAGTTAATTACTACAGTTAAACCACCGTCAGTCCTTAAACACAGAGAACATCAAAGTCTGAGTGTCTCATTTATTTGCCTCAGGACACAGCAGGCTCCCCTATAACCCTGCTACTCCTCTCCTGAAAATGATCGCACGCACATAAACAGACATGCATGAGTGACGAAGCCATAAAAGAAGAGGCTGTGTTGTAAATTCCAATCCCCTTACTCAAACCTGGGACAGTTAACTGCAACATGACCTGTTGTCCCAGGAGACTTTTCATAGCCTAAGCCAACCGCAAAGACATTTATCACGAATACATAAATAAACAAACAAAAGAACAGAAAGCATCAAGCAGAGAAGCAAAGTTTGCAGTAAAATGTTTTTGTCTTCTTATCAATTTCTCTACAGAGAACTTGCTGAATGCCACCACACACTTTAAGTGGCTATGGGAAATGTGCCATCCAGGTTGTGATTTGAGTGTGTTCTCTATTGACTTACTGTTGTACATACCACCGGCAGGTCTGTTGTCCTGCTGAGCTCCTCCTGAGGTGTGTGCCTGCTGGCAGGGTCTCTGCCTGAGGCTCTCTGCCTCCTGACTCAGCTCGTCCAGCCTCCTCTGCAGCTCCTGGACCTGCCTGTTCAGACGCTCCTTGTCCTGCTGCAGCTGGTTTCTTTCCCCTGTAACCTGGGAGTAAGCTTCTTGGAGCCCCACTTCACCATCAGCCTCGACCCCAGTATCAGCGCTTCCATCTGTACCTGCTATGAGCCTGCTGACCAAAGCCTCCAGCAGAGTGAGTCGGGACAAGACTCCATCCATCTCTGGTTTCACGCTGCTTCCAGGGCAGCTGGACTCCTCTGGACTGGCCACAGTAAAGGTATAGTGGCAGCGTCCAGCTTGGTCATTGCCGCGGCGAAGAGAGGCTTGATCTCGGGCTTGGCTTTGACTGGTCAGAGTTAAACAGGACAGACACAAGAGAAGCACCTGGAGCTGCATCCTGGAGGGTGACACTGAGTCTGGTCTAGTTTGAGAAAATTAGCTGGGATGAAACTGTTTATCCTCTTCTTTTCAATAGAGACTTTCTCCACTTAATTTATCTATATTTCTCTCTTTCTTAAGCTGGTCTTCTTCCACCTGAGTATCACTGGTCAGTGCAGGTCAGCATCTGAATCCCAGCAATGCTGAGTGTAGGATATTTATACAGTTAACTGTCAGAGAGTGGGAGGGGACGAGACGTGTGGCAGGGAGGGAAATGTCCAGAGGGCTGTGCAATGAGCAAACGGCCACATGTGCTGAAAGCGACATATAATGTGAAAATCACACAGTATCAGTGGAAAAATACACAATTTGATGTTTGTTTGTTCCTGTGGAGAATTCTTTCATTGGCTCTCAGCAGTTGGTATGTCTGCAGGTTGTTTTGACTGGGCAGCATGTGTCTACTAGCTGTCCGCTGCTGTGCTGTTTACTTCCTCCGTAACTAATAGCTTCATTATTAAACCACCACGTGATTAAAGGTAAACTCACTTTATGGTCTGGATGTGGGGTGAAATCCGGGCTCCAGAGTGAGGGGGTGGAAATTTGGGAATCTAAAGCTTGCATTCACCAACTGGGCTCAACAGCAGGGCAACCTGGCCCCTTCAGAAGACCTGAGCACACACTGGTACATCTTCTCTACAGCTGGACAGGATTACTGGCACAGGGGGATAGGCTGGAAGTCTGGCTAGGAATGCAGCCATGGTGTGGTGGTTCTTCCTTTTTTCCAACCAAACCCCTTATAATAAGCTCCTCATGTCAACATTCCTTCATGGAGATATGTCCTGCACAGTGCACATGTTTACTGTCCACCATTACATTTGAGTGTCTGAATTTCCAGTTCGGTAAATTTATTCACCAAACATGTCAATGGCATGTGCCATTATTTTCTGCTATCAATCCCACAATGCAATGTGTTGCGCCTACTCAAGTGACTCTGGTCGGTGATGACACAAAATGAAAGATTCATAAGAACTGAACAGCTGACTATTCAGTAAATTAAGTGCAGTTTAGGAGTTTCAAAGGATTGCAAGAGTGATCTCAGACACAGGAGAGTGTTTACAGCCATGCTACTGGCTAGCAATAGGCATTGTGGTGCTTTGATGTAAATGCTAATGTTAGTGTAGCACAATTCTCACAATACAAATGTGTATGTGTTAAGCAAATAATAATGTGTATCATTTTTAGCATCTTAGCTTAGCATGTTAGCATGCTAACACATTTTAATTGGCACCAAGCACAAAGTAAAGCTGAGGCTAATTTAATTAGTTTTTAAGGTGAAGGTGAAATTAGTTTTGAAGTCATCAAAACAACAACTTTATGGATAAATGCATAAAGTTGTTGCAGTTCATTCTGGGAGGACATTAATGTCTGTGCCAAATTCCATGGCAATCAGAATTTCGCTTAAAAACACAAATATCAACCTCAAGGTGGCGCTAGATAGATAGATAATTTCTAAAAGATATATAAAAGTAGCAATAAAAGATAAATTCAAACAAAAGACAAATACCAGCATTGGTCTGCTGGCAAAAGTCAGGTGCTCTCCAAGGTTGTCAGGATTAATTCTCAAGGATGCCACTGATATCTGTACTACATTTCATGGTTTTTGATATAACAAAACATATCAACCCTCCAGTATCTCACTAATTGTTTAGATATTTCAGTCTGGACCAAAATGGTGGACTGATTGACCCACTGAACACAAAGACAGACTGGCCAGCCAGTTCTCCACAGCCACAAGCAACACTTAAACCTAGCTTAAACCATTAAACATTAAAGCTATGGATTTTTATGTGACTTGACACATTATAGTGAAACCAAAACCTTTTTATTATCAAATCGTCCCCTCTGGCTTTCTTTCCTTTCCTTACATGAGGCATGGGACCCACCTGTGTTCCAGCTGTCTACATGTAATACGCCTGAGACAGTCTGTGCTGAACAGAGAGGGGGAATGGCAAATATATTACCGACACAAGTGTACCCATTGTAAGTATGCCAAAAATCACTCATCTGGACGCCGAGGGAGTAAGAACATTAGTCACAGTTACGAACTGGCAGCTTCCTTTTCTCAGTTCTTCTCTGTTGCCTTTTCTTAATTCAAGATGCTGTGACTGCCCCAATGTGACAAAATATTTCTTATAAACACAAGCAGCAATAATCCAGTTTTACCCTGAAAAGCAGCTTGCGGACACATCTGTGTTTGGTTCCACAAGATCTGTCTGCAGCCCAGTTAACCTATTGATTTTACAGCCCATGGAAAGTCACCAGTATTTCAGGATGTTTTTACCACTGAGGTGTGTTTCTTATGTAACATAACGACTCAGACAACCTGTAAAAGGGGAGCAGGGGATCACAACGTGCACACAACCTTTCCACATGCATTCTGTGTATGCTGAAGTTACTCTACTGGGATACAGAACTGAATCTGTTGAAATGCTCAACATATCTTGAGCTAAGATATATTTTCTGTTGATGATGAGTCTTACAGCATGTTACAGTGCGTTGGTCGCTCAACTTTTCTTGGTTTTCTGGAATACTGTGCAGTAAGTTGTTGTAGCCTGTAGGATTGTGGACTATCTTTTATTTTTGCCCTTAAATTTAAATATCTAGTTTTTCCCTTTTTAGCTCCCCTTAAGTTACTTTATTCCAACTGCTTGATAGTTTTATATTCAGTTCATTGAATAAGATGAAACATAATTTCATGCTGTGGTTTTAATGGCTGTCTCACCCCATGAAATCAAACCATTATGCTTGTCTTGTACAACATTTTATACACGCTCACCCAAACTTGAGTTAGACATTAATGATATCTGTGGAAATGGTTGGATCTTCAATCCTCTTCAAATTAAAATTCTCTAGTTTTGATACTCCATTTGCCTGCAAAAGAAGAGTTTGTAATGACTGGCCACCATTCAGAATGATTACCTTCAACAGCATAAAACCACTTCAGAGCAGCGTCAATAAGTTTGGAGCACAACATTCACTTTCTATCACAACACACTGTACAATAAATGAAAAAATTCATTCTGATGTCACCCATTAAATAGTGTTTTGACCCATTTGAAGAGTTTGGCATTTTAGCAGTCATCATCTTGTTTTTGGAGCCAGAAACCCCTAACCCTTTGTTTAAACATCCAGCAGTTTCACAGCAGCGTTATCATTCATTTGGAGTCTTATTTCTTGCCACCGAAAGCATGTTAATCCAACACTCACTCGCTTTTCTGCAAACATCTGGTTATTTAGCTGCTAAATAATCAATAGATCATGCCCTCAGAAAGTGTGACAAGCTTTCAAGCCAGTTTGACATTGTGACCAAAATTTATTTGTCCAACAGCAGGTGATTCACAGGGGTCAAAAACTGCTCTTTAAAAAAACAAAACAAGAAAAACCTATCACACAATGGGTTACGACTTGTTGCACAATCAGACTTTGATCTGTTTGATCAAATAGCATTTGAAAATTGAAAATGTATTTATACATCCATGAGGCTAAATGCTTCACTATGTTCACCAGCTAGGGCTAAATGTATCTGCCTGCTGACTGGTACTGAACAAGTAGTGTTCAGAGGATTTGTTACAGCTTTTTCAAAAGCTCACCCATGGGGGCTGTAAGAGTGAAGCAAAGCAGTAAAAGTTTGGGCTGGCCAGCTAATGAGCTGAAACTCACAATATGAAGCCATGCAAAGCTGCAGAGAGCTGCAGAATAGGGTGAAAATTCTCTATAAGTTCATCACTATTATTAGCCCTTTCACAATTGTGACACCTAAGTCATTTACACTGCTCTGAAAACAAGGATTAGAGCTGCTGAAAGCAACCATTCTCAACCATTTTGGCATTGACCCCTTACAAAAATGTACAAATGTGACCCTTCACGACAGGTTGCAATCTTAATTGAGCTATTATTCTGCACTTTGCATTTTTCTCCTCTCTCAGATCTTGATTGTGAGCTCCCCAGGATTTACCTGGGGTCACCTTTGGGGGTCTGCCCCCCAGGTCTTAAGCAAAGACTGCAAAATGGATAACTAACAGTTCTCAATGCTGACACTTACACTGGAGCATGCATCAAGTTCTCAGACAAGTAAAAACGAGAGGCAGAGTTTCAGCTGTAAGTTAATAAAAAATGATGATGAGAAAAATGTCAGAAATATAATCAAATATTGATTCAGTTTTCAGTCCATTATATAACTCAGTGTATTACTGATATAAAAGAATCAATCAGACAGAGAGAGGAGTAAAAAATAGACATCATAGGTATTTTGGCAGTTATTTCAAAAAACCTTTTCAAATTGCAATCCCAGAATCCTTGGCAGTGCAGGGTTTCCACTGTTTAATTCTGAAGGGACATTTTCCTGCTGCATTTGTTTGAATGTGAATAACATTATGCAACAGGAAACGGGGAGGGAGGGGGCTGTTGGGGACATTGGCATCACGAAATAAAATTAAAACAGATGAGAGAAACAGTACAATTGCTGAATCAGAACAGACGTGGAAAATGAAATGATCACCATCAGCGTTGTTTATACAGCAGTCACGACAATCTGATTGGTGATTTGGACGAAGACGGGCATAAGGGAGTTCTGAGAGCACTGAAGAGGCCTTTGTAGCAATTCAGACAATTTGCCAGGTCTCTTTCACACAATGACAACATTATTTTCCAGTGGCTGATGAAGAGCAATTTTGAGCAACACTCTAACAGAACAATCACTGGCTGGCCAGACGTGCCTTTACAGGTGTGAGGTGTTGCATAACGTGCATTTATATTGGTGCCAGTCTGGCTTGTCCATGCACAACATAAGGAATAGCGTTGAGCACCCATTTTAACACCCTCAAACACAACCTCCCACCTCATATAGCATAGGTAACATTTTATCAACACGCGTCAGCTCTCAGATGAGATGTACAGAGTTTGAGCCTGTCAGTGTCTCTGTGTGTTCAGGTTTACTTGACAGAGTGAGAAAGAGAGTGGGATTCTCGGGGTTTTACTCTTTGTTTTGACGTAAGCTACAAAAGATCAAATGAGTCATGCTTGATTCATACTGAGCCGCTGATGATGTTGAATGATAATTAGTGTGTAAAGCTCACATAAGGGGGTCTGTGTGAGGTGTTTCTGGGAAAAGCATTAAAAAGTGAACCGCTGTCTGCAGTGACTGTGAGGTATAATCACGGCCGATCACGCGCCCACGCACAGGAAAACTTCACAGCAGCACAGTAGCTGTTGTTTAGTGCTTGACAGCTCAGTACAGGTGTTTCACCAGAGGTTCTCATTACTGATGCAGACATGGCACCAGACTGTCCTTTGTGTAAACACAGACAGTCACACATGCACAAAGATCAGATGCAACTGACATAACAAAGCAGCAATGCAACCTGCGCAACACTTTTGCTCTTTTTCCAGGTCTCTTCGAGGAGTCTGCTGCCTGCAGGAAGATTCTCCCAGGTCTCATTAAATACTGTCACTATTTTCTTAATCTGAAGCATTTCCAGGATGTTGTGGTAGAGACAGTAAAGGTTTAGTCTAAATGGGCTTTTTGTTATGAGTGGAAATCTGTTTGACTATCAAGTATATGTAGAAATACAAGAGTCTTAAGTTACAAGTTCAGGATTTTGAAAAAAATACACTTATTCTTATTACACTCATTATGTATAACATAACATGTTGTTATTTGTTTGCCAAAAAATGGCACATGAGCCGCTTTAAAATGTTTTTATGGAATGGACAAATAAGAAAGTTGTTTGGTTTGATGATTTTATTGGTTGGACTTCATAGTGACATCTATAGTGCAGTATGAGGTCACATTTGAACTTTATGGCATAAGTAATAGTGAACATGGAAGAACAAACAAATCAGTATCACCCACAGAAACTTTGTCTACACCCATAAAGAAGCCATCTGTCATACCTTTTACAGAAACTGAATGTATAATAGGAGAATTTAAGATTTAAAATATGACCAACATAACTGATGCTTGACTGAGAAAGCGAGTAGTCTACTCTACATTTCCATATTCTAAGTTTTTTCTTGGAAATTGTCAAAGGATGATGTTTGCATCACAGTCTTTCGTGACATTATGTCATCCAAAAACACTGTAATATCACTGGAATTCCAGTAATATCTCTCAGAGCAAAACCCTCCAGGCACGTCGTTTTTATAAGTATGGGTTTGCAGGATTCCACTAGTCAAAATGCGCACAACAGTTTTCGTAAATTCCTCTTTTTCTACCTGCAACACAAACTGTCCATTCCATCCGTGCGTGTGTGCATGTTATGCAGTTGGTGACTGGGCTGTTTAAAAGTGTGTGTTACGTAATGGGGCCAGTGTTTTTCCCCATTGATGACAGTTTAACAACGGGGCCTTTCCACTGAGATGCGACTATGCCAACAAACTAGCTCAAAAAAGAGGCATATTACCAAATATGTGAGTCTGAGTATTTATTTATTTTCCTCAAACAGTTGAGCCACAGACAGCTGGCCACTCAAACACAGTTCTGTTTTCATGTTGAAATCACAGGGGCTCACATATTTATCTCAAGCTCATCACAGTGGCCTTGTAATCTCACTTGAAGAAGCAAAAAAGGGCGAGGTTAACTGAATTTCCTCTTTACGCAAATTTAAATTCAAGGATGTATTAAATTCTCCAGCTGCAGTAAACCTTAAGTCTCTGACTGCTTGTTGGGCTCTGCAGAAAAGAAAACAGTGACCTTACTGATGACAGCATGTTCGTGTTCTGCTCAAAGTGGACACAGTAAGGTCATTTAGTGAGCTCAGGCAAGACATACAGACAGTGCCATTTTTTCCAAATACAGTGCTGCTGTGAAGCATGGGTAATAAATGATTCAAGGTGATGATGGAGTTGCACATGGAGCATAGAAACCAACATGTTGATTACTCCCCCCCGGCCTCCCTTTGACCTGAAGCCAATAATTTGTTTTTCACTCGGGCTCACCATTTGTCTCTTATTCTAAACATACAATATCTGACACATACACACAAACACACACACCTAACACAAAATGGCCCTTTATACAATTTTAAGAGAACTCGCCCACTTTTTATGGATACACATGTTGAATTTTTTTACACTTTCTGATGAAAACTACAGTTCACTGTAAATTTCTAATACAGTAGGATCTACTTGATTGAACACAATTTTTTCCCCCCAGGATAGCAAAGACATGACCCAGCCTACTGTGCCTCTGATTGTCTTACCATGTTATTCTTACCAGGACCTTACTCATTCACTCTCTCTCTCCTCATGCCTCAATCTGACCTCCTCCTGCCTAAACCTGACATACTGTACATGGGCCAAAGTGGACAAAATGACCTAAACACCCCATGAAAGAGACTTTCATTCTTTTGGTTTAATACACAATTAGACAACACTCATACGTTAAAAACTAACTGAGAGAATAAAGTAATAAAACTGCAATGTTTTTAACATGCTATTGTGTGTGTGTGTGTGTGTGTGTGTGTGTGAGTATGGTATCTTTTACACGTTACATGCCATACATAACAAAACTATGCAGCAATAGACAGTATAATATAATACTATACCATGCTAAAAGGCATTGCTTAACACCGGAGCATACAGTTCAGCAATTCAGAAAATTACTATACCAAATATGTTGTGCATTGCCTTCTATATTCATATCTATATTCATATGTTTTGTGTAAAATATAATGCACAATATCAGGCAGTTCTGTCATTGTGTTATATTATGTATTTATTCATAGTGACCAAACTGTGTCCATCCAACATCGTCTTCATCCTCATCTGGTTGAAATTCAGCCCCTCTGAGTTGGATGTGTAGGTACCATGGGTATCCTTAAAACAAAAAAAAAAAACCACCACAATAAATTAATATTAATACTGGAATGACCTGAGGCCCTTGAATCATTCAGGGCCTCGTTTCAATGGTGTCCCTGCTGTAGGTGGACAGGTCACCGCTGTTATGACTGCCAAGTCCTGAGCTAAAAACAGGCTCACCCGTATTTTTAAGCCTTAAAGACTGACCCAGAGACCAACATTCCTGTCACCCTAGATACTTCAGGAAACAGGATCTTTGACAGGAGATGAAAGGGACAGTTCAAAGAAGGAGAGAGAGAGAGAGAGGGAGAGAGGTGTTGGATTGATGATGATGTTACTGGATACTCCAGCTCACACATCCTTCCTCTGTCAGGTGAGATCACAAGGTTTGAATCCAAGATGAAGCACAGTAGTCCAGCCAGTCAGTTTTTATACCCATAATTAATAAATTCCTAATTACAGATTCAGTTATCTCAAGTCCTGTTGTCAGAAAAAATGGAAATATAGGAACCAAACATTTCAAAACAAAACCTATTTAGGCTTATTTGAGATTCCCTTCTATGTTCACGACTGTATTTTAATCTGATATGACTATTCTGACTATGCCTTTTAGTTTTTTTCAGTAATCAGCTCCAGCTTAATTTGAAAAAAACCCATCATTTTCTTGAAGTAATGGCAACGTTCAACTGGCCCAAAAGCAGAGCTGCAGTAGTTAGGCACTTACTGCCACCTAGTGTTATTTCAGCGAACTGCAACATGTGCCTAATAGACCCATCTCAAGAGGCCTGACCATAATGAAAAGGGCAAAATACTGACGGGATCAATACGATCTTACTGTCACGAACAAACGCAGGGAGCGCGCGGAGCTTTGCCTGTTATGCCTTCAATGCATTTATTGGTTCTTTTCAGCCTCTTTGCAGATGAGCTTGACAGTCAAGTTATATGCGTCCTTACAGATCATCTCGTGACAGGCGGATGTTCATGTCCAGTGGGAGAGAGACACTTGTTATCCGGCACAGAGGTTGTCTTGATAGAGGTTAAGGCAGAATGGCAGCCTTTCCGCATGACCGCCTCCACCAGCACTCGGCCTGCTGTGACAATTTGGGACCGAGCGTCACACTTTGAGTCCCGTTAAAAACATGTGGGCCCATAACGTCAATGTCATAGAGGATGCAACCCATCACGGTGTTGTTTTTTTTATATGCATACAGCACAGCTACAGAAAATGACCGCCATGGCCTGAAACATGTATGAAATGGTAGCGTATGTAATTTACGACAGCTGGTTTCTGCTACTACTGCAGGGATCTGAAGGAGCGCATCCACCTCTTCTGTTGCAGCGATGCGCAGCCGTGCCGCATGACTCACAACGGCAGAAATGGCACGGATGTAAACAGGGGGCGGGCTCAGGTAGGCCTAACCTGTACCTGCCCAGCCAATGGGACGCCACCTCTCTCTGCCTCGTCTCCAATCCCGCATTTTCCATTGGCCCTCCTCCGCGTCGATATGGTGTAGGAGCCAGGCGCAGCTTCGCAATTACACAGCGGAACTGAGGAGAGGGCGAAAAAATGATTAATCTGTCAAAGGCGAATCTGTGTTCGGGATGATACCGCTCTGACATTCAGCCGACCGGAACGAAGCCCAAAGGCGAACACAATTGATGCACAGGAATCTGGGATCAAGCCGATGCACCGCCATAGCAGGTGGTGCTTGTATAATCGTCCAGGGTCTTGTCACTTGGTTTTGCTGCCTGATCTGCGCGTCGTTTCAGCACTGGACAGCGACCGGGACCATCGGACACTGAAAACACCGAGGCAATCCTGAGGCGGGGTAGGCTCACAGCCACACGGCGCCGACCACAATGTGTGATTATGACTATGAGATGCTTTGAGTGGACTCTGTTTTCTGTTGTATATCAGTGTTTCTCTGCACGCAGCGAGCGAGCGATACCCTGTTTTTGCCTTCACCAAGCGTGATTCGTGCGTGAATTGTGGAGCCTCGAGCGCACGGGTTTATTCAATGTGACTATATGGAGCCTGGACAGGCTCGTGCACCAGATGTCCTTGAAACTATAGTCTTCGTGCGGCTCGCTGTGTACGAATGTGTGTGTGTGCGCGCGGTTTTTTTTTGCAAGAAAGGGGGGAGAAAGAGAGAGAGAAAGGGGGGAGAGAGAGGGAGGTTATTGTGGTTGTGGTGAGCAACTGCGCAATTGTCTGTCCCTGTCTGTTCTTATCTCTCCTTTCTGCACACCCCCCACCCCCCTCCCCCCCCTCTCTCTCCCCTCTGCTTCCACAGTCGGTCCGACCCTCGCTTGGCTCGGGGCAATGCGCGGCTAGATGACTTCACTACATCAACAAGCACCGCGGTATCCTGGACTAATATAGCAGCGCCACATCCCCCACCTCCCTCCCTCCTCTCTCTCTCTCTCTCTCTCTCTCTCTCTATTCGCTGATCCCAAGTCCCTCCGTCTAAAGGCACCATGGGAAACCGTGGCATGGAGGATCTGATCCCGCTGGTCAACAGGCTGCAGGATGCCTTCAGCGCCATCGGCCAAGCCTGCAACCTGGACCTGCCGCAGATCGCAGTGGTCGGCGGCCAGAGTGCAGGGAAGAGCTCCGTGCTGGAGAACTTTGTAGGCAGGTAAAATTGACCACCAGAAATAGGATAATCCCTTCTCCTGTTAACCTTGAGGATGACATAAGAGGCCTATGAGGCCAATCTCTCTGTGCAGAGTTCAAAACATCTCTCCCCCGCTCTAATGCACTGCTGTTGCACCTTGTGATGAGAAGATACCTTCAGTTGTGTCCTGTGCACTAACCATACACATAAATATAGATTTTTTTTCTTGAACACACAACTCTGTTCTGTGGACAGTAACAGAGGAGGGAGGCAGTATTTGGGTTACAGCAGCACCTGAGGGATTTCAGCCCAATCAGAACGAACTGCAGTCAGGCTTCTTCACAGTCCTTGAAATTTACATTTCTTTTTTCAGTTTTCAAGCATCCTTTCGCAGGCACCAGTGTGCCATGGACTGTATAAAACACAACAGTGTCCTGTTCTGTGCTGTAATGTAAATTCCAGAGACTGCATGTAACCATTTTAAATAATCATCTCTACTGCACATGCAGAGGTGTCAGCTCCCACTCCTCAAAACACATGAATATTCATCATCTGGCCCTGGATTTGGTCACTCACAACAAACAAATTATGAACAGCTGCATTTGAATTGATATGTTTTAATTCTCATCACAAGGCTCAGGCCCTCACCCAACTGATTGTGCTTGTGTATTAGTACACCAATTTTAACAGTTTTTTAAGTTAAAAAATTGATCAGAAACAGAGATGCATCCAGGTCACATAACAACTGCCCAATAGTTATTATATGATGTGCTTTTGTCTGCTCCAAGAACCTTATTTTGGGGAAATATTCTGTTTTTTAAACCTGTATTTCAAAGAAATTGAGGACTCTTTAACCGAGGGCTTGTTGAGGTACAATACCTTAATTAATTACTTAATTTCAGTATTTTATAACACATTAACTCTCTTAAATGATATATTTATTATAGTGTATTTAACTGTACCATCTGTTGCATATTAAAGGGTCTTTTCACAGAGTTTAACAGATAAAGGTCAGTTAATTAATCACTGATAGCTCCTCTCGGCCTGTGAAACCAGTAAATGTCTTAAGCAGCTCCGAATGGAGCCTTCAAGTGTCTGAATAAGTGACACTGATGATCTCATTAGGGTTGTTTATTATGATGTTGTCAAGATTTTTGGGTTAGGCTTTAAACTCTAAATATTTGACAAGAAATATGTCAACACAGGGTGGTGTTAAGTTTGAAGGATGATAAGGAACTGTCTAATGGAAGATACTTATGAGATGTATCGTGAGAAGTGTAGTGTTTGTGAAGCTTGACCCACTGTGGAACTTAAAGTCAGAGTGTCCCAGCCTCTGCTGCTTCGATTTTGACAGCTCTTCTGTCAATCTGTCACAAGTCCTTCATCTTTGTGCAAATGCAACACTGAATCACCAGAGTGTTTCTTTAACCAATTTAACCGAACAGTGTATTTCTTGTGCAGTTTTTTCGACATGCATGTGTGCAGTTCCAGATGGATGCATTGATTTTGTCCTGTTCCAGCCTCATTGAGAGTCGTGATGCTGAGTAATGGTCCATCTGTCCAGAATTGGCTTTGCACAGCACTGAATGGACAAGCAGTGGGCTCGTCTTTTTTTAACTCATCCCACTTGAGGGAGTTCCTTGGGTCGATATGTGTCAATAGGGTTTCTTGGAACAGACCTGAAGCATTGGGGGTGGCCGTGATGCCTGTCAGGTTTTTGGCATGCTCATGTGTGCACCGATGCTAGTGGACACGCATTCTTATAACACACACACAGAGACACACAAAGTGAGCTGGTGTTGGACCCCTTAGGAAACAGTGAGGTCATCGTTTTTTTAAATGAGATAGGTCCCTGTCAGCAGAGCAGCTCTTCATTATGACCTGTTGTTTATCAGGTCAGATTGTTCTGTACTGTTGGAGCACTTTGTTGCAGCAGCAGCAGCGGCAGAAAGCCACGGGAGCTGTTATGTTTTAAATTGTTCTCCACTCCACGCAGACTGTAATTAACTGGCTTATAGCATACCAGATGAGTGGCACTGAAAGCTCTACAGTAGCTGGCATACCATTATTTGGGGTGCAGTCATGAGAAATTTGCCCTTTAAGAGTTTAACTATAAAAAAGCCTCAAGATGAAGGTAAATCTATGTCACCTACAGCCTTGCCTGTGCTCATAAATAAATGTTTACACTGTGTATGGTTTAATATAATGAGCTCTGTCTTTCCTCAGGGACTTTCTGCCTCGTGGATCTGGCATTGTCACCCGCAGGCCCCTGGTTCTGCAGCTTATCAGCGCCACTGCAGGTGGGCACACACACTTTTACACACCCACACATGCTAGCATGTGCATACACACACACATGCACACACACACACACACACACACAACGTAAATGCAGCCTCCCCCCTTTCCCTTTTCTAAATGTTATGCTTTTTTTTTCTCCTCTGGCATTTTTCCCTCTCACACTGGCATTATTTTCCTCTCATACAGATGCAGCACAGCCACCGCTAATCCCACTTACATATTCTCCATTTTCATCCTCTCAGAATGGGCTGAATTCCTCCACTGCAAAGGAAAGAAGTTCACAGACTTCGACGAGGTTCGTCAAGAGATCGAGGCAGAGACGGACCGTGTCACGGGGGCAAATAAAGGCATATCTCCTGTCCCCATCAACCTGCGGGTTTACTCCCCCCACGGTGCGAAGCCTTAACCCAGCTGCCTTCTTTTTCACTGTCAAGTAACATCACGCAGTAATAATTTAAAACCAGAGTAGATTGTATCAGGCTGTGAATCATCACACTCTTGGTTTTTGTACTTTAAGCTGCCAGTGAATGTTTTTGAAAACTGGGTCAACAAACAGAGAATATGGTTGAGTGTAGCACACTTAAATACACTATACAGATGTCATACCAAAGCCATCTCTCTTTCGATCATTTGCACTGCAAATGTGAATAATCAGTGCCTTGAAATGAAGTGAATTTCAAATGACGGACTAATTAATTCAGCTTTCTGCCATCTGTGATCCTCTGCCTCTTAAGCTGCACTTTAACTGATAATGTGAATTGTTTGGCATTAGCTCAAGGCTATTAGCTTTATTTTTTCACTTAATCTGGTCTGAAACTGATGCATGTAATCTGAGAACAATGCAAATAGAAATGCTGAGATGCAGATGACTAGCTGATGGCAGTCCAGCCCTGAAGCTGTTTGACATTGATATTCTTATCTTTATTTAGTATTCAAATGAAGTTTAGGTTTGAAATTGTGCATGGGAGCTACTGCTATTGATGACACTCAAGTGAAGGAGATTGCACAAACATTATGTAATCCTTTTGTAGTATGTAGTTTTAATGTGTTTATAATTACTAATTTAAGATTTACACATTTTTTTAAAATAAGACAATTTTCTGAGCACAAACATCATTTTATGCAGAGTTTACTTGTTATTATGTTTTCACTCCAGTCACCTGTCAGGTGTGCTGCATGTTGCATTTCCCAGTCAAAGGAATCAATTTAAAAACCATGGTTTACAAATGCAGTGTATTCAGGTATGCCAGGCTAACTCTTGTCTTCATTTAGTGTTTGATGGAAGTTCAGGTTTAGATGTTGTGAAAGTGCTGATAATCTATTGATTGAAAAAAATCCAAAGCAGATGATATGTGGTGCACATACAGATTTGGCCATGGAAAAGTTTGGAAACCCTCATCTAGCTAACAGAACTAACTGATAGGATGAAAAAGGAGGAAGAGTAGAGGAAATACTTATGGAATAAGGTTTAAGGTATCTGACCTGACACTTGATTTAAATGCTCTTTAACGATAAACCGGGAGAGTTTAAATACCTTAAACTACAAAACATAATGCTATTATGCTAAGCTAGAATGACCAATTTATGTTGGTTAGCTTAGCATTGCCCTACATTTTCTAGTCCTGCTAAACTGCATTGATACTAAAATCTCAGAGAATTAATAAAGCAGACTTTATCTACATTTACAAAAGATCATCACATATTTCTATAATATGGCCTTGTTATTATAAAGGAAAACAACTCCTATTTGACTAACAAAATGTCTCATAGATATGGCCTGTTATCCTTATGTTGCATTCCTGTGACTATGCAGTGCTGAACTTGACTCTCATCGACTTGCCGGGGATCACTAAGGTGCCGGTTGGAGACCAGCCTGCAGATATCGAGCAGCAGATACGGGACATGATTATGCAGTTCATCACCAGAGAGAGCTGCTTGATTCTGGCCGTCACTCCAGCCAACACTGACCTGGCCAACTCTGATGCTCTCAAACTGGCGAAGGACGTCGATCCACAGGGTAAGGAAAGAGCTCGCGGGCATTGAAAGTAAATTGAGAGCAGAGAAGACTTTAGGAGAGTTGTAAAGAGAGGAATTAGATAAATAAAGCATGTATAGGGTGGACTTGGGATGAACCTGAACAACAAATCCGACCTCTATAAGCTGCAGGGATGGTTCTCAGTCTCTGACCTTGTACTTTAACCTCAACGTGAACCTGGAAACAGAATATCCCTACAGATCGATCAAGTGATGCATTATTATTAGAAACAAGAGGCTTATAGCAGTGGAAAATGCAGGGGGAGGAGAGCATCAAAAGTAGGAAACGTAAGGAGTAAAAGGAGGAAAAAAGAGACTGCTAAGTAAAAAGAGATAATGAAAGAGGGACAAATAGGAAAAGAAAAGGGAATCAAATCAATCTCATGCCCATAGAGCTTGACCTTCAGACAGGAGAAGAGGATACAGGAGAGGAGAGGAGGACAGAATTAGCTCGGAAGAGAATGACTCGGTTAACCTTGTGGAATGGATGAATGGTATCAGACAAGGAGGCTGAGGTGGAAGAATACAGGATGGAAAAGGGAGGGATGCTTAGAAACATGCTCAATTTTCTGATTACATAAAGCAGAAAGCATTCACATTTGAGAGGCTGGTACAAGCAAATGTCACATTTTTGCTATGAAGAGTGACCCAAGCAATGAATCAGCTCTAAAAATGCCTTCAAACTCCCAAAAGGCATCGTTAAATTTCAGCAACATCCCTCGTCACTCTGTTTTGTCCCCCTTTCTAGGTTTGAGGACTATCGGCGTGATCACCAAACTGGATTTGATGGATGAGGGCACAGATGCCCGAGATGTGCTGGAGAACAAGTTGCTGCCGCTGCGAAGAGGTGTGTGGTACACAGTATGATGAGCTATGCCTGCAACCTTTGCTTTTACTCTTGCACTCACTCTTTTTCTTGTAATCTTTCACTCTCAGAGCCTCTCTCGTGTTCTTAACCCCAGTGTCCATAACTCTTATTCTATCATCTTTCTTTGCCACTGCCTTTTGTTTGTCTCTCTCATGTTATTCCTGCCTTTGTCTCCTGAGGTCGTCATTCATTAATTCTCACTCAATTTGTGCCTTTGTTTATTCCCCTCCAGGTTATATTGGAGTGGTGAATCGCAGTCAGAAGGATATTGATGGGAAGAAAGATATTAAGGCAGCTTTGGAGGCTGAGAGGAAGTTCTTCTTGTCCCACCCATCATACAGGCACATGGCTGATAAAATGGGCACCCCGCGCTTGCAGAAAGTGCTCAACGAGGTGATCATACATTTACTCCTGTTTTTCCCCCCAGTGCACTTTAAATAATTAACAAGCGGATGGGATTTTTTTTCCCACTTCTATTCCAATGCACACCACTGTGGGTTATACAAGACTGTCAGTCAGTGGAAAACGCTCTGGCTCTTTCTAGTTCAGCTCCTAATAATTTATAGTTTCACTCAGGCTGGCATTCCACCTTTTCATGTATTATTATTGAATGGATGTTGCATTAAAGTAGATTGCA